>CAOLHI010000677.1:0-548660 GCA_948474755.1 Ctenosaura bakeri
AAAAACGGTATAGTAAAAATTGTCTCAGGCATTAAGATTCAGACTGACAAACAACTGTAATGTAATACCCCAAACATAACTGTAGTTGAGAAAAAAATGTTTAGATTATAGATATGGCAATCCTGATGGACAGAACACTTGAAGACAAAAATAGAGAAAAGGTTATGAAATGTCATGACCTACAAATTTAGACTCAGGGGGGAAAATGTGGATCCAGTAGTAGTAGGTACCCTGGAAGCAATTTCAATGGGGTTGACAGAATATCTGAATGAAATGGCTGTAGATAGCATCACATAGGACAGTGCTATGAAATCAAAAATGACAGTGACAATGATGCTGATAATCTAAGATATGTATAGGATTGCTCTGTAAAATAAACTTTATTTGCACTATAGAAAGTGTTCTACTGTATTTAATGAACTATGTTTATCTCTGCCTGTAATTCCAGATAATTCCACAATGAGTCCATTGACGGACTTAGACAGATACAGTACCTACCCCATGTTCAGAAGAGTTGCTATTAGAGAATTATAAAACTTATTTGAAATGTAATCTATTTTTTCTTCACAGTATTTTTTGCATTGCAGTGCAATGCTCTCTGATTGGTATAATTGCAAATACAGATCTACAATGCAGTCATTAAACAATTAATGCAATTTGTATGGTAGTATATTCTGAGAGAAAGAAAAGATATTCTTCCTCTAATTTTTTAAAAATAATCTGATCAAATATTAATTTTATATCCATTGTTTTAAATACTTACAAATAAAGCTGAACACCATATTTTGCCCTTTAAAACTAGCTGTTCACTCAGAGGCTAAAATAAAAAATAAATAAAATAAATAAAATAAAATAAAATAAAATTTTGCCTTAACAATTATTTTCATTGTTTTATACCATTGGATTTCTATGCATCATCACATGTAAAAGACTCCTACAAAAGACAGTGATTCTCTGCAATAATTCTGAATATTTTTGTAGGTGACCACTTCCATATTGGTAAGCCAAAAATCTTATCATATTAGCTTACTTTTTCTAAATTATTCCTTTATTTTTTCTAACATTCATCTATCCTTTTCTGCCCTCCCTCCACTGCCTTTTCCTCCAAAACTTCAGTAAAGTCAAAATTCCAAGCCCCACAAATTCTTGAATAGTTGGCAACTGTTTCAGATTTAACTCTTGAACTTAAATGAATAGAATTCCTGGAAAAATAAGATAGGTGAAAACTTGATTCAGACTGAGATCCTACATCTACAATGTACATTGCATAGCAGAAATCTACTCCCACTGATTTATACACTGGCTGTGCTACGCAACTTATCTAGGGAATACTGACACTGCACACTTGTCTATAAATCCCTATCTTAATTCACTTCTTTATTTTTACTAACACATACTGTGGGCAGTAGGAAGGGGCCATGGCAAGCCCTATGATATGCCTGTTCATGTCATAATATTATCTAGTATTTATTAAAATAATTGTAACCCAAACTTTATCCAGAGGTCTCAGGGCAGCTTTTAATAAAATCAGAAATATCTGAGGACCTTTCTGCACTACACTGTTATAGTGCTATTATTCCACTTTCAACATCCTGTGGAATTCTGAGGTTTATAGTTTACTGAGGCCAAAGAGCTCTCTGGCTGAGAATCCTAAATGCTCTTCCCTAAACTGCAAACCCTGGGATTCCATAGGATGTTGAAAGTGGAATAATAGCTCTATAACAGTGTAATGCAGAAAGGCCCTCAGACTGAAAGCCCCTCTCGTGGGTACTTGCAACTGTTTTGAGATGAAGAATAGGCTGTACAGCTTTCCATGTGGAAAACAGTAGCTTTAGGAAAGCATTCACCTGCTCATGCATAGGGCTAAATTGGAGTCAGGAATAAGGGTGCACATGTGAGCCCTTCTTCCAAATATTGCTATGTGCCTGGAAGCTTCTTAAGCTTTGCCCATTGAATGCACAGGCCTGCATTAGGTTCTATAATTAGATTAAGTTGCACATAGTTACAAAGTTCTCATGATTGGAAGTCCTTAAAATGTTGGGTTCCCAGTCATGGGTGCTCTGTAACCACATTCAACTAAACAGAGGTCTATGGTGAATGCACAAAGAACTTATGAACATGCCTATTTCCCTTCCACCCGTTTAGCTTTCCCCACATTCAAGTGAATACTCAGATAGCACTAATGCCTTTTCTGGGAAATCCCATGTCTGAATTTAGTAGGAGACATGGAGATGTGGGCTTATGGCAGGGGGCTAGAATGAACCCAGGGCAAATGAGACTTCAGCATAAGAAGTTGCCTAAACATGAGGATGAAGGTTGATGGGGATTGTCAATTCTTTCTTTCTTTCTTTCTTTCTTTCTTTCTTTCTTTCTTTCTTTCTTTCTTTCTTTCCTTCTTTCTCTCTCTCTTCTTTTTTCTTTTAAAGAAAATCACTCATGATCTAGCCTGTCATTCATTTATTCATTTGCCCATTCATTTATCTGGAAGACTTGTCACTGTTCAAAGTTTTCTTGTTTCAAGTCTCAAGAGCTTTCTTCAAGTATTTTCCAGAATGTGCAATGGGTAGGGCTTTGCACACTCAGTTCATCACTTATACTCCTCCACTCTCCCATTCCATTCTCTCATTCCTGAATTCACCACAAGAGAAAGACACTGTGAGATACCTTCTTGCATGGGTTCAAAGAACCTAATAATGCAAGGCCTTCAATCTCAAGGAGCTTTCTCCTCATGTTTAGATAACTACGACTAGAGAAACCCTTCAGAACTTGCCACTCAGGGTGGTAAAATCCTCTGAAAGGGGCAGGGCATGTTGATATGGGCATGTAGGTAGCAGACTCATCTATCCACCTAATGTCCTTGTGTGTTCACTGTACGGGAGTAAAATGCATGTCAAAGTGCTAATACAGCATTAACAGCTATTTGGCCATAGAAACCCAGATTCACAAGGTATCATCTGCCCTATTAGTCTTGCCAAGAAAGAGATAGAATGATCACAGAGAAATCTTGAAGAAGTGCGTTCTTTAGATTTGTAATTTCTGAATGGTGTTGACAATCTGTGAACATGGATAGACTGTTTCCTGACACAAGGCCAAGTTTGTTTCAACCCATTTGTCTCTGTGAAAGAACAATATTGTCAGCTCATGAGTAATCAGTAAAGGGATGTGTGATAATGTTTTGAAGCCTGATCAAATTTGGTGGGGATTTTTGTCATCTTCTTTTATGTCATAACTGTTTCAAATGGAAAAAAACACACATCAATAATAGCAGCCATTTGGCATCATCAGAAGAAGTGACTTGCAGAGCAAGGGCTTGCCATAGGCTGAGCTTAACGAGCTTTTAGACCTAGATTCTTGGGGGTGATGAGTTACCTCATCAGCAAATGCCACACTTTCTATTATTTTATATCTGGCAAGGAAATTTCAGAAAGCAGCTTCCACAATGATGGGCAACCACCAAGAAGGCATTTTTTTTTCTCCCAGCAACCTCAGTTCAGAAAGTACAGAGATTTAACTAGGGAAGTCTGAATACTATTTTTGCAAACTATGATCTGAACTGACCTGCCTGGCCATAATTATCCACCCACTTTTTTATTTCTCAAATGTTCTGATATAGTTCTTTCTTAAAGTATATGAAAACACACTTAGAAAATCTGCTTTAAAAGGAATCTATGCTGAAAAATTTATGGCCAGGGTTGTGCATTGTTATCAAAACTGCAACGACAACAGAAAAATCTTGCACAGCAAAACCATGTGGGTACATGTTTTCTGCAAGATTGCTGTTTGTTTGTTGTTTTTGTTTTTAATCCCTCCATAGAAAACATTAATTTTGCACAACCCCACCCCCACATGTTATTGTGTGGAATCTGTGATTTTTGCACAGATCAGAAGAATTATCATGCCAAAAAACAAACAAACAAATGTGCTTCTGTGCAGAATACTATGAAACACTATGAGATGTGCAAATAGTGGGGGAAAGCATACCAAATTCTTGCCATTGTGTTATTTTCCCCCGCTGGGTTTCTTAGGTTGTGGGAAATCCATTTTTCAACCGGGAAACAAATAATGCAAATATTCTTTCCAGCACTAAATTCTCCATCACAACTTGGAAGTAAGCTACAGAAATCTGTGTAGGATAGGATAGCACCATGAACACTACAATCTAAAGAGGTATAATTGGGATAGCATGATGGATGCCATAATCCAAACCAGCTGCCGTTTCTCTAAGTGCAACAGGAAATATGAATTTGATGCTACACGTGTTACAGAGTTGAGATATCTATGTAAAACAGTTTTCCATGAATCTCCCAGAAAGAAGAAAATAACCAATACTGTGGTTCAAAACAATGCTACTCAAAAGTGGTGTTCCATGAGCTAATGCCAGTCCATCCTGGCTTTCTTTTTGTGGTTTTTGTTGTTCCTTGATCTTTTTATTATAATTTTTGTTAGGGTTTTTGAGATACAATAAAAATTTAAAGAAATAAACATAGAATAAAAAACAAAAAGGAAAGAAAAAGATAGAGATAAGAAAAACTATAGATAAGAATAGAAACAAAAAGAGTAAAAGTGCTGTTCAGCAGTTATTAAAATACAAAATTAATCTGTATCTCTCTTTATCTATTATAAGAATTCTTCATCCTCCTTTTGATAACATATACCTACTAACAACTACATCCCCTTCCCAGAATATAGCTGAAAACCAAATATCCTCAATATCTTTCCAAAACATTCTCTTTCTTTCTTTTTCTCAGACACACACACGGAGACTGGGTCTCTGGTGGCCTTTTTTTTTTTTTTTTTGGTAGATCTCATCATTCCGTCTTCCATCATCTTGGATGTCTCTCATGAATAAGATCCAACTTCTCTTCTCCTTTTCCATGCCTCCAGTGTTTAATTCTCTCTTGATTATTTTCAGTACATTCAATACTCCTCTCTGGCTCCCCTGGGCTCAGTTCTGATCCAAAACTACATTGCGGCAGCACATCACCATCCATAATTTCCAGTCCAGCCTCTAATATCTCCATTTCATCTGATTCTCTGATTTCCATCATATGATCAAATAATCTAAAGCTCTTAATATAATTTTTCAGCAATTCCAATTCATCTTCTAGAGGCTGAATCATTGTCATTCTTTCTATTGAGCAAAAACATGGCAAAAAAGGGTTAATAGCTTTGTCTCCACAGTGACTCCTCCACTGCATTGTTGCAATGACACAGCCTGCCCAATTAGTTTCTCTCATTATCCTGATTGCTTTCAATGGGGTACCTCCCCCAAACAAGACAACAAAACAGCCTCTTTCCTTAGTCCACTTTTACTTGAACAGCAGTGTGTAAAAAAAATTCCAAATTTAAAAAAAAAAACTTTTCCAGCCTTTAGTATTATTAAATATTTTATTCACTGGAAAAAAAAATTAATTCACACTCTTATTAAACTTTCTGCTTTCAAAGTGTGATCGTAAAAGTCTTTAAAATAATTCTTAAAGTCAGTCCCATTAGTACAGAAAGCAGGAAACTCAATGAGGTATTGACATCATTGCTGAATCAAGGATCCCTTTTAATTCAATGAATTCCAAATATGTTATACAAAAGTACTTAAGAAACTAAGATTAATGCTTAGTGTCCTTTTAAAGTCTCGTAAACAATTGCATGAACACAATGGAATGTCCCCCTTCCCCCTTGTTTGCATTCAGCTCCCATGGTCTCTGAAAGCATAACAACAGTCCAAGACCTGTTTTGGGTTATCTCTTTGCTCTCCCCTTGTCTGGAGAGCATTAATCACCAGCCAGAATTCGTCTCTGAGGTGGTGATCATGACTGCTGTAGCTTTCCCTCCCACAGACCTTGCTATGGAGGGCTGTCAGCGCTTCACTATCTCAAAATCCAGGAAAGAAAGAAAAAATCAGTTGTAATCAATGGGAACAAATATGGTGCTGGTCTCCGGCTCATGCAGGAAAAAAAACCCTGACTATCCTTTGCATCAGATTGCTTGGGAAGCACTAGCCTAAAAGACATGTTGGTACATCAGATGTTTGCAAAGACACTTTCTGTGCTGTACTTGCTACAAGAAATATGGGGAACCTTTGAAGCTTCAGATGTTTTGGTGTACAGAATCCAAACTAGAATGACCAAAAGCAAGGTACCACAGAAGTTATAGTCCAAAACATCTGGGGGACAAAAAGTTTTCCACAAAGTTCTATGCGTTATATTCCATCTCCATGGCAATATTATACAGTGACGGGACTGCTAGATTTTGGCCCAAAGAGGGATCGTACACACACACCAAGGTGAAACATTTTATGATCCCTTGCAGAACTCATCCCCTGCCTTAGAAGCAGTAACGTGCCTCAGTGCCGCTTCATGATTTCATCAAACTGTTTACATTAACAGAATATCAAAGTCACAATATTTATACTCCATGTTTTCCAATTCTTTGTTTCACCTTTTACTCTGGCTTCATGTCACAGCTAGGGTGATCTGCAAAAGAAGAACAAAATGCTTGCATTTCACTGAAATATGTGACAGCCAAAGGAGTTTTTCAGCAGGTAATGAATTTTCACACTGAAAAGAGTAATTGCCAGATAATGGGGAAGGCGACCTTTTCATTTAACACATAAAAGGATGTGAACACAAGAGTATAATGTGTAATAAGGAAAAATGACTTTTAAATTCACAAATGGATTGCTGCCCATTCTATCCATCCAAGCCACCAGCATAATCCTGTCTTTTTATATTTAATGCAGTTCTCTGACAATGTTTAGTAAAATACTAATGAGTGATATTTGCAGTTTTAAGTGTGAATAGCTGTCATTTCTGTGTACTCAAAGGTCCCATCAGCAGAGTTCTCCTCATTGAGTGCTTCTGCTCATGAAAGTAGGGAGTCAAGTTTCCCCAATCCCCACAAATGAGAAGCAGGAATCAAAATATCTGCCAGTTTGCTTTTTGATGCATTAAGGAACAAACTCAAGTTTATTCCATGCCTCTACAAAGAAATGTGTGATTTTTGATAAATTCTTAAAATTGCAACAAAACTCTCCTTTGTCTGCTCTGGCCAAATTCAGCATGGAAGGACACTGTTTTACCTGCCCCCTATGTTCTGTTAGTGTTAAAGATGAGGAGCTCCTTCAGGGGAAAGGGTGGTGACCCTAAATATGTATTGAACACAACATTTCAAAGCCAGACTCTAAGTATTAATCACACAAAGCTTCAGAGCTAGATGGACATATACATCAGTTTCTGCAACTCTATTTGGATACAAGTATACCTCAGTTTATGAAGTAGATATGTTCCTGGATGTTACTTTTTTAAACAGAAAATTCAGTACCAGAGGCAAAAATAACATGGAAAAAATAGGGATAAGTTCCTACACCACAAAAAAGAAGAGCTATTCAATATGTTTCAGTAAACTGTTTATCCATGACTAATAAAATAGACATGAGAAATGAAACCAGTAATCATTTTTATTTCACTGCCCTTCACTTTTCTAAGAACTTCCATTTCCCTCTTTCACCATTTTCCCAATACTGATCCTGCTTAATAACTTGACAGAGGGCAAGGAGGTAAAGGGGAACACAGCAGGTGTAAAAAGACTTTATAAAAAGGAGCTTCTTTGTCAGAGACTTTGTTAACTGAGATATGTCTGTATTTTTAACCTCAAATTCTTTCTATCCTGAAAAAGAACAACTTTGAAAATTTTGGGATTTTTTAATCTAAAAGAACTGAAACAACATTTTTACTCCAGCTGTAATCAAAAGGTCTTTTCTGCTTCTGGAACAGCTACTCTGAATTCAAGCCCTAGGAATCAGAGGAATTCCTCACTGTAAAAATAGGCAATGTAACCGCTGTTCTTGCTATTTTTTATTGTTATTTCTACTACTTGTAGATGTATAATTGTATAATATTGGAAGTACAGTGCACTCTTCATTTATGTGGGGCTTCTACTGCAGGAACCTCCACATAAAACAAAAAGCATGAATGCTCCAACCCATTATCATGAATGGATGCAATATGCTTGCACCTGTTCTGTTGGGGATGCACACCCAGCACATCCGTTGACAATAATGGGACTTAAGGTTTCCACAGGACCTTGTATTCTTGTGTGTAGCGGTTGCATCAGCAGAGTTCACACTGTATAATTATGAAATACAATGATATAATTGTATTAATATAAGCAGTAGAATTGTATAATGTTACTATTAAGCATGTATGCCGTGAATTTCATATATGTCAAATGCTTCAAGAACACTATCTTAGCAGTCCATAAAAACAGTGGTTGTTGGTGACTTCCACCTTAGTGCAGAAATGAATTTCTTCTGAATTTAAGTCCAAACTTTAGAGGAAATATCCATGGTGCTGACCTCTACCCCAAAAGACTCAGAAACTGGGATGGATCCTTTAACATTCAGGCCCAATCCTAAAGCAAATTCATCACCTCACTGACATGGAAGCCACCAGGCTTATAAGGCATACCAGTGATGCTATAACTCAGGGGTTCTCAACCTTCCTAATGCCGCGACTCTTTAATACAGTTCCTCATGTTGTGGTGACCCCCAACCATAAAATTATTTATTTATTATTTACAATGCCTCCCCCCCCCGGCAAAGGTCGCCTCGCCAGCCAGGAACAGAAGGGGCAAGCAGGGAGGGAAAGAGAAGCCGCACGTCTCCCCCGGGAAAAAACTCTGAGAATCCCCCCGGGCTCTGCTTCCACTTCGCTCTCGTTTCTGCTCGGGGAGGCAGTGTGGGAAAAGTTTCCAGAGTGTCGATCCTGGCCAGGGGGGAGAGGAATCCCAGAGCCTTTGTCTTTTGCACCGGCCGCAGCTCGCCCCCCAAAAAGCGCCGCCTTGCGACCCACCGGCCCTTCCGCAGCACCCCCCTCCATGGCGAGTGGGGCAGGGGCTGTGGCAAGGAGGGGGCCTGCTCCCCATGCTGCTGCCACCCCCCCAAGCTGGCCCGTCAGACAGGAGGTTCTCCTGGTAGTGGAGAAGGGGAGCAATTTCAGTCCCTTCTGAACAGGGGGCAGGAGGACGCGAGTGCATGACTTGTGCTTGCACACCACCACTCCTGGACCTTTTCCTCACATTACCTTATCACGGAGGTGGTTGCCGTTTGCGCAAGCAGGTTCTTGCATGAGGCACTCTCTTCGCTGCTCCTTCGTCCCGCAGCTGGCCTCCTGGTCGCTCGACCGCCCCGCCCCTTCCTCCCCTAGCACAGCCTACAGCTCCCAGGCTGCACTGCAGAAGGAAGGGGCGGAGCAGTTGCATGACTCCGTGCTATAATTATTTTCATATAATCCCTTGTAATGTTTCCTGAAGATAGTTTTTATATTTGCTTGATCTGTTACAATTGGTAAAAACAGACCTTTCTGCTGGGAGAGCCAAAGGAGTGTGTGTGAAAGCTCTGTTGGTGAACACGGTGGTGTTTTGAAAGAAATAGCTAAATATCTTTAAGAAATTGTGATTTTGGTTGAATATTCTTGATTCCTCAATACCCTTTGCCAAGTTTGGTATCCTAATAAAGATTTCATTCTATTTTTCTACAAGTATTGCATCAACAGAGTATTTTCTTCAGTTTTACTTTTAAAAACACACTACCACAGGTTATCCAATCCTTTTGGAGTAACCATTAAGAAGCTTTGCACTTTATCCATGAAGGTTGTGGTGTTTAGGGAAAGCAATGTAGTAATTAGGTGATTAAGTGTGGTGAGGGAGCCAGGGTGCGACAATAAGATTAAAAGGGGCGCTACCACTCAAGTGAGAGGGAAAAGAAAACAGGCCTGGTCTGTCTGTTCCCTGGTCAATCTCAAGTCTTCCTTTCCTTTGCCTATCCTCTCCACACACACATACACACACACATCCATGACAGTCAGGTTCTTCATTTTTAATACTCGCACAGCAGACAGGCATAACCTGGTCCATTGCATGCTGTATATGACTGTACATACTGCATTTAGTCAATGAGAATGGGGAGAATTTCAGTTCAATTCATATTTTTTTCAGCACTTTACCAAAATTTGAAAACTTCTTCTGAGGAAAAAGAAACACTGTTAAGAAACAGCTAAATGTAGGAGAAAGTGGAATTGGTTGTTTTTCTAGCCATAAACAGAACATTTTTTTCAACCAACAGTCTTTGGTGGGTTGCAGTAGGCTCAGGTTAAATATTTGAAAGAATGTCATGTTGAGGAGGGAGCAGGTTTGTTTTCCACTGCTCCAGAGACTAGGACAAAGAGCAATGGATTCAAGCTGCAGGAAAGGAAATTCCATCTGAACCTCAGAAAGAACTTCCTGATGGTCAGAGCTGTCCGGCAGTGGAATATGCTGCCTCAAAGTGTGATGAAGTCTCCTTCTTTGGAGGTTTTTAAGCAGAGGCTGGACGGCCATCTGTTGGGAATGCTTTGATGTGTGTTCCTGCAGAGCAGGGGGTTGGGCTCATGGCCCCTGTGGGCTCTTCCAACTTTATGATTCTATGATTCTATGAAGAAACTTAAGCCAAATCACTGTGAAAAGTGGTTTGATCAACTAGACCATATTTCTTTTGGTTGCACTAGGAACTAAGTGCAAAACTTACTTCTATATGTATGCAAGAAAAAAAAAAAACCCTCAGAACTCTATGGTCTTCAACCATAAATGAACAGAATTCAGGCAAATGTGCACACAAACATTTATCAGGACTTTCCTGATTAAATCAAATAATGTAACCAGAAGCATCCTTACCAAATATGTCTGCACTAAAAACATGAATAGAATTTTAATATTACAAACACATCAATTTTGTCAGCTGCAGTTCCATTAGCTTTGTATTTGACAACTGACAAAACAATAAGATCCTCATTAAACCTATAAAGTATATACAGCTCGCAGGGAACTATCCGTCTAGAATATATAATGCAAGCAAGCCATATTGACATTTTTGCTAAAAGGAGGGATAGTCTCCATGGATGTAATATTGTTGGCTTATTTTGAACACCACAGTAGTTTAGCTGAATGCATAAAAGAGAGGGCATATTCAATACAGGGAGCTAAGACAACAATAAAAAATGCACACAAGCCAACTTTCTGAAAAGATTCCATAACACGACATCCTAGTCAGATTGGTTCATACTAGTGCACACAATGAAAACTACAAAGAGTGTGTGTCTAGAATGTATGGATGAACCATCACAGTTCAACCATCCTTCCATCCTATATAAAACTTCCTTCTCCTTTCAGATACGTTGCTTTTTGTAGCCTACTGCTTTTTGTAGGACTCTTTTTAGACAATCGTCCTGTGTTTTTAGAGGAAATGGCATGCATGTCTGTGTGAACTGGTGAATCAAAAGGATGACTTCACCATCTCAGATGTCTATCTGCCCAATTGTCAGAAAAAAAACAGGTATGGGACTGGAAAATTCATTTTGCAATTTGCCATAGTCTTACAGTAGCAAAACTTAGGCCATTTCTGCACTACACTCTTATAGTGTGATTATTCCACTTTCAACATCCTATGGAATCCTGGGGTTTGCAGTTTCAGGAGGGGCCAGGTGGCCTTGCTGTATATCTTTGCTTAGTCAATTTGTTTTAGAATGAGGTATTATTCATTTGTCTGGTGATCACTTTTCAGAGTTCTAATTCACTTTTCAGATTTCTACTCACAGAATGCAAATCATCTCACTGTCACCTTTGTTAGCCATTTGACAGTGGAATATGCTGCCTCAGAGTATGGTGAAATCACTTTCTTTGGAGGTTTATAAATAGAAGCTGGACGGCTACTTGCAGGAGGTGCTTTGAATGTGTGTTCTTGATGGCAGGGGTTGGACTTGATAGTCATTGTGATCTCTTTCAACTCTATGATGCCATGGTTCTAAGCTGTTTTTTTTTTTTTAATGCTTCAAAAAATAATTAAAAAATCATTAGAAAAGCTGCTAATTGATCAATGTACAAATCTCTGTATTTAAAATGACATTTTGCAACCTACACATTTACTCAGAGGTAAGCTGGATTGAAGTCAATTGGACTTACTCCCAGGTTAAGTCAGTGCAGGATAGCATCTGAAGCCACTAAGGCTCCATGTAGTAACATTTTATTGTTAATCACTACTTAAGCCCATGGCAAGTCAGAATATATGAAAAATTTCAGTTATGTGGTTTAAATATACTGCAACACAGTTTTTTGCAGCTCATTCCTGCTGGATTTTACTTTATGTGTGTGAAATAATATCTGATTTCATCTGTAGGCTAGAATCCAGCAGAAGACATCTGTTGATAGAATTTGTTCCATCACTGAAATCGGGGCTATTTCCACATTAGACTGTTATAGCACTATTATCCCACTTTCAACGTCCTATGGAATCCTGGGGTTTGCAGTTTCCATCGGATGTTGAACGTAGAATAATAATGCTATAACAGTCAAGTGCAGAAATGGCCCAGGACTGTTCCTTCACCACTGCAGCCCCTATCTACCCCTTAAATCTGTTCCAGAGGGCTAGAAAACCTTCTGGAGCCAATGCAAGGTCTGAAGGGGAGAAGACAGAGGAAGAAGATTCTGTTGCATAGATGCTACATGTGATTGTGATGCTGGATTTAGGTCAAGGGTTTGTAACTTTAGGTTCCTAAATTTTAAACAAAAATGTCAGGAGACTTTTTTCAAAAAATGGACAAAAAAAAATAATGACTGGCAATTACAATTTTCTAATGGCTTATAACATCACAACTCATTTTTATGTTGGTTGTCCCATTTCAAGGACCAAAAGTCCCCCAACCAGCTACCTTTTAAAATACACATCCTCCCCAACACAGGCATTTCTGAGTTGCTAGAGAATGAGGAATGAGCAATGATGCTTTCTTCCTGTAGCTGAGAATGCTGCAGTTTCATCCCTGCAGCTGTCTGTCACTGCAGGCTCAACTACAGGAAGACAGACAGATGCATGGTCTTTTATTCCCTTACCTCCAGCAACTTGGAAATGGTTGTATTGGGGACTGTGAAACTTAAAGGGTAGATTTGGGGCCATAATTGTTTCTCAATGCAGGATCTCTACCTTTAAGAGTTCATTAGAGCTCTAAGATCTTCTGGAGAGGACCTTCTCTCTTTCCTACCACCTTGTCACACATATCTGGTGAGAACAAGGGAGAGGGCCTTCTCAGTGGCTGCTCCCAGACTTTGGAATTCCCTCCCTAAAGAGGCCAGCACAACTGCATTTCCACAAACATGTCAAAACATGTTTATGGCTTTAAGCAGCTGATGGGTTTTAATGGTCATAGAATCATAGAGTTGGAAAAGACCACAGGGGCCATCCAGTCCAACCCCCTGCTATGCAGAAACACACATCAAAGCATTCCTAACAGATGGCCATCCAACCTCTGCTTAAAAACCTCCAAAGAAGGAGAGTCCACTTCTATGATGTGCTGCTTCACAGTTTGTATATAGTCTTTTACTGAATTTCTTGTTTTTAACTTTATAAATGGCTTGTCTTTGCATTTTTAATTGAAGTTTTTGTTGTTTATGATCTGTTTTCAATATGTAGTAAGCCATCTTGAGTTCCATTATTGGGAAAAGTGTGGGACATAAATGAATACCATCATCATCCTCAGGTGGTCTTTGTTCAACCCAACTTTCTAGTGCCATGCTGTACATTTCCATTCCACGATATGGTATAATTGGCAAGAAATATCATTTAATTGGTGATTGATATCATGTTGGAAGACATGTGGAAAAGGACTCTTGTTGGAAGCCACATGGTAAGACAGATGACTTCAGCACGGCCAGGTCGTAAGTTCAAGAGGGGTAAACAGGAAAGCCCCTGTGCTGATGAGTTTGTGGTAATCCCGTCAATGACTCAACCTTCAAATACAATAGCAAATAAGACTGCCTCAATGAAGCAACTGATAGTCAACATCCTGTAACCTTTCTCATGAATACTCTCCTTTGTTCTCTTACCTGTCCAGACATTACGAGACTATCATGATTCCCATCAATGCTTTATCAATTGAAATTAGGACCGTTAGTCCATTTCAGACCCCTTTTGTTTGCTTTGCCAGACAGCAACTAATACATTCCCCTTGAGGGCAGAAAAAGAGTATTTAAATCTTGTCTCCAAGTCTGACAGTTTGTAGCACCTTGAATCCACATATGCATATCACTCTGTCTGTTTGCTCCCTAGTACTCCAATTGATGCCTACCCTCAAACTCTCATGTTTGAACCATCTTGCCTCAATCCCCCATTTCTGAAACAGTAACAATCACCCACTTCACCCCAAACTCTTGCTATCTGACATTCCTCTCCTTCACCATCTCTAGCCCTACATGGTTCATGAGACTGTTTGATTACTTGTATGTGTGAATCCCCCCAATAAAGATATTCTTTTGACTCTCAACAGGAGTCTTGCAGTTAGTAACAGTATACACAGGTGAAAAAGTCCCATGGTTACCCCCCATAGGCCTCTTTTGATCTTCAATTCCCCACCTTTCTAAGGAGACTCTGGCACTGCTGGAGGACCTCAAGGTCCCCTACATTTTGGGGTAACATTTCTGTGTGTGGGTTTATTATTCCATGGCCGGACAGCTATACACATTCATTTCTCTCCGTGTGAATTTGAGAGAAGATAATTTCTGTTGTGTGTATATAATTGTGTGCAGGAAGTATCCCAGCACTCTAAAAATAATGGCATCCTTGTCTTTCCTCTCACCTGACTATGCAGCATGGATAACAGCCATATGAGTCATGCAGGAAGTCTTTTGCTATTGTACCAATGAGGTGTGTGAGAAAGAAACACGAATGCTCGCCCATTCTCTGGATACCTGACCTTAGGCCAAATCTTCATTGTATGTTAACTGGTAAATAGTATACAACACAGACATATATACTTACATTTGTTTTATACTTATTGTACTGACTCCCCCACCTTTTATGCTTCCAGCTCTTTCCATCTGGTCTGAGTCCCTTTCTGCAAGCACAAATTAAAAACCAGGAAAACAAGCTTACAATAGAGAACTTAATGTATCAGGAAGCGAAAGTACAGTAATTGATGCTTATGTCCTTTGCAAAGAATCATGTTTGCGTCTGATCAGAGGATAAGATTATGATTCGCCCTCAAAACCTTTCTGTTTGCACAGACTAGAAACTGACATTTGATCTTCTTTTGATGCATGTTGAAATTATGGGAGTGTATCACTTCTCCCCTGTCCCCAAAAAGAGTAGGTTTTAATGCATCGCTTTCAAATGGGATTTGCTTGTCTAAGGTAATTGTAATTTCTAATGTGGAGGGTATGTCTCTGAATTTGATAGCCAAAGTGTAATACTTAAACAGGTCAAAAGTCATCATTTTATCTTAAGGCATATATTATATAGTGATACTTGGAAAAAAATAGAAATGAGAGAGAAAGATAGAAAGAGAGGAAGAGAAGGGGAGAAGTGGGGAGAGATCAGTCGTTAGATATAGAACTTTTCATTGATATCACATGAAGGACATAGAAGTTCAACCCTGATTGCATTATTTCCATTTATAGAAATAAAATACTTGATTATATCCATTTATTGAAAGCATACTTGAACTCACCCTTAATTAGAATTGCCAGATATCATCATGGGCAGGTATTCTGCCCCTTTAGCCTCTGCAGAAAATATAGAAAGTTAGCAGCAGCAGTAGCAGGTTCTCCTCCTCTTCCTCCTGCACAATCTTTCTCATTCTCTCACTCTATTTTTTTTTTAACTTGGCCATACACTGCATCCACCAGAATTCTCCCTTGAAGCCAGTTCTCACGAAGCCAGCTGGTGTCATCCCAAAGGTGGCATGTATCTGCTGACACTAAGGCATGGGAAACTGGATAATAACCCTGGGCATAATTTTGGCAACGCAGCAGAAATGTCAGTGCTCTGCTTGTCAACAATGTTTCTATCCTGTCATTCTAAGGAGAACAACACTATGAACCTCTGAAGGTTATAGCCAGTGTGCATTTTGGGAGTTGAAAACAATCATACTGCCAAGTTAGCAAGCTACAATCACAGGTGCTAGGATTGTTATCCTATAAGGCCATCTCTCTCTCTCTCTCTCTCTCTCTCTCTCTCTCTCTCTCTCTCACACACACACACACACACACACACATGTAGTAAGAACATAAATATTTTCTTGCAGGTTCCGCCTAAGCACTGTTTAGTCCAGTATTCTGTATCTATTGGTGAATAATCAGGTTGCTACGGTAGCCCCTAAGCAAAGAGTAAAACCTGTCCAAATGTCAGTTTCTTCCAAATTTGTTCCAGAGTTGGGAGACTTTTCCAAAAAGTATTGGTGATGCAGTACATGGTACTGTGGAGGGAATACCAGCCAAAATCCTGTTAGGGAGTTATAAATGCTTACAGTGTTACACAGTGATTCCCATCCCAGTCCTCCTAATCCTCTTACCAGGCAGCAGCCACAGCAATCAATGAGGGTCTCTTTCTTGTTGATCAGAAAGCAGCTGATTGACAGTACCACTCCCTACCATGAGCAATTTCCAGTGCCACAGACAGGAGCAGGATCCACATTGCTATTCTTCCTCCTGGTTATTGGTCCTGTGAGAGAGATGAGATTTTCAGCCAGCTGCTTCCCAATCAACAGGGAAACAGACTCTTAACATTCACAGTGGCTACTGCCAGGGAAGTGGGGATTGTAGGACTTTTTACAGTCCCTATGTTTCCCCTAAACTAGGGGCCATGAAGGGATCGTGAATACAAAACAGTCACAAGTCCAAAACTCTAAGAACCATTCATAATTGCTCAAGTGAATCCTGGCCACCTTCAGTAACAGCTGTCTCCTTCCCCATTCCACTGATTGGGAACCTTTGCTGGATCAAAGAATTTTCAGGCCATTTCCACACTACACTGCTATAGTGCTATTATTCCACTCTCAACATCCTGTGGAACTCTGAGGTTTGTAGTTTACTGAGGCCAAAGATGCTTCTCCCTAAACTGCAAACCCCAGGATTCCATAGGATGTTGAAAGTGGAATAATAGCACTATAACAATGCAGTGTGGAAATGGTCTGAGGCCCTTTTCGCACGCAGTTTCTTTTGCGCGGGGACCCCTTGAGCGTCGCGTGAATGGGAGCATCGGTCCATACGACGTACTCCCATTCACGCAACGCTCACGAGCCTAAAGCAGGCCACGTGTGCATTTTTTTATTTTTGGCTGGGAGTCGAAAATACTGCGCGGTCGCACAATGCTCCTGGGGCCCTCGCGCACTTACCTGCGTGCAGTGCGTTGGGCTAACCAGGCCAGTCGCGCTTCCTCCCCCAGCGCAGCCTACAGCTGCACTGCAAAAGGATGGAGCTGGGCGTTCGCGCAACTGGAAACCCAGCTGCGGTAGAACGGAGAGGCGATGCGAGTGCATCGCGTAAGAAGCTGCTTGCGCAAACGGCACCCCCCACCTCCGCGAGCAGGTAATGTGCGAAAAGGGCCTAAGTTAGGAAAAGACATAATCAAGTAAAATGAATGGAGTTCCACTCCAGTTGATGGATTTATTGTCCATGAATTTGTCTAAATTGTTCAAAAGAAAATTCAGTTAAGACTCATCAGTCCATCTCAATTACCACCTACTCAAGACCAATAGAAAATTACACATATTTCCCAGAATTTTGAAACATTATTTTTGGTCTACAACTCCCAGAATCTCCTAGTAGTGGTGATAGTGGACATTCTGATAATGCAAATAAGTAACTTTTATAAATGCTGATCCTTCCCTATAAGAAAGGATGATTCAATCCCCCCCTTATTACCATTACTTGTTGAAGCAGCTGATATCAGAGGCATGATAAGCATTAAAAGGGCAGTGGCAGAAAAACATTGACATGATTAATATTGTTTTGTTGAACCATACCACGTGTCAAAAAGCTTATATTAAGATATTTACAGTTTCTCTCCAGTCTCCAGGACATGGCAATGTATGTGTACAAAACCATCAAGACATGACAAACTAGTTGTAAAGCCCTTTGCAAAAGGGCAAGCTCTGTGAGTGACTGGAACCCTTATAAAATTTATTCATTTCCTATCATCATCATCTCGTACAGGGCAATAAAAATGGATCACAGTGCTAGTAAAACAAAATGACTACATGCTGTTTATCTAAGATGGTCATAAAAATCTAGGCAAGTGAATTAATTCACCTGATAAGGTAATAATTTAAGTCCAAAGTAGATGTCAAAAGGTTTGACAGGTGATTCCAGCACAGGGACCAATCAGAACCCTTGGGTAACTTCAAGTCTTTACTTTCCTGAAAGTCAGTATGTGGCTTTTCTGACTTTCTAGCAAAGAGAGATGACATTTTTAAAAGTACCAGGATTTGCAGTAGAAATCTGCGCTTTCTAATCTAATCTATTTTTGCATTGTATTGTTCTATGTCTTCAAGTTGTTTCTGGCTTATGGCAACCTGAAGGCAAACATATCATGGGATTTTCTTGGCAACATTTTTCAGAGGAGGGTTGCCATTGCTTCCCTCTGAGGCTGAGAGAGTGTGACTTGCCCAAGGTGACCCAGTGGGCCTTCATGGCTGAATGGGGATAGAAATCCTGGTCTCCCAGAGTCCTAGTCCAATATTCAGACCACTACATCACACTGGCTCTACATTGTGCTCTTCACAATGGTGGTCGGTGGGCTGGTACTGCTATTGGCCCTTGGAGAGTTTCCAAAAAAGAAAGAAATAGCTTTAGCCAAGGAGCAGAAATATGGTGCTGGTCCACTGCCTACTAGGAAAAATAGTTGCTGGTCCCCCTGTTCAGATGACATAAGAAGCATTTCTCTACCTTTCGCTTTCTCTTTGAAACCAAAAATCAAATCAGGTGAAGTATTCATGCTGCTGTGAAATGACTATGGGTTAATACATCTTGACCTAGCACAAGTGATTCTGACAAGTGGATTTTTTTAGATATATTTCCTGTGCCATATTGAATAAGATTTGCCACAGAAATATAAGGATTCTAAGATGGAAGCAGGACTTTGCATGAAGCCAACATGGTTTCAATGCAGGTATATGTTTTAATGTGAAACGTGTGGATGAGGGAATGCTACAAGTTTCCCATGAATGGACTAGGTAGAAGCAAAGAACCATTTGGTATAAAGACAGAATATTGGATGCTTAATGGTGTAGAGGTGAAATCAATAGTATGCCCTCTCAGACCCTAGAAAAGTTCATCAGTGATACCTGGTCTGTTATACTGGTCTGTTATTTAAGATGAAGGATGAACACAGATGCATGAAAAGACTTATGTGTGGCTATAAATATTTCCTAAAAGGAAATAATAGCTATGCGTCATGATGGCCTTAATCTATTTGTTAACCCCAAATACAGTAGACCCATTGAATCAATGGGAACTTGATAAGCCAAGGCTAATATATGTTCCATTGATTCAGAAGTCTAGATTGGACTAGCAATTGGATTTAGGCCTTCATATCTTTCTGCAGAGAGAGTGGGGGAGGGAGGGAGGGGGAGAGAGAGAGAGAGAGAGAGAGAGAGAGAGAGACTTATTTAATCCTGAGTGCAGAGACAAGACTGGAAGGTGAGTAAGCTAAAGCTGTGTCAATATTTGGCCTTCAATTTCTCCCAAAATTCCTCCCCTTGCAAAAGAGGCTTTCGGTGATCTGCCTCACTCTCAGGGAACATTAGAGTTTTTAGATGTCGTTTTCTGACATTTTTGAGTAACTTATTGTTTCCAGGTAGCTGAGGGATGTGTGTGTGTGTGTGTGTGTGTGTGTGTTTCTTTTTCTTCTCAGCAGTCTCTTCCGCGACTTGCACTTCCTGAGCTGAAAGGCCCTCATGGGAAGAGTTACCCCATGACATTTCCCCTTGGGCTTTCAATGAAGCACGGAAAGCTGGGGCAGCTGAAAACAGCCAAAGAGATGATTGTACAGCAAAAGATAAAGTGCTAACATGCACTTCCCAGCTGCTTCTTCAGGGCATAAATCCTTGCTTGTCAAAAAAAAAATTCTGTTCACTTGTGAGCCGGTGAGATAATTTTGGTCACTCTCAAAAGAGTTTTCACATTGGTAAAAAGGATCTTTGCACAAATTAAGTAAATTTCGCAAATTCTGTGAACTCCACAGATTACACAGATCAACTAGGACAGCTGATGTCTTGTTGTAAGGACTTCTAAAAATCAGAAGCATTGGATGGGTTCTGCATATCAGTTTGATCAATCACTCAACCCTTTTTTACTCACTGCATGAACAAGTGTTATGTGTGTGATTTGCTTCATGAAAAGAGGAAATATTATTTTTGCACAGAGGCATTTTGCAAAATTGTAAAAACATCAACCAAAAGAGAATTACTTTCTTATTTTTGTTCTGATGGCAGAAAGCCTCACAAGTGAACATTCCATAGGCAGCCTCTACATTTCAAAACAGACTTTCCCATTTTAAAAAAAGCAATTAGAAAAATTTCTTGACTTTTCCCCATGAGAACAAGTACAATAATCTTTGTTCTGTGCTATTAACTATTCTGAGTTGACTTTGAGTTATGGTGACCCTCTGGATGAGATACCTCCAAATCACCCTATCAGAAACAGCCCTGCTGCCTCAGGGTGTCACTTCCTTGACTGAGTCTATCCATTTGTAATGCCATCTTCCTCATTTCTGACGTTCTTCTACCTTACCAAACATTATTGTCTTTTCTAGAGAGTCATGTCTTCTCATGATATGTCCAAAGTACAATAGTCTCAGTTTAGTCATCCTGATTTCTAGAGTGTTCAGGGTTGATTTGCTCTCAGACCCAATTATTTGTCATTCTAGCAATCCACAGTATCTTCAGAACTCTTCTCCAGCACTACATTTCAAATGAGCCAATTTTCTTCCTGTCAGCTTTCTTTACTATCCAGCTTTCACAACCATGCATAGAAATTGGAAATACAATGGCATGGACAATCCTAGCTTTAGTATTCAATGATATAGCTTTACACTTGAGGACTTTGTCTAGTTCCTTCATAGTTACCCTTCCCAGTCCTAGGGCTTTTCTGCACAACACTGTTATAGTGCTATTATTTCACTTTCAACCTCCTGTGGAATTCTGGAGCTTGTAGTTTACTGAGGCCAAAGAGCTGTCTGGCTGAAAATTCTAAATGCTCCTCCCTAAACTGCAAACCCCAGGATTCCATAGGATGTCGAAAGTGGAATAATAGCACCATAACAATGCAGTGCAGAAAGGGCTCTAGTCTTCTTCTGATTTCTTGACCACAGTCTCCTTTCTGATTAATGACTGAGCCAAGCTATGGAAAATCTTGAACTATTTCAATGTCTTCATTGTCTGTTTCAAAGTCATGTAAATCATCTGTGGTCATTATTTTTGGTTTCTTATGCATTTTTCATGTGAGGCAGGAAAATTGCACTTACAGCAGGATAACAGAATCTTTGGCTGGGATGTATCACATAATGCCACTCCTCTTCTGTTGTTCCCCATGAATGACCTCCTTTGCAAAGGAAACATTTTCCAAATGCTATTCCACCAGGAGAACAACAGAAAAGGAATGAGGTAACGCAATAAGTCCCAGCCAAACATGCTATTATCTTGCTGTAAATGTGATTTATCTGCCTCATGTGATAAAGACCTTAATGTTCAACTGTAAACTTGCCTTTGCTCTTTCTTTTTTGACTTTCTTCGGTTATCATTCCAAGTCTTTGATGTTTTCTGCTAGTAGTATGGTGTCACCTGCATATCTTAAACTGATGTTCCTTCCTCTAATTTTCACTCCTCTTTTCTCCAAGTCTGCTCCTCCTTCATTTATGTAAAGTGTAAGTTAAACAGTAATAAAATGCAGGCTTGCCTTGCCAATTGGAAACCATTCTATTTCTCTATATTCTGTCCTAACAGTGGCTTATTGTCCTGAATACAGGTTACGTATTAGAATAATAAAAAATGTCATGGTACAGTCATTTCTTTAAGAGTGAGCCATAGTTTTTCACAACCTACACAATCAAAGATTTTGCTATAATCTATAAAACACAGGCTGATTTTCTTCTGAAATTCTTTGGTGCATTCCATTATCCAACATATGTTTGCAATATGATCCTTTATGCCTCCTAAACCGAGTTTGGACATCTGGTATTTTTTGCTCCATATATGGAAAAAATATTTGTTGTTGAATGTTGAGCAGCAGTTGAGCTTGCATGGGAAAGTAATACAATGGTCCATTGGTTACTGCAATTCATGGTGTCTCCCTTCTGGGGGACTGGGAACTTTATTGAGCATTTACAATCTGTGGTCCATTCTTCTCTTTTACATGTTTGCTGACAGACTTTAGTTAGAATTTGAGTAAATTCAGTCTCTGTTGCTTGAGACAGCTCTCTTGGTATGCTACCTGTTCCTGGTTTTTTTATTTCTCCCAAGTGCTTTGAGTATACCTTCTGCTTTCTAATATTTCAAAAATTGTGAGTTCATCTTCAAACACCTCTTCCTTGAATGAATCTGTACTCCTTTCATCTCTTTTAGTAGTTCTTCACTGTATAGTTTCCATTATCTTTTTATTTCTTCTTGATCACACCATGTGTTCCCCTGCTGGTCATAGAGCATCTCCGCTCTTTGTTTAAATTTCCCTTGGATTTCTTGGATCTTGTGGAAGAAGTCTATGGTTCTACCTTTTTATGGTAGGGTCTTCTGTTTCTGTGCATTGATTTTTATAGTAGTTCTTTCTCCATACACATAAGTCATTTGATGGTTGCATTCAGAAATAAAGTTCTGACCCTATTTTTGTAAATTTTTCCTTTTGTTTCTAATATATTCTTAACTGATTGAAAAGTTTCATCTCTTTCTTTTTGGCTACAAAGAGTATCTTTTTGTGTTCCTCTGTGACAATGTTCCTGGCTTAAGCTCAGAGTTTTTCAAGCTTCTGGTCAAGCAGACATAATAGGGAAAATCTATTTTTTCATATATTATCTTCTAATTCTGTGGGGGTGTTCTTCAAATTAGACTTTGGCACAATGATTGATATAGTGTTCTTCTTTAGCTTTATTCTAATTTTTTATATTAGCAGTTCATGGTCTGTGCAATAATCCTCTGCTGGTCTTGTTTTTGCAGACAGAATGGAGCTTCTCCATCTTTTGCTTCCAATTATGTAGTCTATCTAATTCCTATATTGGCCATATAGAGCCATATATGAACCACTTCTTTGATTGCCTGAAGAATGTGTTTGCAATGAACAAAAATGTTGGCTTCACAAAATTCAGTCAGACACTCTCCTGTTTTCCTACCATTATTGATTCTGCTTTGTTCTCTACTTTTCCTTTCCAGTCATATCTGACTACCTAAATGTCCTATTTTGTTGTATGCAGTTTCTTCCTCTTTTTGTCTCTGTGGTTGGAGCATAAACTTGATTATGATTACATTGACGGGCTTTCCCTGAAGTTGTATTGATAGTATTTGGTCAGACTTTACATTAGATCCTTTTGACTGTTTGTGTTATCTCCCT
The DNA here is from genome assembly GCA_948474755.1 of Ctenosaura bakeri. NCBI lineage: Eukaryota > Metazoa > Chordata > Lepidosauria > Squamata > Iguanidae > Ctenosaura > Ctenosaura bakeri. The sequence continues at coordinate 23,389 of CAOLHI010000677.1, forward strand.
CACTATTAATGCTACCCCATTTCTTCTTAGATTTTCATTTCCTAAATAAAACATTATATAATTATCTAACCAAAAATGTCCCATTCATGTCCATTTTAGCTCACTCACCCAAGTACTGAAATGTTTATATGTTTCATTTCTTGTTTTACAACATCTAGCTTCCCCTGATTTATGCTTCTCACTTTCCATATTCTTTGTTATGTTATGCAACTTTGGACTTTCCTTTTGCCTCTGAGAGTATCAACAGCTGAACATCCTTCTGGCTTGAGTCCAGTTGCAACACTACTTGTACTTGTCCTCTGCTCTTCCTCAGTAGCTTACTTGGTACCTTCCAACCCGAAAGTCACATCTTCAGGCACTATCTCTTGTCCCATTTTAGACTGTTTCATCATATAATTTTCAGCATAAAAGGCTTCACAAGTAGTTTACCATTGCCACCTTCTGCACAGTACTAGCAAGTAATAATTACAGTGCCACTGCCATTATTTCAGAGAGATCCTGCACCAGTGTCACCCCTAATATTACTGCCGCCTGGGATCTGTTTGGTATATTTAGTGTGGCTCCTGAGCAAAAACTTGTCTGAGATGGGACACCTTACTGGCAGCACTGCTACCACCAGCATAGCCTCTTATCCCAAAGGAGCACACAATTGTGTCACTACAGAAAGTTAGTGCCATGGTGAACAATACTAAATCAAATTTCTATGAAATATTTTTTTCTTCCTTGAATAACAAATCACTCTCTTCTCAAAAAAGAGTAGCATAGCTGCACATTTGTGTGATGCTTACCTGGCTCACCAAGGTCTTCTGCCTTTTTTTTTTTTTTTTAATTGCACATCAGGTCTCATGTACCAAGCTTCCTACAGTCATTCTTCAGGCTTCTCACTGAATGTGATGTGAAATGGACCAGTGTGGAGCAAAGGAAGCGTAGAAGAAAGATGCCTTTGGAAGGTACAAACTGGATCATCTGATAGATAGATGCATCTTCAAAGCAACCTCTTTCAAAGCAGCAGACTGACCACCATTTTGAAGTTCTGAAGCTCTGAAAGGAGGGATTGAGTCAGCTGTCAATTAGCCCAATCAGTCAATCAATCAAAGGAGTCTGATGCCAAGTGAGGACTCCACTGGGGACTTCAGCACTATACAATATCGGCTTTAAACATGGCAAATTCTTAACTTTAATAAGGACTGCTGACTGTTGAAACCCCAGCTGTATCTGTTATACTGAGCTCAGCTGAAGTTATTTCAGAAAGATCTTTTGTATCATTCTGCCATAGTTTCAGAAATACTGTCTTCAAAATGTGAGATTAGATTGCTCCTACCTCATTCTCTTTACAAGCAAAAATGCTATCTATCCTTTAAAGACTCATCCTCAGCCAGTGGCTCTCACAGCCAAGCTTTCAAATCTGCCAAACCTGAAAGAACGCAGAGGAACATGTTGTCATTCAAATCCACTCTGATCAAAATGGTGATCTGAGTATGAATGGGCACATGCTTGTTGTTTTAAAGTTCCTTTGTATATCTTACGCTAGCCTCACATATGCATTAAACTGAATCTGTAACAACATGGTGCTACAACAATACAACATGATGGCTACATCCCACTACCATAAATGTCAGGACAGTGATAGTATTTTGATGTTTCTATGCAATTCTTGTCTTGACAATTTTTTTCAAATGCTGCTGTACTTAAACAATGGTTGACACAACTGATTCAGAGGTGGGCAATAGACAGGAATTCACAATGTCACTTAGGGAAAAATCCTAAGGGAAATGTTGGAGTGCTCCAATAACAGAGCTCCTGATTTCTTCAATGCCATGCTGGGTCATTGTGGCAGAGTGAAATTAACAGGGGAACTATTTTTACTGGTTTTCTTCTTCACTGTCTTTCTTTTCCTCAACAGAAAAGAAAGCCAGGGCATCCTCATGGCCAGTCTAAATGTTTTCCCATGCTGGAGATGGGTGTAGCTCAGAAAATTTGTAGGCTGAAAAATTTGTTGATGCAGAAGATCAAGTTCTCTCTCAATCTAGTGACAACATTCTGCACACCTCCCTAACCAGGCTAGTGTTCTTATCTCATAGAGGGAGCAACAACAGACATATATCTGATGGTAGCTGAGAGTAGCTGTGAGGAGAAATCTCAAATCTTCCCTTTAACATTAGAGCAGCATCTTTTACCTCAGAAAAAGATTTCTGATCATTCTTATGTTAACCCAAAATGTAGGGTCCCACACTTATGAGATACTGTTACATAGCTTTTCTCCTTTTGAGCACAGCGTTTCTGTGATACCCATTAAAAGTACCCTCTGTGTTGCATTGTTAGTATTTTCTTAAATTTAGCTTCAACAACTGTCACCCTATCACCCATGAAATAAACCACAAACGTACACACACACACACACACACCTGTATGTGTGTAATGGAACTTAAATGTTTCATTAGACACCTGTTAGGAAGTCTAATCTTCAATAAGTGCATTGTTTTTCTCCATTAATTATATGTAATTGAACTATTATTCCAACAAGAAGTATTGACGTTGCTGTGGGAATCCTTAATAAATTTTTTACAGTTTTGTTTTGGAACTATTCCAGTTCAATGGAGCCATCATAACATCAGATCTTGGTAACATATGAAATTGGTGTGTGAGAGCAGTAGTGTACAAGGAAGACCGTCTTTTCTTGAAGCTGTTTTTTAAGGTCAAGCGAAACCACACATTATAGGGCTTGTTGCAGTCTACATTTCTCAGGTTATCCATGGACCTTGTTCCAGAATCCCCACATAGATAGGTATGGATGTACCTGAAACTGAAGTATGTTAAAAGGAGTATATAGAAAAATTGTACAAAGTGACACGAAAATATGCTTTAGTACAATGCTTCTTATACTGTTTGATGAGGCAGACTGATATTTTCCCCCAACCATGTGCCAGGAATCAGCACCATATTTGTGTACATTGGCTACAACTGTTTCTTTCTTTACTGGAATTTCTCCATGGGCTGGCAGTTATTAGCTTGCAAGCCAACACTGGCCCATAGACCACCACTTTAAGTAGCACTGCTTTCTTTATTCAATGTGAAAAATATATTGATGTAAAGCAATATACTTTTTAATACACACATGCACGTGCGCATGTGTATGCGTGTGTGTGCTGCACGCACACACATACATATATATATATATATGAAAAGATCCCATTAACTTTTAATGAAACACAAATACATTTCAGCATAATCGCAGTGAATCCCACAGTTGTACTATTGACTACACAGCTGACTTGTCAGGGCTTTTTTGCACTTTGGGGAAAACGGAGGCGTTCTGATACTTACTGGGCTGGCACGCTCCCTCCGCTGATCCAGGCTGATTTGGAGCAGTGTGTGCCCGCACTACACACTTCTCCAGGGACAAAAATGGCGCTTTCCGGTTGGTGGAGGCTCTCCACCAACCTGAGAAGCTCGCCAGCCTAAAGCCCACCCCCGGAAGATTTGCAGTCTCGCGCTGGTGTGAGCCTGCAAATCTACACATTAGCGCAGAGACGGACTGGTGCGTGCTGTGCTATTGAAAGACCTCTTTTAAGCGGCCTTTCAATAGCACGGCGAACCACCAGTTCTGGTTGTTCTGGAGCGGGCTGAGGTCCAGACATACATAAAGTAGTCTGGACCCAGTCTGCCCCTAAGTGCAAACATCCTCGCCGGCAGGCGCTCTGCCCCGTCACTAAATCAAAGTGCGGAAAAGGCCTCCGTCTTGAGCTCAGCCATTATGAGACAGTTCTTCACCCACTAAAGTCAAAGTGAGCTAGAGGCTGGTGCTGTTGAGTAATGACTGGCTGCACTAGGGACCACTTTTACACACGCTCTGAGAAAGACAACCACCTGCACAAGTATTTTTATGGTAGGATAGTATTTTATGGTAGGATAGTATTCAGGATTCTAGCCAAAGGTTGTATATTTCAAACGTATATAGAGAGTCATGGATTTTGCATAGTTAAAGGAATCATGAGACTGGACACAAAGACTATAGCAAATTGGGGAAGTAAACTTTATAGATGCAGACATTTGTATGCCCCACTGCTACTCTCCACTCCTTCTGTTCCAGTCCTCTGATGTGGTCTTCTTCCATCAGCATCTACAGCAGGTCTAGGAGGAATAGGAATGGGAAGAAAAGGGAAATAGGAGAATAGAAACTATCTATCTATTGAATTCAGCATGGCATGCCAAACTGCAGAAGTAATCTCTTGGTTGGTTTTGAATTGTCAGCCACACAAGCAAGTCATCTTAATTGTATCCATGTAACACTGCAACATCAAACAAACTTACTTTGGAGTTAGTATCACCAAATTTGACTGGGAATTCTAAGTCAACATATCTAGGACTTACACATATCTGTGTAAGCCTGACATCAAGCAAAGCATTAAAGCTGTGCTCAGACAGGTTGTCAGTTGCTACAAACAAGTGACAGTCATCTTAATCTATCTCATTTGGATGAAACAAGAGGCTCTGTAAACCTGTATTGTATATTGTATTACTTTTCTCTGGCAAGCTTCAGACTTTGAACACTGGCAGGGGTGAGGCACTTAATTGAATAGAATCCAGTGATGGAGAGGATGTGATATTTTGTAAACTGAGCTGACATTTTGCAATTGGTGAGGAAGATACTTCCAATAAAACAGGATCCTGGCACTGGAAATCAATAGAAGAAAAATGTGTGTAGCATGAAAAGTGCACACTGCACAGAAGTATATCTGATTTCTATTGAAAATGGAAGGCAAATCATTACTGTGGAATGAAACTGTCATAGAGCAGGTTGAACTGTTGTGGTCAAATGAAGGCACTATTAGTATTATTTTTGACTTGCTTTACATTTCATGGGATAGATTTCTTCTATATGGATAAAAGGGATGAGAGGAAAAGCTTTAGATATGATCATAACATTGAGTAAGCAAAGAAGAAAGTTCCAAAACATTATAAATATTTTCTTTTTTAATTGTTTCCCTTTATTGTGAATCACATACTTAATATACATTAATATATGCTATATTACAATATTACCACAAGGAAAAAAATAACAATTGCTTTTTCCACCTATCCATCCCCCCAACCCCCACCCTCCAAATGGCTAACAAAGGATCAAAACGCCTTTTGTATCAAGAAACATTTTCAGAGATATGGGATATAACCTTAACCAATTTTATCACATCTTCATACCCCAATTCTTTCCTTTCTAAATCACCAATTTCCAATTATCATTCCATGCTTCTTTACTGTATTGTCCATTATACTTAAATCTTCCTTCCCTAAGAAAATCAAATAATATAGCTAATTCAATATAGCTTCTTCAATAGATTTTAACAAATAAAACTGATTCCAATTTGATTTCTTTTTCCATACTAAAGCTATAACTGCATTTGTAAAACAAATACAATAGGTAGAGAGGTTCAAATAAGTAAAGGAAATTGTTTAATCCTCAACCTAGGAATAATAGGACTAAACAGGAATGAAAGTTGTGTTATAAAACAAATTTTAAAAGCTGCTTCTTTCCAAAATTCTTGGATAAATGGATACTCCCACCACATATGTATATAAATACCCTTTCTCAACATCCATGCCAACAATTAGGTGAGAAATTGCTATTTATGTATGCCATTTGATGAGGTATTTTGTACCATCTACCAATCATTTTCATTTGTTGTTCTTTTATATTTGTATTTTTATTTTTAGCAATTTTTTGTAGCCAGATTTTATCTATCAATAAATCTTTTCCCCATCTTATTATCAACCCCTCTATCATTCTATACTGGGCCATTAACAATTTTCCCTATTAATCTTTTTTCCTCTTCTATTTTTCTTTTGATTAGTTCTTCAAAAATATATTCTGCCTTACTGTATTTATCTTTATTTCCTATAGTTTTTTAATAATCCCTTTTACCTGAATCCAATATTCACCTGCAATCATTGAAATTATTAATTCTTCCTCTGTCGGTTTCCCTGCTCTATCATATACATCTCCAATAATTTTAACTCTATTGGTCTTTAATTTTTTCAATATTTTCCCATACTCTTCATTAGTACTCCTTTTTAAATATTCTATTGCTAGATACCTAATCTCATACTCCATTTTTCCTATATGTCAAAATTCACCCTCATAGGCCAGATTATTTTTTCTTTATCTTTCGTACTCCTTATCCTTGGTTAAAAGATAGATGCATAATCCATTTTGTTACTCTGTCTTTCTATTTTAACCCGCTTTTTTTTTGTTGGTCATATTCTATTTCTAAAATTCTTAACAACTGAGTTGCCTCAAAATATAATTCATATTCTTGTTTCTCTTCAGATGGTATTCTAAATATTTTCTGAATGTGAAGCTGAATTTGCGTGATATAGCGCATTGAGTCCATTTCCGCACTACACTGTTATAGTACAATTATTTGACTTTCAACATCCTATGGAATCCTGGGGTTTACAGTTGCAGAGGACCCTTTACAATTCTCAGCCAGAGAACTCTTTGGCCTCAGTAAACTACAAACCCTAGGATTCCACAGGATGTTGAAAGTAGAATAATAGCACTATAGAAGTATAGTGTGGAAATGGCCTGAGTGTTCAGTGTTGATTGGGAGATCTGGATTCAAAGTAGGGACTTTTCTCTTCCCTAAGAAATATCATTGGTTTTATAAAAACTGTCTTGGTTTCTCTTAAAATTCATCAACTGTTTTGTGTGAGGAAAAGCTCCACGCGTGCTTTCAGTTTCATCTGTGATTAAACCAAGTAACAACTTTCTAGGGTGTGGATGCGGACACAACTCATTTGATCTTAAGAAATGTAACTGGTCTTATCAAAATTCTTTCCTCACAAGTCTCATTCTCCCTTCAAGACAGGCAAGTAGTAAAGTATAAAATTAACAAATGAAATCAAATGGTAAGAATTTTTAACTGTATTGTAACTTCTCAATAATTGGTGAAGAGAATTTTATCATGCCCCTTTCTCCAAACTGCTTCTCAGGCATGGAAATAGGGTAGAATTCTGCTCACCATTTGTCAGGATGATGCAGACAACCAATTTTTGGTTGCCTGCACATCATACTGACTTATCACTTCTTAAAATATATGTTATATCCACTCACAGCCAGATGAAATGTGAAATAGAACCCTATGCAAATTAGTATCTTAGCTGCTTTCCTAAATTAATTCTTAAGAAATTCAAAGTAAAATATTGCTGTTTTCTTTTTTCTTTTTTCTTTTTTCTTTTTTCTTTTTTCTTTTTAAAAAGGCAAAATCAGTAGGATGACTAGACCTAAGAGGGCTTTTTCTCTATCCAAAAATAAAATAAAAATAAACAGGCCTTATCTTTTACTGAGCAATTCAAAACATGAGCACAAGCAAGTTGACTTCTCTCAACAGAATTCAGTTCTTCTTCAGATCCAAACTGGCCCCCTCACTCTTCATTTAATATTTTTGATATTATGTGTCTGGCATTTGTGAACAGATTCTGGTCTTCCTGCAATCCCATCAAAGCTAGTCTTTGAAGCGTCAGAACTGGCAAAATCTGACAAAACTGGGTGAATTTCACTTGCAGCCTATCTGTTTATCTATCTGTCTGTCTCTTTATCTATCTATGGCATTCCAAATCAAGACTGATGAAAATATAGAATTCAATTTTTGTTTACCTTCAACAGGTATGTTTGTGTATGTGTATATATATATAGTGGCTCCAGGTATCATTATCAGCACACTCCAAGGCTTCTGTTATAAATTTGTGTTGCAGGTTTTAAAAACTGAGTTGTCATTTGTTCAGCCCTTGATTTGGAAATATATATCCAAATATATATCTATCTCGTGCAGCCTATGTAGGCCGCAAGTGAAATTCATCCGTGTTTGTCAGATTTTTGCCTTAGCCAGTTCTGACACATCAAACAAAGACTAGCTTTGATGGGATTGCAAGATGACCAGAATCTGATCACAAATGCCAAGCACATCATATATATAGTGTCTCCAGGTATCATTATTAGCACACACCAAGGCTTCTGAAATGAAATTCTGTTGCAAGTTTAAAAAAAAATTGAATTCTCTTTTCTTCAATCCTCAATTTGGAATGCCACGCATTCCCTTGATGTTCAAAGAAATCGAATCCAACCATTCCATCCTTCTTCACCCCCAAGAAGCTCTTAAATGATCTGCAGTGTCTACTTCAGTCAATGGTCAAGAGATTGACCATTTATCTATCTCATCACCACTGTCCCAGTCCTTTTCCTATAGCATCATATTGGAGTGCAAGACTACAATCCACTCACTTCAGTATATATCCTATGAAACTCAAAAGATTGTTATCTTGCTCATATTTTCCAACTGCAGTTGTATTTTATTCTGTAATAGTTGTGTGTGTGTATTGTATTAATGAAACCCTCAGAAAACAAAGGAGAATTCTGCATACAGCTATAGCTCCTGGGGTGGACAAGCAGGGTTGCTACTGATGGAATGTTGTTATTTATTTTTAAGAGTGCACTTTAGAATTTTAACTACAAATTTGACCAGATTTTTTGGACTTTTCTATTTCTTCCCTTATCCAAGGCTCTATAAATCCAGTCTAGTAGGCAGTTTTGAAGGACTAAAAGAAGTATGTGTGTATGTGTGTGTGTGTGTGTGTGCTCTCCTGGACATCTAAGTAGTAAAGATATTACCCAATTGTATTTTTTTTCTTTACACACATGGACCTCATGGACACATTGTTTTTATTTTAATTTAGCATCATCAGTTCCTGAACCAAACCTACTCACCACATCTATACACAACCATACACTGCAGTTCTGTGCAAATTTTCTTGGCAGCAAATCCTATTGAACTCCATGGAGCTTACTCCTGAGAAGACATACATAGTATTTCACTATAAATTATATATCTTATCCTAGTGTTCTTCTGTGGCAGTCTTCCATGTTTGGTATGCTCTAGATATTTTGGACATCAGGTCCTATCCACTTCAGCCAGGCGCAATCAATCACCAGGTTGGGATCTATAGCTCAAAACATCTGGAAGGCATCAGTTTGTATTTAGGCTTTTCTAGGACATGACCTTCTGGAAAATCTCAAATATATCAGTTCTCTGTATCCAAAACTATCTAGCCACAGCACATACAAGATGATATAATACCTGTTTTATGACAGATCAAATAAATCCAATAGGTTTTCCTGTAGAAGTTTCAATAGGTAAAGCTTTTTCCCATCCATTTTTCTTCTGTTCATTTTATGTAGGTGAGATATCTTTAAAAAATAAATACAAAAAAATGTTTGCATTACTCTTATACCTGTCTGCTGCATGCCAAAGAATATTTTCTGGAGCTAAAGTCACCATCAGGGTTTTAGCTGTCTGTCAGCACCTTATATAATTTGTTTTTAATGCTCATCCTTAATTCAAGGACAGGGCCAGAACATATGTTCCTATCATGCTCCCTCCCTACAGGTGCTCTCAGTATTCACTTAAGTAGCAATCTTCATGGAGATTAATTTAGCAGGCATATAGTAATCTCCCCATAAAATATTATCTGGGATTAACCGAGATTGTAATATCCATATAATAAATTACTTTGGACTTGGACCAAATCGCAAGATTTTATTCACACAAACACTTACTTACTGAAAAATCCTGACTACCAATTGCCTAGTTTATTGACTCTTACATTTTTCTCTCTAATATGTTAGTGCTAATTATGTTTATGAAAAATCAAGAATGGAACTATTTACAAAAACTTGACTTTGTAGATCAAGGGAGGAGGAAAACATAGCCCTCAATATTCCTGATCATTGGCCATGTTAACTGGAGCTAAGGAGAAGTGGACCTCAACAACATCTGCAAGATGGCAGGTCCTGTTATAGACATTTAAAATCCAAGAATAACCAGGCTGCTATAAAATAAAGTTGCTATATTTGCAGTTTCAGATTTAGGTTGGAATGAAGGGTGAGACTCTCAGCTACCCACTGTTTTCAACCCTCATATGTTGCTTTTGCTCTGTTGACGATGATGCTTGGCCAGGCCATTAGAATAAAACAAAACTAGGCTTGTCCAAGATAGCAAACTGCCCAGACTGGGAACAGAATCTTACTTCAACACACAGGTTGCATCCTCTGCTATATCTGATCTAGGGATCTAGCTTATGGGGCAAAGGAAAACTGCAAGATATAACCCCTTTGGATGCTTCAATCTGCATAATGATAGGGCCAGCCCTACAACTAAATCTATCTACAATCTAGCTTTGAAGCCTCCCATATAAGGATCCCATCCCAATTCTTCTGGAGACTCCCAAATGTAGATTTCACTCTGCTTCTATGGGAAATAGAATGTGCTTCATGGGTTCAGGGGAGGTGTTGTAATTCTTGACAAAAAGGCATATTAGGATCTGTACTTGATATGAATGGCACAGTTTAATCATCCACCAGCATGATTAGAAGAATAGTAGCTTCATGCTAACTATGGAGATGGCACAGAAAGAAGGTTGGGGTTCTACAGAAGTTTCTGTGGGACCTGCTGTACATTTCCAGTGAATGTAGTTCCTTGAGGCAAAGCAAAGTAGAAAATAGTATCATTAGCCAATCTAAGCTCCAGTCATAGTTAAACATATATCTAACAATTACTGTCATTTTAATCTCGCACTTTTATTATATGTCTTCTTAAAATGGTGGACACACTATAGTGAAAGGGGCAGTCCAAATCATCCTGCTACCAGAGGCAGGAAACAAAACATTGTCACTCCCACATGAGTCACAGATTTAATGGTACTCTTTTCATGGGGACATTACTACTGCACAGATGGTGGTACCTCCTCTGGCCCATTAAACAGGCAGAGGATGAGATGCAAGCACCCATCCCTTGCTGGAGAAATAGGACACTGTAGCCATGCTGCATATACCCCCATCAGTTCCCCCCTTAACAATATCTGTTTGAAGGAGAGAATGACAAAGTGGCCAATGGATCCAACCTCATGCCTGCCTTCTCATAAAGGAGAATGAGGCATCTGTCTTCCACACACCCACCAAAAGGAAAGAGGAAGGAGGTAGAGATAGATATAGTCCCCACCAGTGGAAAGAGTGCGGCAGAGCAGCTCCAGCTCTCTAGAGATGGGGCCCTATGTTAGTGGGAGTTCAGTAAATTCACCACTCCCAGCACCCCTCTGATGACCATGGCAGAATCAGCCTGGCAGGGAAGGTGAAACAAACAATTGATGAAACCCATTTGCTCATGCCAAAGAAAATGTGCTGTCCACTGGCCCACCCTTCTGGTGTTTGCTTGAACTTTTCTCCAGTATTGTCTAGGCTTGGAATGTTAACACTTCTGATCAACTTCCTTTATTTAAATACTTTTTGTGCATGAGGTATCTACTAAGAACAAAGTCTTGTTTCTCCTTGTCTCCTTCTTCATGCATGAGCATAGGTAAGAGCACTCTCACACACAAAGCACATTTTCTGCCATTGCATGGATCTATTAATTTATACCAGGCATTAAAAAAAATTGACAAGATGGGAAGACTGAGGTATAGCCAGACCTGTTAATCCCATAATGGTCTGTAAGAGGATCCAAAATGATGCTGCAAAAGTCATTTCATAAATTCATGTCTCAAAAGTTATTATTGGCATTGACCCGACATTTAATTTTCCCAACATAAATTTTATCCTTTGTGTACAGACAGAAAGGTCTGCCACTTTCTAGTTTACATGACTGAAATTGTACTTTGCGTCTCATCTGGCTGAGATCATCTAATGCCAGCTTAAGAGAGAATTTTAAAGACAGATTGTGTGATTCCTTTCTTGTAACAGCTTCTGCCTAATGTCCTTGTTCTGTGGGGACTTTCATTAGTATGTGCCCTGATCTTGTCCTCGAAACCCTCATTGCTTTAGACAAGCATGGATTTAATTGAAAGAATACCAAGATGTGACAGTGGCTCAGGTGTGAAGGCCATTTCCCCTAGCAGATTAAATCCAAGCTAATGACTGAGATTTTTTTTAATTCTCATTCTCTCTTAGGAATGATTTAATACAGCCAATTAATTACCATTCCATACTGGCTGCTCTCTACAATGCATATGTCTATCATATACACTACTCTACATAGAGAAAAAATGATGTGTGGATCAAACCTACTTGTCAGTGTACCACTGATACATCATATTTAGATTGCCATGTTTTATTCAACTATGTAATAAGGGTCAGTCTCACAGGTGTTTGGAGGAAATAGGAAGCTCCTCCAACAGTGGAGGACAATTTGATGATGACAGCTTGGATGATGGGTGGGTAAGATACTGAACCCTGATCCATGCCAGAAGACCACTTTTGGTGAAGGTGGCTTTGGTCAGGCTCTAGAACAGTGGTTCTCAACCTTCCTAATGCTGTGACCCCTTAATACAGTTCCTCATGTTGTGGTGACCCCCAATCATAAAATCATTTTTGTTATTTTTATTTATTTATTTATTATTTAGTTAGTTAGTTAGTTGGTTATTTCCAACATCAAATAGATTAGAAACACTGCCCTAAACCATTGCTCTGGATAGACTTCTAATGCCTAAAAACTGGTAACCCTCCCCCCTTTTTTTAAGCACAAAAAGCGTCCATCAATGCCAGAATTAAGGCAGTAGTTCTAGTTCTGAATGTTGGGTTTCCACAGTTCAAAAAGCCAGTCACTCCCAAAGGCAATGCCAAAACAGCCCACATTTTACACGAGGCACAGGGAGGAAAGGACAGGGAGAGAGGAAAGATGACGGCGGGATAAGCGGACGTGTTTTGTTTCACTCCCTCCGTTCCTCCCTCTCTTAGAGGGAGTGCGGACGGTGAACATACAAAAAGCGAGGAATGCAAGACAGTCAGGAAGAAGAACACAACACGTGCATGTGGTAAGCGCCAAGGGTCCACGCACAACAAAAGCGAGAGGAGAAGGTCATCCTGGCTATTTCTGCACTAGACTGTTAAAGCACTATTATTCCACTTTCACTATCCTATGGAATCCAGAGTTTGAACCCCAGCTCAGGGGTCTCAGAAGCACTGCTCCCATTGGTGGTGAGGCCACCTTCTTTTAAAAGGGGGGCAGGATTGAGGAGCGGCGACCCCTGTGAAATGGTCGTCCGACCCCCAAAGGGGTCCCGACCCCCAGGTTGAGAACCACTGCCCTAGAAGAACATAAGTACCATTATGTAGGATATATTAAGGGTTATGAATTACCAACTATTTAGTAGCAGATAGTAACATCTGTGACATCAAGGACACACTCATTTGGAATATTCAGGTAATGGAATCTCAAGTTTCCTTGGTACATATTTTCTAGAAAGAAGGAAATATCTTGGGTCAGGTCTGCTTCAAAATACTTGAAGCTTTGATCTGTCCTGTAATATGTGGTGTATGGAAAACAAGGATGTAAATCTCACTTTATTTCATTTTAACACACACAAGAATGAAATATTTCAAAAAATTTCTCCCTACCTGAGAAGATCATGAAAGCTTCTGTACAATTTGCTGTGGGTATTTTTTGTTTTGTTTTGTTTTTTTACATTGTGTGGTTTTGACAAATTATTTTGTTTGCAAAAAGTTATATTTATATAAATACAATGTGTTTTATACAAATAGAACATAGTTTGTGCAAAAAGGTATTTTTTACAATAATAATATTTTTAGAGCAAATAGCATTTTTTGCACAAAGTCCTGAAAAATGAAAATTTTTGCAAAAACTCTGATAAATTGTCAAAATATCCTTTTCAGGACAAGGACATTTGCATTTTCACAAAAAATCTAGTAAATTGTCAATATATCTTTGTTTTAAAAACAGTACTTGTGTGGAGCCTCTGTAATTACTCAATAGTGATGAGAAAAGCCCTTCCTGGGAGAAGCATATTCAGCTTTTCTTACCCAGGATATTTCAGGGCTTAGCATTGATACTGCAAGCAAATGCTGTGATTAAGCTTCAGTAAGGCATGAATCTAACTTTGAGTTTGGTGGAAGTAAGAAATAAAAGCAAGCTTGTATTTAAGGATTGCAGAATTATAAGAGAAGGAAAGGGAAATGGGTGGGTCATGATAGGGATGGAAAGAATATTAGAAAATATTCAAAAGTTGGTTTAAAAAAGGTTTTTTGAGTGCCAAGAAACCCTGAGGAGAAGACTCCAACCAGTGACTTTCATGTTACTGAGGCAGTGAATATGCTTTGGGTTTTGACTTGACTTTAAAGGAATGATCCAAATTGCTGCGCCTCATCCCCAATATAGGCTCAGAACTTCAGATAAATCCTTTAGACTAAAAGCCAGAGTAGACCTATACCGATTTGGAAGCCCCCAGCCAACACTCTCACCAAGATGGTTGTGGTTTTCTCCCACAGACTCATCAGTTGTCTATGATTGCTGAAGGATTTTGTTTGGTCCACCTTTTTAATCGTACTAGGATAAATTACATCTCCTGAATAGAGATATCATTTGAGTACCATAGTTTTCCACAGTTTGCAGTGCTGTTATATCCTTAAAGATCTAAACCCCAAAACTATATTGGCATTGTAGCACAGATCAATTGTACTCCCCCCGCCAACACGCAACACACACACACACACACTTCACAGGGTTGCCTGAATACTGCCTCTAGGTTTTCTTGCTTCCTGGAGCACGGTTCAAGGGTTAATTTGTTTGAGGTGGATACTGCCCAAAAATTGCACATAAAAATGTGATGTGTGTGTGTGTGATATGTGTGGGTTTGTTAGGGAAAGCTGCTTACAAAAATAGATGCAGATTGTTATGTATTTTTTTAAAAAAATGCAGAAGGACATGGAAATTGGATAGAAAGGACTTATGATGGAATACTTATAAGCACAGAATGGATATAGCACAGAAAGATTCATATATCCTTACGTGTCATAGATCATCAATTACATATCAGTCAGAAAGAATCCTCAAGTTTTTCCTTTACAATATTCCCTCAGCCAGATGGTGCTCCTTGAACAATTCTCTTCTTCAGTGTGAAAATTTTGTTTTGAGTCTTTGATTTTAAATGTTTTAGTGGATGGTTGTTTTAATCAATATTTTAGGCCTTTAAATCCATGCTTGTCTCAGTGATAGTAGACCCTCTAACGCAATCACAGACAGCTAAGTCAACACTTGCATAATTCAGTGGGGCTGCTTTAGCTGGAGCAAACAATTTGACATACACCTTAATGGCTTGTATATTAATGTTCGCATTTTAACATATTTTAATTTTTATTTTAATTTTCTCTTTATACTGGGAATGGGACGAGTCCAGAATTTTCTGAATCCAAATCCAGATCCAAATCCCTGGAAGGTTCTGGGAATCCACGAATCTCACGAATCTTGAATCTTTCAAATTGTTTTTTTAAAAAAGAGTTTAAAAAGCAAGGGAAAGAAGGATAATCTTGGGCAAGATACGCTCTCTCAGCCTTATCAAAAGTCTAGGCAAAGGCAAACTTCCCTCTGAAGAAATCTGGCCAAGACAATGGTCACAGTTTTGCCTCAGCATCTCCCCAGAGGAAAATGACATGAAGGCCCTTTCTACATAGGCAGGAAAATGTGGATTAATCCCACCCTTTTCCCACACGTGTAAACAGGGCCACATACTACAGTAGAGAGATAATAAAACTGGATTTTCTTTGCATAGCTCCTTCTGGCATCCTGGGGTTTGTAGCTTGATGATGCACCAGCACACTTTGGCAGAGAAGGCTGTGACACCTGGTAAAACTCCAAACCTCAGAATTGTGTCTGAAAGAGCTTTGCAAGGGAGCTATGCAAAGGAATGTTTCAACTATCCTTGAAATCTCAAGCCTGTAGCTTCCAGTCAAGTGCTGAACTTAAATATGAAATGTTCAATTTAAATATCTTAGAATACAAGCCCAGATGTAATTTGTGAAATTGTTAGCAAAGGCCATTATTACTCTAAGGGAAAACCTCACCTACTTACTATCTTCCCTAGTACATATGGTCTCCTAGGTTTTCAGGCATCCCGGTCTGCAACAATCTATTTAGTTGGCAGATTTGAAAGATTTGGTTTGCCTATTTTGGCACAGGGATTTGGATTCAGGAATCTCGAATCCTTACCCAGGATTAGGGGATTTGAGGATTCGATTGGCCCATCCCTACTTTATATACTGTTTTGAGATGCCTTTAAACGTGGTCAGCAGTTTGAAAGTGTGTGTGGTACAACAGGATATACCCAAGGTAATTTTTCACATTAGAAGCTGCATCTGAAATAATGTTTCTCTTGATTAAGTGAAGGGCATGTGTTCTAGGCAATAACTGAGTCAATCCTATGTTAATCTGACTATATAGAAGATTGATTTAGTTAGCTCCAGTATGAGTTCTTTTTAAATAATAGTTTAGACTAAGAAGTAAAAAAAAAAAAGAATTTGGTGTTTTGCTGTTTGGAAAACCAGTATATTATAGTATGATATTATAGGAAGGAAAAGAGACTTCGGGATTATATGTGTTTTATTGTCACACTTGGTTTTGGAGTTCAGTAGTCTGTTGTTTTTACACATATGAATTCCATCTTTAATAATATATTATTGAAATACCTAAGCATTTCAACAATATATGACATGCAGCTATTTCTTCCTATGGAGTTTTTTTTTACTTTTTTTTAAGCTCCCATTTTGGGGGCTCATGTAGTCTGCCCCTGTGAAACTACTCATTTTCTGAAGATAAATTTTGAACTGCCACATTTTGTGAACATTTGGGAATAAAAGCTATCAAACTCAGTGGAATTTTCTTCCAAATAAGCATTTATCTTACTTGC
This sequence comes from Ctenosaura bakeri, assembly GCA_948474755.1. Taxonomy (NCBI): domain Eukaryota; kingdom Metazoa; phylum Chordata; class Lepidosauria; order Squamata; family Iguanidae; genus Ctenosaura; species Ctenosaura bakeri. Next base: position 40,132 of record CAOLHI010000677.1, read on the forward strand.
AGGTTATTATTATATTTTGGAAAGAGAACTTGCATGGACTTGAATTGTCCCACAATAACTTTCCCAATGGCTAAGGATACAAATTTTAAAATGTAATCCCCATATGCAGCATGATTTGGGCACAATTAGTATTGGTCCCTGTGACGGATTCTGGGAGTGTGGCTAGCCGGAGTGGCAGGGCAGCTCCAGCAACAGGTTACTATGTAACCAAAGTGGCTCTGTAAGAGAGAAACCCAACCCATTAGTGAGAGGGAGAGGCTGAGGTTTGAGAGGAGACGGTCTATATATAAGACACAGTGACTTGGATTTTTTCAGTTTCCTTCAGTGATATTTCCAGAGATAGAGAGAGTTCTAAGAGAGAGCTGTTCAGTAAGCTGGGGGGTTGTCTCAATAAGAGTGGTTGTCTTCTCAGAGGTTGAGAGAGAGAGAAAGAGGAAGAGAAAGAGGAGATACCAAACCATTTTTAAGTTGGGTCAGAAAGTGTGACCTATATTTTGGAATTAAGCCTTTGAACAAAAGGGAAGCCAAAGACCTGTGTATATGAATGTTCTGTATTGCTTGAATATACTGATGACAACCAATATCTCTCCCTGTTATTTTAATAAAGATCATGTTATATTTTTATAAATTCTGATTCAGTAGAGTCTTTCTATTAGTTCCAATCAACCAGCAACACTCTACCACAGATCAGTAAACTATTTTGAATAACATCTTAGAGGCTTTACCCTTTATACACTAAGGTGGTGGTTTTAAAGGGGAAAGCTGGGCTGTATAATGGAGCAAGAGAAAAGCTTCCACTCCAGTCTGAAAGAAAGAAACCAGGTTTGGCCTCTACAGCTTCATTATTGCAGCTGAAAGAGGAGAAAAGGATAGCAAGTTGAAAATAAGACCCAGCTGCTAAGGGTGTAATATTAAACTATCTTGGTTATTTATTTATTTGTTTGTTTATTTACTTATAAGATGTATGCACATCCCTGACCACAGTTTCCATTATAATCTACTAAAGCAACATAAAACCTATAATAATAAAAGTACCTATGTATCTGTGACAACCATAGCTCAGCAAAACATCAAGTGAGATGCTTCAGAATTTGGAGGAAAGAATAGCTGTCATCCAAGTTGCACTGATCAGTTTCAGGTCAAATGAAAAGGGGGGCTAGCCAGAGAGTTTATGACAAGGGTCCTTTCCGCATTCTACCTTTTCTCGGCACTGGGTTGCAGTGCTCGCACAAGCAGTCTCTTGTGCGAGGCCCTCACGTCCAGGTTTCTTCAGCTCTGCACAAGCTTCCTGCTCGTGTGACAGCCCTGCCTCTTCCTTTCTCAGTGCAGTCTGGGACCTTCCCAGACTGCACTGAGACAGGAAGCGTGACCAGCCCAGCTCCTGAGGCTCCGCACGCAAAGGCTCCCATGCCTGGGAGCAATGCATGACCACACACCATTTTTGGCTTAAAGCTGAAAATGAACGAGCAGTGCCTGCCAGGCCTTGGAGTGTCGTGCAAATGTGAGTGCATCCTGTGGACCGCTGCTCACATTTGCATGATGCTCGAGGGGCCCTTTTGCATGGAAAATGCTGCTCTTTGTCTAAATGGAAGTGTTAAATTTCAAGACAACATCCCAAACTTCTACACCAGAGGCTTCCTAGAAGCATGGGAGGGCAGGGATGACACAACCTATTCGGCAATTATGGTAGAAGCTTCAAATCTGACAAAATATGATTGTCACTGAAGTTTCAGTGGACAGTTTTAAGTTCATAAATTATCAGGAATTAGGAATTAATTGTCATAATTAGGAATTAATTGTCATACATTATCAGGAATTAAATATTAAAAAGGCTTTTAAAAAACAGAGTGAGGTAAATGCCTTTGGGCAAAAGAGTGGTAAATACACTTAATAACAAATGCATCCAAAAATATATGCCCATATATTGCAATGCCTCATTCCCATTACCTCTGCAGTCTAGCCCTTGATGTCTGACAGTGAACAAAATCCCATTTATGGCACACAGAAGATGATGTAGGTGCCTGGATGGATCACAACTACCTTCTCATCCTCTACACTGGAATATGTCTGAACTGCCAGGTAGAACCCTACCTAACATAAAATTAACTTTTCCAAAAGTGACTCTAAACTTTGTTGAGAATTTTGGCCTCACTGCTGGATTCTTCCCACTCCTAGATCTGAAATATCCTCCTGAGTCTGACACAGGCTTGGAAGATAAGTTTGCATCCCATTCCACACTTTCTTTCTTGACCTTGAAAAGTGGAAGATTGGCATCTTGGTAAAATCTGCTGATAACACCACTGCTCTGAGACCTATTAATACTGATAAAGATGAAGAGTCATTTAAGAGAAACAAGATGACCTCATGAACTTTAATAATTGAAAGAAAAGAAGCATAATAGTACAAAATTGTATAGGTCAGATCCTTGGAAACAAATCAGCAATATTTGGCTTAGAGTTTATCATCTTAAGTGAGATTGGGGAGTGATATCTCAGGAGTTTAGTGGATCCAAGATGATGGGTGTAATGAAGCTACCCTGAAAAACAAAGCAGAAAAAAGAGGTAATTTTCTTGTCAAAATACTGTGGTGATGCTGTCTTCCTTAAGAGGAATGAAGCTGATTCATAGACAGTCAAACTCAGTCATTTAGGTCACATCTCTCTGCCACAGGGGAGGCTAGTGTCCTTCCTAGGAGCCCAACTGAGGGACAAAAGAATGTTTGAAGTTGGCCAGAAATGGGATGTCTATATGTGTGCATAGACATGTGTGGTTGCTTGGCAAGGAATAGGCTCAAGGGGCTCTTTTAAGGGTTGGCATTTCTTGGGGGAGCTGTCTGCTCCTCCCTGCTTAGCTTGTATATTTGCAAAACAAACCCACCATATGTCTTAGTATTCTTTCCTCACAAGGTAGCTGACTTTGCAAAAAAAAAAAAAAAAAAACTCATGTTTTACCAACAGTCCTATAACTTAAGAAGAGAGCAGTTTAACTAGAGCAATTTATTTAGGTCTATCAGAACAGTCCAAAGACTGACAGCTTGGAAACTTTCCTTTACACTGACTTAAGTAATTCTGTGTTCCAGTTTTATTCCACCCTTCTTCTGTTTGTCTAGCTTTTCCTAGTACATGTGAGCACACACACACACATATCAAATTTATTATTGTTTTATATTAATATCATATTCTTCTTATTATACCTACACATTTAAACACACACACACATGCACCTATTTATCGTATGTGTGTGAAAATGCATCACAGAGTAATCTGTATCCATTTTCTCTTAATATGTAAACAAGTGGAACCTGCAATTAAGAGATGCTGTGTAGAGATCTGGGCAGCTTGTGGTTGTTGTTGAATGCTTTCAAGTCATTTTTGACTTCTGGCAACCCTAAGGTGAACCTACCACAGGATTTTATGGGTCTGAGAGTGTATGATACACCCAAGGTCACCCAGTGAATTTCCATGACCAAGTGGAAAATCAAACCCTGGTCTCCAGGTTCATAATCCAATGCTCAAACCACTACACAATACTGCTATTCCATTCTATTTCCTCTCCATCTGTGTTTATTCTTCCCAACAGTCAGTCATCATTCCATGGTCAATGAGCACATAAATCTGCAATGGGCTCCTTGAGGAATTTTTTCCCCCCATCTTTGGTTTTTGTAAATGTACTTCTACAAACATTGGAGTTCCTCTGATAATGCACAAGATTTTAGAATTGTACAATGGTAGAGTTTCTTTGCATGTAAACTAAATGATAGAGAGGTAGCATGGCAGCAGCTGTCTTTGCCCCTGCCAGCCTACAAGTCTTTGTCAAAATGTCGAAACAGATGATCAACATGTCTATGTATTCGTGGGAGTTCAGTCCATACTTTCTACTGAGTGGATGGGAATCACATGTCTGCAGGTCACATGTGGGTCTAAAACCATTTTTGTTACCTCCTAGCCCAAATTAACTTCAGACAAAAATAAGTTGTGTTCCTTGAAGGGCTTGTGGATTGACAAATCTCTTTTTAAAGATGTATAATCCCCAAGTATTGCTCCCAGCCTTTCTAAAAGCATTTTACAAAACCAGGAGTGGATTTCTGACTCAATTTAATTGAAGAAGTGGTTTGCCAAAGGCAAAAAAAAAGACCTCCCCCAATAGTACATCCACATATTTATTGACTATTGATACGTCAAGAGTGGGACCTGTTCTCCTGCTATGCACATACATACGCATTGTACATACACAGTATTATAGGCATTTTCCCATACTAGTATGAAGGTATGGTTTCAAGCAAGACTATAGAGCATCCCTCAGCAACATCATTGCTCATATGATCTAATGGAATGAGCTGATGCTGGAGAAACTAAATAGACTCGTAATTATGATAGCAATATGAATAAACAATCAATTAAAATAGAGAAAAAGTAAGCCAATTGCTTTTTACATACTGGTAATGGAATGAGGAAGCCCAGTGCAAGCATTAGTAAAAATTATATATTTTTGTTTGAAAACCAAATATGTAATCATGGCAGGGAAACCAAAACTTTTGGTGATATTTCAAGAGAACTTAGTATTTTAAAAAATGAAAATGGGCATTGGAAAGATATCACGTATATGGAACGCTAAAGGTCTCCAGCAAGTAAGACAACCCCCTGGACTGAATCTCTCCTGGCCTAAGAGAAGCAAAGAAGGAAGGTGCAGGGTTTGTTTTTCCACCTGTCAGAAGCCCTTTTATTTCTGTTTTGATCATCCTTTCCTTTTTGTTCTTGTCTTCTTGCAACCTTGCCATTTGTATTCCTCGCTTCTCCCATAGAAGCTCACCTTAAGCGCAAGTCAGCACTCTGCTAATTTTTCGTGCTCTAAAAATGCCAGCAGGTCAGGTTAAGGTTAAATCATCTTCCCACACTTGTCTGCCTTTCTTTTTGTTTCTTCTCTACTCTAAATCCCCATCTAGCATTAAAGATTTCATGGCACTCTCTGTGCACGTATATGGGAGCACTCAGAATAACAGACTAGCCCCACAGACAGAACATATGCTCCATGTTTTTTGAACATTTTGGCTCAGAAATGTACAGCTCTGCATAGCTGCATGGAGATACCACGTGGATAAAGAGATAAGGTATGTGTGAGAGTACAGAAAAAATATCTATTTCTCACAAAGGAGAGGTGTGAGCAGCAGGCTCTCTCCAGCATCTGTATTTGGATTCCCAGGAGATGGGACAGCTCTTGATATTGTGCAACTTCCGTGAAAATCTCAACCAAATTTCTGTAGAAAAGGTATAGTCTATGATAGGCATAATTAGAAAGGGAACTGAAAATAAAACTGACGTCACCCATGGTGTGATCACTGTGTACAGTTCTGGTCATTGAACCTATACTGAATGAATACATTGCAGAGCTGGAAAAAGTTACAATGGGCAGCAAAAATTATCAAGTAACTAGAGTGACTCCTTTATGGGTATGTTTAGTTTAGGGGAGAAAATGGTCTCTCTCACAATATTGGAATCTGCGGTCATCCACTGAAGCCAAATGGCAGGAGATTCAGAAGAGACATAACTATTCCTATTTTCACAAAATGCATACTTAAACTGTGGCATATGCCACAAGATGTAATTTTGGTTGCCAACTGGGATGGTTTTAAGGGAGGCTTGGATAAATCCATGACGGGCAGACCCCCTGGTTCCCAGACTTTGGATCTCCCTCCCTAGTGATGTCAGCATGGTCCCATCCTTGCTCTCCTTTCATCAGCAAGTCAAAACAATTTTTTGCCATTAAGCTTTAGAAACTGACTGGGGTTGGGTTTTAATGCTGTGCAATGATGTTTTAAAGGTTCATATATAGTCTTTAATGAACTTTAATGTTTTTAATGTTTAACATCTGAATTGTTTAATCACTTTTTAAATAATTCTTATATTTATAGTTTTACTAATGACTTTGTATAGTTTTCAGTCTGTATTGTTTTTAAATATATTGTTAGCTGTCTTAAGTCTCATTACTGGAGGAGGAAGAGAGGAAGGAGGAAAGGATGGACTGTGTCTACCATTATCTGGGGACCTATAATATGGAAAGTGTAATTGTACTCATGTCCAGCTTGTGGTGTTCACGTAGGGAGAAGGAAAGGATCAACTGGGAAAGGGTGTTACATGTTCTTAAATACAATGACTGATATGATCTTCTGATTCCACATAGGCATTTCCACTCAGGCCATTTCTGCACTACACTGTTATAGTGCTATTATTCCACTTTCAACATCTTGTGGAATTCTGGGGTTTGTAGTTTACTAAGGCCAAAGAGCTCTCTGGCTGAAAATTCTAAATGCCCCTCCCTAAACTGCAAACCCCTGGATTCCATAGGATGTTGAATGTGGAATAATAGCACTATAACAGTGTAGTGCAGAAATGGCCTTAGATATCTCTGTGTGGACCACCAACAAGACTAACAGCTGGGCAAAGCGTACAAAGAGCTGCTGCTTCTGAGGACCCTTGCTACCATATCAGGAGATGCACATGACTTCTTTCACTTCAGTTACCCAAAAAGAGCTGTCATAAATTGTACTTTCACGTTGATGGCACCTGCTCATGAGTGCTGCTTAACTGCTCATTCTGAGCTTTCCACAAAACCTCAGGATACTTGGACAGGCACTGCAATATATATTCACTGAACTATTTTCATAGTGAAAGGATAAAATGGCTGTAAGATGAAATTTCCTGTGGTGGTAGGAAGCAGTGACCTTAGGTGTAGTGAAATGGATTCTGAGGTATACTTCATGGCAAGCGTTAGATGAGAAGTTAAAGGTGAGCTATCAATTCTCAGCTGAGAACTTTTGAATCAAACTATGGGAATTTAAAGGGAGAAAAAGCACCTCTAATTATTACTTTCTTATCATAACACCTGCAGTTTTGTAACGTGAGTGAGGAAAGTTCTTCCTGGCAGCTAACAGCTGGCAATAGCCATTTTTGTTTCCAGAAACCATCGGAAAAAAATAGTACATGGTGGTGTGGTATAATTCCTAGAATTTACAAACAACTGTAGGGGCTGAATTAGGTTTATGGTGTCAGCAGGGGAAAGTGTAACTTGCTTGGCTGTATCATTTCTTCAGGCAACATTATCATTGACACCAGATCCCAGGGTGACTATTTTTTGCTATGGGAGAACGTATGTGTACAAACATGACCTGCATAAGATTTTTCTACTTTGGCTGTTAAAACTCTAAAGAACATTCTTAACTAAATGGAGAAAGAATGCCCTTGAATGTGAAAGCATTTTTTAAAAAATTATTTTTTCCAAATACACAAAGGGAAGAAGGGGAACAGAAAAAAGCTGAAAAAAATAAAACCAATGTTACCGTAGTTTCTAGTCTGAACTTGTGGTATATTAGATACCATTTGATATCAAGAATTTGGCCTTCACTACCCATTCCGCTCCATGTGCTTGTGAGGCCTCTGGACAAGCACGCACAAGGGCACGGCCGAAAATAGCTGAACTATTCAAAACAAACCCAGGCAGGCCAGTAATTGCCAGACTGCAGCTTCAGGAGACCTCCAGGCAAGTACCCTTTTAAGATCACATTATGTATGCACGCTGTTTACAAAGGACTCCCTGCCCCGAGCAGGCAGCTTGACGAGCTGAATACTCAACTGTCAAGCACTCCGCATTTGCATACTGTCTACTCTATTGACAATGCTGTCATAATTCAATCATGTAAAATATTGACCTTTCAGAGGCTTTGTCTCCAGCCCAAAACCCATTGTTATCCCCAGGAGTGGACTAGCCTATGGGCACAATTTCCCCTATAAGACTCCCTGATTTTGAGTGTTTCATCAGATCACTCCTGGCTTCCATCCCGCCTTGCTATCACTTCATTCGATGAGCCTTCCCCTCAGCTCCACATGCTGAGAATCTCCCCTTCTACGGATTTTTCTTCAGACTACCCAAGCTTCAGGACAGGTGTAGTATTTCCCATGCTAAAATCCCTCTTAAAACCCTCTATCCAATTCCTACCTTTCTTTCATTAGGTCTGTATGAGTGTGTTTGCATACATATGTTGTGACTGTATTTTCAAAATAAAAGAAAACAATTATTATTTACTTCTGTTTGCTCGTTGACTCAGCCTGACCCCGTAGACATTGGGTTCAAGATCTCGCTAGGTTGCCCTGCCTCTTGTATTGCTTAGCTTGTGCTCTGCTAATTCCCATTCCCCATTGTGAGCACATTAAGATGTACCTCCCAGGACCCCAGAAATCAGGGTAACACCAAAACACGACAAGTCACAATGACATTAATGAGAGTCAAGTAATCATCAAGTAATTATCTAACTTGATGCAAGTAGCCCAGATGACCAGAAAATGTGTCCATCTAAAAATCGGCTGTAAGACATACATTCAAAAGTAGAAACAGTAGCAAGATCTTCAGACCACCAAATAATAGGAGTGCCTGAACATTTGTGAATGTCACTGCTTTCACAGGCAAAATGAATATGTCATAACTTCTAACCAAAAGGAAAACTGACCAGGGCACAACTATATCATATGATTTGCATTGCCAATAAGTGGCTGAACCAGCCAGCTTCTATCTCAAAAAGCACTCTGATGTCAAATATGCCCCGAAGATCAGGGTTGGTTTGTTTTTTCCAGAAACAATTTCAATTTTAAATCCAGTGAAAGAGCACAAACAGAAGCTAAAGCAGCATTTCATTGATTATGCTGTATGAAACAATCTGGTTCTTTGTTCTACTCAAGTCTGAACTCCTGAACATCAAATGTTACATTCCAACAAACATTTATAAACAATTATTCTTGATCTGGACTTCTTGAAAGGTCCATTTAATTCCTCTAACAGCATAGGGTATGGTGACACACTTAAAGGGGACAACCCATAATTGAATATCAAAGGATACTGTAATTGCAAATACTGCTATATAGCACAGATAGGAAAATGATATTTAAGCAGAAAATGTTTTTTTTAAAAAAAGTCCCTGTGGAAATTGGTAGTTAATCTAACATATCAATCCCACATTTGTTTCCTTGCCTTCCATAAAAATAACCTTCTTGGCTTTCAACTCAGGGTTCCCCCATAGGGTTAATTTAGTATGAATATATAGATCAAACTGTAATTAATGAAAGACTATACTTCAGTGTTCCATAACCTTTGTCACTTCAGGTATTCCTTCCTTTTTTAGATACAAAGATCCTAATTCCATTCATTTGAAAAGACAAACTGTTTCTAAATCTACCCATGAATGAGCGTTCACTGAAAAAGAAGGTTGCCAATTGTTTGTGCGAGTCAAATGGTATGTGACAGACTGTATCTCCCTCTGTGAGCTAGGGATGAAAGGAATATTCAAAAAATATTCAAAAAATACTCAAAAAAGTGTTTTTTGAGTGTTGGGAAACCTGGTGAGAAGAACCCTGAACTAACAAGAGTCTTCATAGTTTGGGATGTTTGTTCTAGGCAAAATGGGTTGGTTCCATACTTAATCAGGATTAAAGTTGAGACATTGAAACCAATGAGAGTTAAGTTAGTCATGATCAACTGAAGGCCCAGTGATTTCAATGGATTACTCTAAGTATGACTAAGTTCTGTTATTTATAACTACTGTAATAATCATATGGGTAGATAACCAATACCTTTCATTCCCAAGAATTGATTTAAGCTACTAATGAAAATACGTCAGGAAGAATTAACTACACAAAACTGGGTGAGACTGCATAATGTTTTGTGGAGGTGTAATTCAGTATTTTGCTACTCATAGAGTTCTAGTGTTGTAAATGAGAGACTAGAATCTCACATTGTAATTTTTGCTGTCAATTTCTGGCATTCTTTTGAACACTTTGTCATATTCCACTGGCACAATCATGAAGTTAGTGGAAGGAGTGGAAGGTTTTTATAATGATGACTGAGGATTTCACTGCCAATAAGCCATCTATGGAAAACATGAAAGAAATCACTCTTTTATATTGTTTTTATGTTTTCATGTTATTTAAAGCACTAAATGGCATGATAAATCCTTCTCATATTGCCACCAACTGTTATTATATTTTCCCTTTTTTGCGTCATGTTCATCTTTTTCAAGTGAAAGAGAACACTTCAAAGACATTAATGAGCAAGCCGATATAAACAGCTGTTAGGTAACAAAAAAAATCATATTTAGATCATGACTAACTGATATTTGCATTTCCCCTCCTGAAGGGCCTGTTAAATGTATGAATAAAAATAGGGGGTGGGGTCAAAATGCACTAGTTTGATAATGGGATGGATAGATATAAGTGTAAGTTAAATTCAACAAAAACCATAAAAGATCAATATCTTTATCTCTCAAGAAGTCTGTGTATTGCTACGGCTAGAAAAACTTTTAGGAACTATGTAAGTAAAACTTACCAATTATAGTCCAAATTAAAGCTTTACCTGTGTTGGAAGTATAAATCTCAACAAGTTAAGTCTCAGTCCTTAGCTCTCTCTTATTTCGAATTCCCTTATTGCAGCTCAATTTGTTATCTTTGGATCCAGGGAACATAGTCTGGGTAGCCATGTTGGCCATGCAGCTAGATATAACAAAATCCAAAAAGACAAGTTGGTACCTTTGTTGGCCAACCAAAAGGCTCATAATATATCATGCAAACTTTCAAAGCTTTACTTGTTTCTCCATCAGAAAAAGATGTTTAAAAATTATATTGGAGAAGCAAAGTGACTGTGTTAGAGTCCTCCATTTTACATCGTGTGTTGTTTCTATTCTAGTTCAGTTGGTCTAAAGGGATGTCAATGAAGACAGAGGCCACTACCCCTCTTGGCCTTGTGGGAATTGAGACAAAGGACAGTAAAATTTACACTCCATTAGTAGCAATAAACTTCTCTTGGGATCCAGGCTGCCTCTGTCCTTCATGAGGCCACAGACTTAAGCAAAGAATATCGAAGAGCACACTGAATTTCTCAAGAATTCAAGAAGAAATTATTGTTTTCTGTTTTGTGGAGAGAGAATTTTGCTGTATTTTGTTTCCCTGAATATGTTCCCAGGTGTAAGTTAACAATGCGGTATTGGAAGAATTATACAATTTGAGATGTCATTCTATATGCTACTCTACTTTTCATTATTATGTCAAAGAGAACAGAATTTCCTTCCCAACCTGTGAAGCTTGAATCAGATCTTTCCTTAATTTCAGAAATTCCTCAGAGTAGAGTCTCTGTTGCAAATCTGATTGCAACTGGGGATTCCATTTGATCCTTTTATCAGAGGTTAATTGGGCTTGTTCAGAATTAAGGTAGTGAGCAGTATTTGTAACAGTACTGTTAAACCACTGCAAGGAAAATCTAAGTGGCTGGTGATCACTACCAGCAACTGGATCAACTGTGAAAGAAAGGAACAAAGATCGATGCTCATGTGAAATTAACACATAGTCAACTGTACTCGCTCTAGAGTTATTTATAAAAGTAAACTCTCCCTTAGAATTATCAAGATGGGAACCATTTATTAAAGCTAGATTTAGTTTTGTCAGTAAAGTAAAAAAAATGCGGCCAAAATCATTAATCTTCTTATCTTTAGACTTTTGAATTTCCAAACCTTCCCACAACTCAGTTGGGCCTCCTAAAACCCTAGCAATATCTTGGTTAGATGAACCTATGCGTGCATTAAAGTCGCCAGCAATTACCAATGGAACTAAAGGAAATTCATACTCTAACTCGCATAGATATTCTTCTAACTTATACCAATAATTTGGATCATAATATGGTGAGGTGCAGGGGGGAACATAGATGTTAACAAAAATATAAGAGTGGTGTATATTTTTAATAAAAATGGCCATGGCATATGGAGCTAATCCTTTAAGAGGAATAATTGAAGCTGAAAGAGAAATGGATATCAATATAGCCAGGCCACCACTCGGTCTACCACCTTTAGAAGAAGAATGTGCAGTGTTTGAGTAGGTCACATATCCAGGAAGCCAAATATCATGCTTTAGCCAGGTTTCCTGGAATAGCAGGACCTGAAATTGCTTGATATAGTCTAGAAAATCACAATCCTCTAGTTTGTTCCTCCAGCCTGCTAAATTCCAGGACAAACAGGAAAGTCCAGATATTGAATATATTGATTGTCATTGTTGTGTCAAAACCTGGATTTCATTGGTTTCCTCTGAAGTTACCACCGACCCATTTATTTGAAAGTAAGGGTTACAATGTACTTGATGTATATCGGCAAATACAGTATCTTTGTTTATAGTCTTCCTTTCATCTGATTCATGAGACTCCAATTTCCTCATCTCTAACCAATTCGCTGTTGTTTGACGTGCTTGACTAGAGATGGTATTTCTATTACTGGGAGGGGATTCAAACATTATCAAATCATTCTGTTCCATAGGAGCTGAAACTAAATCCAATTCTTCCCTACTCATCACAGTTAGCCTTTCTCTTAGGATGCCCAATCTTGTTATGATCGCTTTTTTTTCAGTCAGGGGTAAACATTTATAAGAGTCTATTAACTGCTCTTCTTCACTGACCCTAGAGATATTAAATGGGTCTTGTGGGCAGCCTTTCTCAAAAGAGTTTGTCAATACAGGGTGTTGCTGCATGCAGTGGAACTCTTTATTAGGGGAGAGCAAGGGTGGAACTTTTAAACTACAATTTTCAAACTTAAAAGTTGATTTAGAACCATATTCTCCCCAAACCTTGGAATTATTCTTTACTGAATGGGATAATAAAGGTTTCCTCACTGTATCCAGAAACACTCGGGTAGGTACCACACCCAACCTAATAACAGAAGCTTTCCTCTTCATAAAGAGGGAAGGTATTCTAGCCGACCTAAATACTAGGATAAATTTTTGCGTTTGAGAAGGGGCGTATAAAAAATTGATAAATGAAAGATCAACTGCCTTAATTGGTAAATGTAGTATAGTACTGATATGCTTCCTAGCACAGCTCATTGTATTCCACCGAGGAATAGATTGTCTATAAGGGAATATACTTAAAGCAACCTGATTAACCTGAAGAGAGAGATTCATATCCTTTAGAAAGTTCTTAGCTACAGGGAATGAAGGAAGCTGGCTTGTAGGAATGGTATTTGCAACTTTGATACCATCCTGCTTCTTAGTGATCATTTTTGAAGGAAATGTATGACTTTCCCTTTTTATAGTGGAGGTAAGACAGTCTAGTTTGTCTGAGATATTTCTTAATTCACTATAAATACTTTTTACAGTTGCCGCCACCAGATTATATTGTTTTTCTAAAAGCATTCTATCATTAGAAGAAGAAATAATCTCCAGAAAGTCATCATGTCTACTCCCATCTACTAGGTTGCTTTTAGTTGTATTGTTTCTGCCTTGTAGATACTGGGGCTCTAAGCTTTCCTCTTCTAGAACATCAAACCTATTAGAGGTAGGAACTGCAAATTTAAAAACATCTAATGGCTGCCTATCAGGTTTAAAAAAGTCATCAATCTTGGGCTGCTTAATTTTGAGGGGAGAAGAGTAAGTAGGACTTCCCCGAACTCTCTTTCTAGAAGCCATATTAATTGGCTTTCAACTAGAAATTAAAAGAACTGGGTTAAGTAAATAATGCTTAATTAACTAAATAATTAAATAGCTAAACAGATATGTACACATATATATGACTATAAAAATAGAAACATATGATTAACATATATCTGAGAATCTAAAAGAAATGAAAAAGAAGAATGAAGTCTAAAAAAAATACTGTTTTCACAAAGAAGGCAGTGCAGTTCAATTTTATGATCCTGAAGCAAATAGGCTGAGTAGCATATAGAACTCAGGGTGCACCTCTTGAACTCAGATCTGCATCCAGACTGTTGTAGGCAGCAGCTGTTTGGGCTCTTCTTTCGTCTTCGTTCACAGGCTTTATCAAAGTTTCATCAGAACTCCCCAGAGGTAATTCCTCAGACTCAAAAGCAGGGGCTATCAGCGTTTATTATTGTCAATATCCACTGCTAGTTCAGTCTCTTCTCTACCAGACGCTGCAGGACCCTCAAACAAAGGGATAACGAACAGTTCGCAGTTCACAGCTTGCTGTCCCACATCATCAATCAGACCTTAAAGGATGGTAGAAGGCTCTATATCCTCCCTTCCTCCTCCTCTTTGTCCAGCCAACAGGTCAAAGATACAACCTCAAATCTCAAGCCTCTGCTCACCACTTTAGCATTTCAGCTGTGAGTTCCAAATTATAGGCAAATAAAGATGATAAGGACAATGCCAAAAATGCAAACAGCTATGGAAAAGGACTGTTGTATATAAGCTTCTTCAACTTGAGTAAATATACCATCAGCAGTCCTCAATCCAGATGAAAATGGCAAGACAGCAGTTCTTAAGGAATAGTCGTGAATAGAAGTGTCTTCTCTGATGTAAACAACCCAGCTGTAATTTGCCTGGGCTCCACTCTGCCAGCATTCAGCTAGCCCTCAGCTGGCCTTCCAAAAGCTTCAGGTAGGTTAATTGTCAAGTGATCACAGCTGCCCAAATAAAGTCTTAAAATCTTAGAATCTTAAATAATTAAAACCCTAAGTAATAAAAATTTGGGAGTTATTAAAACCTCAGAACTTTAAAACTCAATGTTTAAAAGATCCAATGTTAAAAAGGTTGAAAAGATTAAAAGAGCAATAAAAAAAAAAAAACATCAACTTGCTCACTAAAATCCGAGTTAAAAATCACCATTAAGGACTAAAAAACACAACAAGTTATTCCTTTCTTCAATTGGACTAATAGAATACCAAACCCTCCACTGCACTTTACGGGTAGCAGACCAAAGCAACAAGACTAACCAGGAACAAAAGCTTTGCTTTCTCCACCCCTTCTTATCAGAAGCAGTACATAAAAAACAAAGACAGTGGTGCACCAATTTAAGCAGCTAAACTTGCACACTGAGAAAAACAAATGTACAACAGAGATGGGTTGGCATCCAAACAGTGAACTATGCCAAAGATAACAGAGGATAACAAAAGAATAAACAAAAGGCTAAACTTTCAGAGGAGCTCTTTACAGCAGCAGCTGCCTCGTCGCCATCTTGGCTCCTCCCCCCCCATGAAGCAAGAAACATACAAAAGACCATCATAACATCTCATCTTACCCTATTTTGCCCCCAGCCTCTTCCCACAGCCTTTGTCAACCAAACCTCTTGCTGAAATCATCATATACATTTCAGAGCAGTGGCTTCAGTTTCCTCACTTTATCTTTCAGCTTGTACCCTGCTGCATTTTAATATTCTCCCCAAACTTTGGGTTGATATTACTCGTTTTTTGTTATGTGTGTGTGTCTAAGAGACACTGGTGCTAAATAACTTCTCCAAGATGATGATTTTGCAGTTCTACTTCTTCAACAGAAGTGACAGGGAAGACTGATGTTCATTGCTACAAAATTAGTAAAGTTGCCAAATCTCTTTCTCTCAGAAACTATTCTTTCTTATCGACTGATCCTGGAGGATTCTTCTCAAGCATATGAGAACATATTAAGATGAAAGACGACAAAGCCTCATCCTGCCATGACAGAACAAAGGCATCCTTTTCATTTTAAAGTTATGCTAATGGCAAAAGATATGGAGGAGGAGGCAGAAGAGAAGATGGTAATCATGAAAAAATATCTTTGTGAGAGATTTTTTCCCCTCTATCTTTCAGTGCTCAGATTCAACCATGGGGAAGAAAAAACTGTAAAATAAATTATTGTTCACAGTTCATATTACAGGCTAGGAATTGGCACTGCCCACAAAAATGGAGGTGGGGCTTCAAAAAACAGCCTACTTTAAGCTCAGGCTGCACCACAGCCAGTCCAATTCATCTTGGGTCATAATCTGGAAATGTTGGAGTTCTTGCCTCCCACTGACTAGCCCTGGAAATCTAAAAGACAAAATGACTAGAAATGTGGCTGGCAGATACTTAGCAAATCTTTCTTAGAATAACAATGGTGCACCACTCCACACAAATAACTAAATTTGTGAATGCAGCTGAGCCATGGGGTGAGCTAGGAACCAGGAAAACATATCATGGAATGTAACCATATATCAGGACTCTAAGGCCATTTCCACACTAGTCTGTTATAGTGCTATTATTTCACTTTCAACATCTTGTGGAATCTTGGGGTTTGCAGTTTAGCAAGGGGCCTCGATGGCCCCTCACTAAACTGCAAACCCCAGGATTCCATAAGATGTTGAAAGTGGAATAATGGCACTAAAACAGGCTAGTGCGGAAATAGCCTTAGACTATCAATCCAGACATCTAAAAGGCTACGAAAGTTGGATAGTAAAGAAATCTAATAAGAAAAAAGTCAAAACATTTGACATGTGGTGCTAGAGGACTGCTGTATGGATATGATGGCCTGCTTTGAAAATAAAAAAAGGAAAATGAATAGTTCCCTAAGTAAATCAGACCTGAACCAGAAGCCAAGATGACTAAACCGCAGTTGTATTTTAGATATATCATGAGACAATGTAACTCACTTGAAAAGACAATAATGCTTGGAAAGGTGGAATGAAGTTAAAAAAACAGAAGATGGCATTACAGAGGGATTGATCCATTCAAGGATTAAGACAAGCCCTGATTTTTCAGGATTTGAATGAAGGCTGTTGATGACTAGGGCTCCTGCAGGTCTCTCATATATATGTTGAAGTTGACTTCACAGTCAGTAACAATAACAAAAACACCTGACACCACCATTGAGTTAGAAGCCTTACTATTTCATTTATTTCCCACAGTTCCATACTATCCTTTGAATCATATAACAGAAAGAAAACATATGGAAGTGATGAGTTACAATGATCCAAGAGCAAAAAATGAGATGCACGTCACATCTTCAGATAAAGCATGTCTTTGCATTTTGGACTGCAGCTGAGACTACCTAAGATAAGATGGGACAATTGTTACTGCAGTTTAGGCCTCCTTGGAGATAGCATAAAGATATCATTTTGATATCATAATTTGGCTCTCTTCCACCACCCCTTTCTACGTGTTTGAGAGGCCCCCAGACAAGCACCGAACTAGGCTCAGCCACTAATCGCTGGACATTCCATTCTCCATCCAGGCAGGCCAGAAATAGCCAGATCACCGCTTTTAGGAGACCTCTCTGCAAACATCCTCATTATGTATGCACGCTGTTTATAAAGAACTCTCTGCCCTGAGCAGGCAACTTGGCAAGCTGAATACTCAAATGCCAAGCACTCTGCGTTTGCATACTGGTTACACTATTGTTAATTCAGCTCTGATTCTATCATGCTAAATTTTGACCTTTCCAAAGCTTTGTCTCGCACCCGAAACTCATTGTTCTCATCGAATAAGGTATAGCCTGCAGTCACATTTCTCCCTATAAAAACCCTCGATTTTGAGACCATCCTCGGATCGCTCTCGAGTTCCACACTGCCTTGGTGCCACTTTGCTTGGCGAGCTTCCCCTCAGCTCCACATGCTGAGACACATCGAACCCCAGCATCACTCTCTATCTTCTTTCCAGGCTTCAGGAACAGGCTTCATATCACCCGAATCAACTATCCCTCTGAAAATCCTGCTATCATACTCACACCTTTATTTTCCTTAGTTATCTGTGTGTGTGTGTTGCTTACATTGTGTGTCTGTATTTAATAAAGATCATTCATTATTTCCAACACAGTCTGCTCCTTGACTTGGCCTGACCCCGTAAACATTGGGTTACAAGATCCTGCTGCGTTGCCCTGCCTCTCGTAGTGCCAACCAGTGCTCTTGACTAATTTCCCCATCTTGTGTAATCGTAAGGTTATTTAGGTGTCCCTCCCAGGACCCCCAGTAAACAGGGTAACACAATAATAGAATAGGTACATTTATTGACAATGTTTTGTTAGAAAACAGAAATTCCAGATTGAAATCACTTACTGGATTTTTGACTGCTCTTAAAACACCGAAGACATTTAGACAGGATAGTCAAGAATGGATGTTTTTTAAGCACTGCACAGTTTATGCAAGGCAAAGTTTTCCAATAAAAAAAATGAGTTGAGGGGAAAATAAGGATGCCAAATAAGGAAAGAAAAATGTGAACATAAATCTTTGGACAGCTAAAAGTCATATTATCAACTATGACATATGTTGAATAAATGAGCTATTTTTCTTACTCAAAGAACCATAGGAGCATGTATTTACAGAAGTGAGCACTGTTTGAGCAGATGGTAATAAATTTTTGAGTCCACAAATGCTTCTGGATCTCCAGCTGTGGCTGGAAGCCCAGGTTGCCTCAGCAATCACATATGGCTTCAAAAGTTCCATCTTATGAAAAGACTACAATCATGTTTACTCAAGCAGGACATGACAACTGTGACTCACAGGCTAGACAACTGTAATAACACATCTGCACTTGTTGAAGCTTCAACTGGTATGAATGCATTAGACTGCTTCCATGGTGAGATGGGTTGAATTGCACAGAAAATTGCACAAGAAGGTGAATTGCACAATTGCTTCATTGGCTCCATAATATTTTCGGAACAAAATGTAAGGCGTTGATTATGACTTAAAAATCCCTACATAGGTTGGGCTCTACATATCTCACAGACTCACCTCTAGTCCTTTGTACCAGCACAACTTCTAGCATAAAATAAGATTTCCTTATTGCGAGTAACATCCATGCTTCTAGATCTCACAGAAGAAAATTCTTCCTGCCCCTACTCCCCAGAACTATGCCATTCTGTTTCCTAGAAGTCTCGTAAAAGTCCAAACACTGGTTAAAATATGAATGCAGGTTTATGACTTGATGACTGCAACACCGAGCAATGAAGTTTCATCTCTGAAAAGTCACACTATAGACAGAGATTTAATTTCACTTTATTTTATCTCAGAGTCAATGTTTCAGTTCATAGCTTCATCTGATAGTTACACAGGATCAGTATGTTGTTAACAAAACAAAAAAAATCAAGAGATGCCTATGGATGTGGATGTCCATAGAAAAGCTATGAAATCTTATTTTCATCTCTCATTTCAAGAGAAGAATTTAAGCATCTGTACTGAATAACTGAGTACTTTAAACAGGAGCCACATGGAATAGTGTACTGGACAGGCACTAGACAGATCCTCATTCTAGTCTTCACTGATCCATGAAACCTCATGAAACTCCTATCTGAACAAAAATGATTTGGCCAGCTGACAAGAGACATAGCAAAGAGGGGACCATTCTAGACTCCCTAGAGAGAGAGTCTCAGAGGTAGCCATGGAAGAGGCCTCTCGTGTCCCCACCAATCATGCCTTCAAAAGTAGTGGGAGTGAAAGAAAGGCCCTCCTGTGGATCTTAGGGCCTGGCCAGTCTCATATCAGGAGATGCAGTCTGTCAGCTTACCTGGACCTGACCCATATAGGACTTTATAGGTCATCACCAGGCCATAACCAAAACTTTTGAACTGTGTCCAGAAATTAACTGGCAGTGGAGCTGTTGTAACAGGAGAGTAGTATGTTCTCTGCAAGCAGCCCAGCTGACACTCTAGCTGCAGCTCTTTGTACCAACTGAAGTTTTCAAGCATACTTAATAAGCAGCCCTAAGTAGAGTGTGCTGTTGTTGTTGTTGTTGTTGTTATTGTTGTTGTTGTGTGCCTTCAAGTCATTTCCAACTTATGGAGACCCAAAGGCTTTCCTGGAACTGAGAGTATATGATGCACCCCAGGTCACTCAGTGGGTTTCCATAGCTGAGCCTTTAAAAGCCCCTGCAAAGCCCAGGATTCCATTGGATGTTGAAAGTGGAATAATAGCACTATAACAGTGTAGTGTGGAAATGGCTTTTGTCTATTTCTAGTTTTCTCCATTTCTCCTCTCTTAAATGTGCTTCATTCCATTACCTTATCAGTTCTCACTTTATAGTTTTATATTTTCCAACATCTGCATGAAGTTCTTCATTCATTTATGTGCACATTATATGCAATATACGATATTATATGTGGTAGACATTTTGGCAAGCATTTCCTCCAACAGGAAGCACCTTTGTCCTTTGTACAATATTTTTTTAAAAAAAATACACACATTTTGGTGCACAAATTGCCTTAATAGTCATGTTTTTGTCCACATTTTGGACATTCCAAGAAACATAAATACTAAAGAACAACTGTGTTTCAGTTTCTGCATTAGCTCAGAAATGCAAGTTATGAGATTAACCTTAAAATGGGAACAACAGCAAAATAAGAGTGCTTTCCAAGCCTTAGAGTGATTCCCATTGAAAGACATCTATATAAGTGACTATCCTAACAACTTTTAATAGCACTTTTCTTAATTCAGTTCTGTTCCGTGTGAAGAATCTATCAATCAATCACTTTATACTCCTCATTTTCTCCAAGAGTGGGATTCAAAGTAGCTTACCTAATAAAAAGAAATACAAGTAAAACCATATACAGCTAAAAACATACAAAAAATTAAGATTAAAATAATATTAAGCTATCCTACAAAATTAAAACCAGATAAAGAGCCATGGGAGATTACTTAGTATATGACCATGGCAGCAAGAATGTTGTATGTGAAACAATGGAGGAACTTGATGTTAGCTACTAGGGAGGAATGGTTGTTGAAATTGACTGATCTAGCAGAAAGGGACAAATTATCTGGTTCAATTGAAGTCACTAGAGACATTTCTAAAAAACTAAAAACCTTTTATATACTTTTTATGGAAAAAAGAATATGAATTGTCAATTTTTGGTTTTGACAATTAGTAAGATTTGGTTACTGGGAGAAGTGAACTATGTAATTTTAGAGAGAGAGAGGTGATTATAAGTATGTATAACCACCAATAAGAAAGTTGGAAGCCACTCTTTCTTTTTGTCTATATTTCTTTTTAAGAGTTCTCACCTAGCTTGATCTGTTACAAAGTGTTGACTGAGAAACAGAACTCAAGGAGGGGAAAAGTCTAATACACAAGGCCTTCGGAGGCAGCATCCTTTATTACTTCAAAGCCATCGGAATAACAATTAGTTTTCAACTTAATTGGCCGAACACAGGTGACACAAGAATTCTAAATGCATTTTCCCAAAAAGGCAAAACTGAGACATTTTATTGATCATAAAGGTTTTTAATGCAAACAGAGGAACGCTGAGGTAGCAGAACTGTCTGCAGCAGGTTACAGTTTACAGCGATAAACTTCCCATCCCCTATCAAGCCTTCAACACTGCCTTCACTATGCCATCTTTATCTTCGCATGCTGACACATGTAATCTAACATTCTCACTTTGCCACAGTAGGAGCAATTCCTTGACAATTTGATTACAGTTGCTTGTCAGCTCTCACATGGAAGAGTTTTTTGAGCTTTCTGGAATTGCAAAATATTTTGATTCTTTTGGATGATAATACTTTGGGGGGATCGCAGTTGTTTTAAGGAAGATTGATTTCTGATGGCAAACATTCCCCTCAGATCTGATAGCATAACATTCCCCTCGGATCTGCATACAATACACTATTTTTACTGGCCACAGGCTACCACACTCATGAGCTCTACAAAGAAAAAGAAGCTGATAAATTATCATGAAAAATAAGCAGCAAAAGGAAGCTTTGGGAATAAAACTGAGTACCATCTCTGCCACTTGTATAAACAGATTTGCTGGTCTCCATCCAATTCTTTGTAGACAGTGAAAACAAGAACAACAACCTGTATCAAAAACCTCACACGTGTTTGGAAAGCCTTCCCAAATACTGATTAGTTATAGAGAACGCCATATCCCTGCAGAGTTTGGTATGTGGGGTATGTTTCTTGCCAAGCTATATGAAACTGAGTAATTTTGGAGAGAAAATCAACACTGTCCTACATTTTCTGTAATGAGATGATTCCTGCATTCATTCCTGAAGAGGTTGTTTGGTTGTAATGAAAACAATAAGAACTCCATTAAACACTAACAAATATAAGATGGTATAAGAGTTTGTGCTTATGTTTGGAATCATTTTTAATTAGTTCAAGGAAGATATTTGCACAGGCAGAGCTGTGTCCAAAATGTTCTGCTTTTAATCAAGAGGCTCCCCCACCACGGGCAAATTTGTGGGCCAAACTAGACATGACAATATTTACACAATTTGCACTGGCATTTATTCTTAAAAAAAAATTGGTACACTTGTGTTATGAATGATGTACATTGGAAACAAGGCAGTGTGAATAGAGAAACTTTAACTCTTCCCAAGCTGCTAGTACTGTTAGTGGTTTGAGCATTGGATTGTGACTCTATAGACCACAGTTTGAATCTCCATTCAGTCACAGCCATGGAAACCCACTGAGTGGCCTTGGGCAAGTCACACTCTGTCAGAGGAAGGCAAAGACAAACCTCTTCTGAAAAAATCTTGCCAAGAAAACCCCATGATAGGTTCTCCTTAGGGTTGTCATAAGTTGGAAACAACTTAAAGGTATACAACAGCTTTTCTCATCTCCATTTCTTTCACATATTCACACACTACACCCCTAATCCAGGTAGGACCTCCTGCACCTGCAATTTGCATTGGAAATCTTACATTTTTATGAATGGGATTTTTTCCTTTAATGGCAATAGAAGATGTGCATTAACGTTCCTGAACTGGTCTACCAGGTCGCAAATTATAGTGGGAGAGGAAGCTCCACTTTTTTAAAAGTATTCACATAGTTGTTCATTATGTCACTTTTACCTTGGTTCTTGAATTGCCAGGGATTACTGCATATTTATCTCGGAGTATATGTCTTAGTGTATTATGTGAACCCCTCTCCATGTATACATGTGCATGTATATATTGGTATATAACATATACCTATGTCTCTATGCATACTTTTATGTGTCCATCCATGAGGTATCTGTGCTGTGACAATTTTCTCATCTTGATAACAACTTATAATGATAATCTGAGGCCATTTCCGCACTACACTGTTATAGTGCTATTATTCCACTTTCAACATCCCATGGAATCCTGGGGTTTGCAGTTTAGAGAGGGGCCTTTAGAATTCTCAGCCACAGAGCTCTTTGGACTCAGTAAACTATAAACCCCAGAATTCCACAGGATGTTGAAAGTACTACAATAGCACTATAACAGTGTAGTGCAGAAATGGCCTGAGTATGGGCATAGCCTTCAAATAAGTAATTTTTATATTAATCAGCCTCTACAATCAACATTCATTAAAAGAGAAATCCAATTCAAACAGTCATCAATTACCCATAAAGGTGAATAGCCTTGAGAGGTTTGTGTATTTAATGCAAGTTTATGAGTGCCTGCCATTTTGTACATTTGTAACCTTTTAGAATCGCCTAATCTTGCAGCAGGTCAAACAGCATCTCTCTGTAAGTCGACAACTGTTTAACCACAACACGTGAATTAAGAGGACTGGGCTTCCTGATTCATCAGACAAAAAGCTTATCCAATCCAGCATCTTGGTCTATCACAACATGATATGAACGCCAGCATCTGGTATCCAGAGGCATCCATAACGGGTAGCATATAGCCATAATATGAATACAGACTTTGAAAGCTTTCTCTTTCATGAATTGGCTAATCTATTGTCTAAGGTCCTGTAAGCTAGTAAATGTCACAACAGCAAATTCTATAAATTTGCAGTGCATGCTGTGGATAACCTGGGCTTCTGGGGTTAAAACAGACAGTGGGAAAAAAAACCCCTGGTTCTCTAAACTTAGGGAGTTACTTGCTGAAATCCCGTGGTCAAGAATACTGGACGAGAAAGGAGTTCATGACGGATGGGAGTTCATGACGGAAGTGAGATACTGAAGGCCAATAAAGAGGAAAAATGGCAGGTGTCTAAAGAAATCGGAATGGTTGACTGAAGAACTCTCAGCTGAGCTAAGTGTTAAAAGAAACAGTTACAGGAAATGGAAAAATGGTGAAACCACCAAAGAGGAATTCAAGCAAATAACCAGGAGATGTAGGGAGAAGGTCAGAAAACCTAAAGCGCAGAATGAACTCAGGCTTGCCAGAGACATCAAAAACAATAAAAAGGGCTTTTTTAAGATATGTCCACAGCAAAAGGAAAAACAAGGAAATGGAGAAGGTGACCAATTATTAACAGGGGGAAGAGAGAAGGCAGAACTACTCAATACCTTCTTTGCCTCAGTTTTCTCCAAAAAGGATAGAAGTACCCAACCTGAAGTGTAGGGAGCAGGTGAGGAAGGGCGGGGGGGATGCAGCACAGAATAAGTAGAGAAGTAGTATAGGAATATCTGGCTAAACTAGATGAATTCAAGCCCCCAGGGCCAGATGAATTACATCCAAGGATATTAAAAGAGCTGGCAGAAGTCATTTCTGAACCACTTGCAATAATCTTTGAGAACTCTTGGAGAACAGGAGAAGTCTCAGCAAACTGGAGGAGGGCAAACATCATCCCCATCTTCAAGAAAGGGAAAAAAGAGGACCCTAATAATTATCGTCTGGTCAGCCTGACATCAATTCCAGGAAAAATCCTAGAGCAGATCATCAAACAGTCAGTTTGTAATTACTTAGAAAATAATGCCGTAATCACTAAAAGCCAGCATGGATTTCTCAGAAATAAGTCATGCCAGACTAATCTTATCTCTTTTTATGATACAGTTTCAGGTTTGATAGATGAAGAGAATGCTGTAGACGTAGCATATCTTTACCTCAGTAAGGCCTTTGACAAAGTTCCACATGGCATTTTTGCAAAGAAGCTAGTAAAATGTGGGCTGGACAGGGCTACTGTTAGTTGTAATTGTAATTGATTGACCGACCGAACCCAAAGGGTGATCACCAATGGCTGCTTTTCATCCTGGAGAGCAGTGACTAGTGGGGTGCCACAGGGTTCTGTCCTGGGCCCAGTGCTATTCAACATCTTCATCAATGACTTGGATGAAGGAGTGGAGGGCATGTTGATCAAATTTGCAGATAATACCAAATTGGGAGGGGTTGCTAATACACCAGAGGACAGGATCAAATTTCAATATGACCTTGACAGATTGGAGAGCTGGGCCAAAATGAACAAAATGAATTTCAACAGAGAGAAATGTAAGCTCCTGCACTTAGGCATTAAAAATGGAAGGCACAAATATAGGATGGGAGACACGTGGCTGGATAGCAGTACGTGTGAAAGGGATCTAGGAGTCTTGGTAGATCACAAGCTGAACATGAGTCAGCAGTGTCATGTGGCAGCCAAGAAAGCCAACACGATTCTTGGTTGCATCAATAGGAGCATGTTGTCTAGATTGAGGGAGGTAATGGTACCACTCTATTCTGCATTGGTTAGGCCTCATTTGGAATACTGTGTCCTTCTGGGCACCTCAATTCAAGAAGGATGTCGACAAGCTGGAACATGTCCAGAGGAGGGCGACCAAAATGGTGAAGGGTCTGGAAGCCATGCCCTATGAAGAACTTATGGAGCTGGGTATGTTTAGTCTGCAGAAGAGAAGGTTAAGAGGGGACATGAGAGCCATGTTTAAATATTTGAAGAGATGTCATGTCGAGGAGGGAGCGGGCTTGTTCTCTGCCGCTCCAGAGACTAGGACAAGGAGCAATGGATTCAAGCTGCAAGAAAGAAGATTCCACTTGAACCTCAGGAAGAACTTCCTGACGGTCAGAGCTGTCCAACAGTGGAATATGCTGCCTCGGAGTGTGGTGGAGTCTCCTTCTTTGGAGGTTTTTAAGCAGAGGCTGGATGGCCATCTGTTGGGAATGCTTTGATGGGTGTCCCTGCATAGCAAGGGGTTGGACTCAATGGCTCCTAGGACCTCTTCCAACTCTGTGATTCTATGATTCCATTGTGGGGGGGTTCCCCACACTGTGAACCAACCATAGTGATGCCTCAATCTCCCATTTTAATGTTTATTTTCTTGCTTTCAAGTTCTACTCAACTCTAGAAAGAGCTTACTCCTTCCTTATCAGGGTTAGAACTTGGAGAACTTCCTTTTTGCACTATAAACTCCCAACTATCATAGTCACTGGACGTGATGCCATGCCTTCCAACTGTCCTGATTTGGCAAGGACAGTCCCAATTAGTCCTCGGTTGTTTCACCTTTTCAGCCCTTTTCCAATTTCCCAGTTTTTCTCCTACTTTCCCCCTCTGCTCTCAGCTTGCTTCAGTTGCTGCAAATTGAGTTCAAAGTGCTAAATCATTTTGCAATCACTTGATTCAGGATGGGAGAAAGAAAAGAACAGGGGGAAACTTGACCTTCCCAGCAGGCTCAGGCAAAAGCAATCTGCTACACCATTGCCTAGCTTCTCTATTCTTCCTCATTAGTAACTTTTGTCTTCTTTGACTACATTCTGACATTGCTTGGCCACATGTGTCTCAGTTTTCATCACTGAAATATCGAAGGGCTGTAGGATTCTGGAAATGTTTCCAAGATCTGATCAAGGTTATTACTTCCCACCCTCTACCTCAGCCCCATTCATTTCATTCAATAGAAGAGTAGTTAAATGAAATCTGTATTCCATTCCAACTCCAGCTAGGCAAAGATATTAAACTTCATTACTAACTCCTATTTGTTAAGATTACATGCCTCCACATACATCTTACCTCACTTTGATGTGCCACAAGAGGCAGAAGTTTAGGTGAAAGCTGCAATTTCAGCCAACATATCAAAAAGGGGACTTTCTTTTTGTTGTTTGTTATGATTGTCACTACAGTGTGACAGCTACATGAAAAGCAGCAGGAAGGATGCCACTACAAAGAAATAATGCAAGACACAACAGGCAAGGAGGTGCTGGAAAGCAAATATCAAATCCAAGTGTTGGAATGAAGGAATGGATTGTCTTTCTTCCCAGATGAGAGAGTTTACAGTGGCCCTGCATCTCCCGATAATTTATATGAGTCTAGCAACATATGCACCTACCTGCAATACAATCAATCAGGCTATCTAGAAATTCATCAACTCAGCAATGTAGTATTCAGGCATAGAAGGAGTTATTAAGATTCAATTAATCAAGAAGCTTGCAACTCTATGCCTAAGCTTCTAAGAGCAAATCTGTGCTATCTGCAACATCCAAATTGTTCTGCCTGTTGCCAATGAATAATTTCTACAACAGAGAACTCTCATATCTCTCAATCAGACTTTTGGAAGTTTGTTTCTACTGTCATTGAGACTGGGGAATTCTATGAGTTGTAGTCCAAAAAAGCAACTTCTTCAAATTCCACTCTTGGAATTCACATCTCCTGATCTGGAAGGCTCACAGTCAAACCCCAGATATCAGTTTCATTCTTATAGTCACTAAGGATCCATCATACGTTACCAGAGCATTATGTTAACCACTTCTCTTACTACTATGGCAGCTAGAAAGCTGGAAACACATTGAAAACATCAATTAAATTTCTCAGCTGTTACTCTTACTAGGAGGGACTTCACAGTGGTGTAGTTGTGAACTTCCAGACATTACCAGGAAAAAATGAGAAATGGTTTCATTTTTGCCTATGTCAATGTCTGAAGAATATTGAAAAAGGAAGAGAAGAGAAGAGAAGAGAAGAGAAGAGAAGAGAAGAGACGAGAAGAGAAGAGAGCTGGCCTAATATATGTTGCTACCTCAGAAAAAGGACACCTTATCTTTTATGAACAGAAACTTTTCAACTAAATATGACAGCTGAATAGTCATTTGAAACTGTGATGGTGGACTTGACTCCTGAAGGCAACTTGCTAGCTTAGGGGGCATCAGGCAGGTCAGACTGCCCATAGAGGTCTGTTCTGCAACTCCTTACCACCATTTGTCGCCAAAATCCCAGCACATGCCACGTGAAGCAGCTCTTGCACTCTGCCTAATGGAATGGCCAACCCTGGAAAAGGCAGCATGCATATTTGAAGTGCATTTCTCATCCTTATTCTTTATTTTTCAAGCACAAAGTATGGGCCATAAATGTCCTGGGGCTTAGCCTGGTTCAAACTGATGTATTCATCATTATGAGTATATGTTTTTCCTAAGGAAAGCAGTAAAAATACATGCAATGTTGGAAGATGTGTATATTATTAAAGTTATTGAGCAGAAATGGCTGCTTTATACAAACTGGGGACCTAGATGTTGCTGTGACATGAGTTGAAAGGTGTGTTGCTATGACTTTAAAGGCAGAAGAATTGGTCCAGTACAGTATTGGAATTGTAGAATGATTTTTTAAAGTCTAAGTACTCTAACATATAGGGTTCAGCCATTAGAGCTGAAGGTGATCAACTGCTGTGTTTGGAAAGATGTCCACAGGCAACAATTAGAAACCAACATTGATGACCACTGGATCACAGTGACAAATCTGTGGCCTTTGGGCCATATTTGTGGCTCAAGCCAGGGAAACTGTATCTCCTTTCCCTGGCAACACAGTCTCTCCAAATCCTCAGTGATCCTGTTTCCAAGATCACTGTTTTCTTGCTGAAATGGAAAAGGCAGGCTGAAGAGCACAGCAACACCTTTAAGACTAACTGGTTTATTTTAACATGAGCTTTTGTAGATAGGGGTCCATTTCCTCAGATGCAATGAGAGAGTTAGAAGCACAGCCACAGGTATATTAAAGTTAAAACATTGGAGTGGGGGATGAATTCAGAGTGCAACAACATACAGAATGATGTAAATTGTTACTTAGAGAGAAGGACTGAAAGAATGTTATCTATTATTCATTTTTCAATGAATAATACCAAATGTTTGGAGGCCCCACAGGAAAGAATAATAAGGCAGTGAGACATCTGTAGAGTTTTCTCTTGCTATTCAAACATCCCACTGTGTTTCAGGGGATTTTTCTGTGCGGAAAAATATGAGCGTTATTTTTCTTCACAAACTAAACAGAAAAAAGTATTTTCTACACAAGCAATGTGTTTCTGTACAAAAAAAAATGCCTTTTTCTGTACAGAAACACTTCAGGACACTTAAATATACAAAAACTCTACACCAAAATAGTTATTTTTTTCCCTCACAAAAGGGAGAAAACGAAACTCATCACAAGGACAAAATAATCAAGAAATTGGATACAGAATTTATGATACAGAAGCATGACTGGTAACTTAGAGGTGCATGAAAACTGGTTGTGTTTCATTCTATGAAGCAGTGAAATACCTGCTTTTAAGAAGTATTTTCTATAAAGGCCAAACTCGCAAGTTGGAGGAATTACACATGCTAGTGGAAGGACTGACTCAAATTAAAATCTGACTAGAAAACAATCTCCTTCCCTCCTCCTCATGAATCAGAAGTTATTTTTACATAAATGCTGGAAAAGACTCATGTTAAAGTGTATGTAGTTGGAGGATGAGTATCTGTGGTATATATTGTGATTCAATTATTGTTTTTAATTGTATATATGGCTACATTATAGATAATAGTAACTGGATCTTTGCATCTTTAGATCACAGTGAGCAGATCCTCATTGTTTGTGTTTTCCTCTGTTCTGTGGCTTAGTTATAGTTAAAATGTCTCCATTAAAGTCAGTGGGACTTCAGTTAGTCATGACTGCTACATCCCATGGGTTTCAGTGGGCATATTCCAAATCTTAGCATTGGTGCATTCTAAATGTGACACATTCGATGAAAATAAAGGTGAGACCAAAAGCTTCACAATAGCAGTGAGTCTTTCCTTCTCTGATTCCAGTTGTTGTAAGGCCATTTCCAGTACTTCCACCTCTGCTTGGTCCCCCCCCCGCACTTGCAGGCATTAAATTCACATTATAAATGAAGGAAATATATTTTGATAATTGGAGCAGGTGTGGAATAAGAAAACCTCTTTATTTATGTAAATAATTAGAAATAAATGTCACCAGAGCTACATCGTCTGCTCATTTAAGTCATTTTAATGATATATAAAATATAAAAGAAGACTTCAGCAAAGGTCTCTAAAGAGAAAAGGGCAATACCACTAAATAAAGAAGGATTATCATGCTGGGGCAAACATGAAAGGAGATGGCATTTATACAAAATGCAATTTATTTTGACAGTAATTTTCTGTATTTCCCCCGCTATTATTGAAGATATATGTGTTTGAATTAGAGCTTTCTCTATCTGAGGCCAGCTGCTCATTCTCCTTGGTCCTGGAGTGAAGTCACACTCCTCTGTTAATGGCTTCACAGTTTGCTAGCTGAGGGGGAAAATGGATATGATGTCATACATTTGTCTTCCTCTTTTTTTAACCTCACTACAGGATTAGCCCTGAAAAGGAGATATGCTGCAAGGGAGAAAAACTATGCTTAAAAAAAGAATACTCTCCCCAAACCTACCACAAAATGAGCCAGGACGGTAAGAACAACTATAAACAAATGTCTGGGGGGGGGGGAATACATAGATTCAAATTTATAGGTAAGGTTTTTTCTTAATGTTTATAGGTGAGATGGTTTATGTTGTGTTCCCTCTGCTCTTTTTATGCTTCAGTTACATTTATTGTAAACTTTTATTATTTTATTTTACTGTGCTATGATATATTTTGGTCTTGTACATCATCCTGATATCCTAGGATTGTTGTTGTTGTGTGCCTTCAAGTTGTTTCTGACTTATGGTGACCTGAAGGTGAATCTCTCACAGGATTTTCTGAGGCTGAGAACATGTGACGCACCCAAGGTCACCCCAGTGGTTTCCAAGGCCGAGCATCTCTGTTCTTTACGGTCATGGTCCAATGCTGAAATCACTGCATCACCCTGGCTCTCTATCTTAGGATGGGAGTGGGTTAAAATATCTTTAATAAAACAAATAAATAAACAGATATTCTTTTTTATTATATCAGGTTGCAAACTCTCTTTCTCCCTACCCCCATCCCAATCTCCCCCTTAGAATCAGTCCTCTTTTTTCTGACTCTTTACTGAAGCCAGAAAAGCTCAATACAAAAAATATTTGTGTAAATATTTGCTCCAATTTTCCAGTACCTTTTCAGCTTAGTTATGTACTGATCTCTTGTGTTTGTCCTTCAGGAATAGATGCCTGAACAGGCATTTGTTCTTATGGATGTTGGTGCAGGGAAGATGCTTGTGCTCCAAACAAATAAGCTGATTTGGACATAAATAAAAGCATCTGTGAGACATACTGTATGTTATTCCTTTCCCTTGTTTTGT
This sequence comes from Ctenosaura bakeri, assembly GCA_948474755.1. Lineage (NCBI taxonomy): Eukaryota > Metazoa > Chordata > Lepidosauria > Squamata > Iguanidae > Ctenosaura > Ctenosaura bakeri. Next base: position 70,993 of record CAOLHI010000677.1, read on the forward strand.
AACCTCTTTGATCCCTTCCGTCTTTCCCCAAAGGGAAGTGTCAGGTACCTAGAAGCCATCATGCTGTTGTGGGTGAATTGGAAACTTTGTGTGAAAAAGCTGCCAGGACTATAATTACACACAAGAAACCACAATAAGCATTTACCTGAATAGTTAATCAAACCAAGCACATGCATCATACCGGCATGAAGCTCATGCTGGGTTGAACTCTGAGATGTAGAAGGGGAAGAGGCCAAAGTATTCATTAAAGTATTTCATTAAATCAGCCCTCCTGAAAAATATAATGTGACCATAATGGATATAGAAAGAAATAGGCAGGATGCTGTGGTATTATTTTTTTTCACCCAGTGAATAGATGGTGCCATTAGTTATTGGCCACTAGAAGAAGGTATGCCTACAGTCTGTTCTCTTAAAGGGGGTTTGGCCTTTGCCGTGGATTTGCATGTGGAAGGCTAGCTTTAGGAGTAGACAGAATTATGCCCTGCCTACTCCCTTTGAAGTTTCAGTTCACTAGCAGTAAACAACAGTGCTGAAAGAGACAGGCTGTGGTCCTTTTCTCAGAATATGATGGGCACAGCTCACAAGTGCTTCCTCAGATCTGGCAAAGGGACACCAAATCCTATCTGGAGTAGGGATATAACTCTTTGCTGATTTCATTCTCAAATGAAGCGATGAGTCTTTTTAACAATTTTCCTCCTGCTGCAATTTTGTTTTCAAAAACAATGCAGTTTTTGAAGACTGTTCACAATGGATATTTATTCTCTGCAAAGAAGGCAGCCTTTTCTTTGCAGGAAATAGCATTTCTTGCACAGAAAAAGCTATTTTCTGCAGAAAACAAATGTCTGCATAAATTTTGTGCATAAGTCCTGAACTGCTAAGATTCACATAAATCCAGGAATCTCCTCATCATAGTTTCTGGACACTTGACAAAAATGTTTTTCAGCCATTTTAAAAATATATTTTTGAATATTCTTTCCACCTATGGTCTGGATTTAAAGAAGACATTGCTCAAGTCCTCTCTAAGCATTTCGAGGAAGCCAACAGAATTCCATTCTATTTTTATTTTATTCTGGATTATTCCATACTCCCATTGATCATGCTATACTCACCTTCTTATATGTGGCTAGATCAGAAGAACTGTTGAAAGCTTCTGTCTCTATCATGCCTCTGTGGACAGCAAAGATCTTTCTTTAAGACCAGAATGAATTTGAGAGCCTGATTATATGTTGTGTTCACCATGTCAAAAGTGTGTGTGTGTGTGTACACACAAACACTTATTTACAAGATAAAATGAACAACATGTATACATCAAATGTATGCACCACACAGAACAATCATCATTAGTTTCAAAAGCAGTTAGCATCATGTTAATAAAAACTGTCCATACAAAATTTGTCTCTCTGAACTGGTGCTTTCAGTGAGGAATGCTCATGTCTACAATGAAAGATAGATAATAGATAGACAATAAGTACAAATAAATGTGTACATGTTGTAGAATTGAGCTGTTATTTCACTGTTTGCAATTTCTCTCAAATTATATGCAAGCTTTTTGGTAAGGGCTATTGTCTAAATTCTGGTCACCCATCTGTAGCCAAAGATGTGACAAGTTCTGACTATAGGGAATTATGAAACTCCCCAAGAAAAAAGGGGAAAAAATTAACTGTCTGACTTAAGCCAATTGATTATCTCTTTAATTTATGCTTGGAGGGGACTTGTCCTTTTCTATCTTTATAAATTCATTTTTAAATGTTGTATGTTTCAGTTCTAACACACTTTAAATCTTTTCCAGAAAGAAAATTAGCAACAAATGCAAAGGAGGAGGAGGAGGAAGGGGGAGTGGGGGAAATATCTGAGGAAAGACCATGAAACTATTGATCCCAGGAAGCAACTTAAAGGAGAAAACATAGGTGCTGGGCAGACAAAGGAGAGAAACTGAATGAATGGATGGATGGATTTGGCTTTGTGGAAAATAAGAGAACAATCCTCTGTTCTTTGGCAAATCTTACTCATTTTAAATGGCATGTTGTGTTTTCAAATTATATTATGCTTCATGTACAATTCTAAGCCCAGTGTCTGACTGGAAAGTTAGTACTTCACATGGTGTTTAAAAGGGAAGAGTTCCACCTTGATCAATTCACATAGAGCTAATCCTATATAAATTGTGTTAAAGAATCCTAACCAGGACCACCCAAGACATCTGAGGCAGGGCAGAAAAATGTGCCCTCCAGCAACTAAAAATACAAAGTATCCCACCAAGGTGTTTTGATAAATGACGCAGAAAACCCCACAGTTACCACTGTGGTATAGTAGTTTGAGTGTTGGACTATGATCCTGGAGACCAAGATTCAATTCCTTGCTTGGCCATGGAAACCCACTGGGTGACTTTGGGTGCATCACACACTCTCAGCCGCAGAAAACCTTGTGATAGGTTCACCTTAAGGTCACTATAAGTCATAGGCCCTTTTCTCACGGGGTGCAGAAATCGTGCCGCTACGATCCAGGCGGGTTTTCCCTTAATCCCCACTAACACGGACTGAAATTTTAGGAGCATTCTCACGGCTCCATAGAGAAAAGACTAGGCAGCATCAATGCATTCACACAATATTACCCTGGCCACTCCCATAGGTGTCCTTTCCCCATCCTGTCTGGCAGTGATTGGCTGTGCTCAATTTTTAAAAGAAACACTCTGAGCGTCATCATGGACATCAGTACGCACGCATGTCCCCTTACATCCTCCAACAAACCCCCCCCCGTCCCGCACCTTTCTTTGGAGCCGCTGTGGAGACATTTCCCCCCTCTGTCTTTCTGCTTGCTTTCTGCTGTTTTGTGTATGGAGCACGAGCTACTGACGAACATTGCTGGGGTGCTAATTTCAGCCTTGATAGCAGCACTCGAAAGCACTGGGGGCAGTCTTGTCACTTCTGCTGGCCACGCCTAAATCCCTCCCTCTCTTCATCCCCCGCACGAATCAGTACGCACCGTCGCTTTTTCACAAAAGGACGAGCGCGGATTGGAGGAAAAAAACCACATTTCTTCTGGTTTTTAAAAAGGGCGCGCGAATGCTGGATGGTGGTTCCCCCGTGCGGATTGAGGTGAGAATCAAAAAAATTAAATGCGACCTGGTTCTCTCTAAGGTGAAAAAGGCCCCCGTTCGAGGTCGATCTGGGAAGATTTAATTACCCCGTGAGAAAAGGGCCATAAATGACTTGAAGTCACACAACGGTAACAACAACAAATCTCTTCCCATCCCCACTAGGACAAATGCCAGAATAACACATTAAATAATTTGTTGCACTTTCAAGAGATACTCAGAAGCTTCTGCCTGAGGTAACTGACTGCCTAAGAGGAGGGCCAGTCCTGACACAGAATGCTATGGTTATGTGTAGATTCTAGTTAAAGTGTACACGTACCAAGAAGCACATTTTTAAATGGAAAAAGGACATTGGGGGTGTTTCCTCCAAAGGACTGTATATGTATAATGGACTTTAAAGGGTATAACTACTGAGAATAACATGTGGATTTCCATTTAAATATCAGAATTATTTTTATGCTCATTTCTTAATTCTAAAATACACAGAGGCCAATGAGCAATTAATTAGATAGCTGGGTGATGAAAACCACATAGTAATAAGGAATTGTATATCATTAGAAAAATCTGTGAGAATATGAAACAGAACTTGGTGACATTACCACAAGATTGACTACACTAAAAAAAAAAAAAAAAAAGGTAGCTGAAGTCTTTCCATGGGGCAGTTTTTAACATACAATACGGGGCAGATAATAATGTTCCAAGAGAATTTTTGATTAGAAAAAAATGAACTCGTAATTCATAAAAGACAAGAAAATTACCTTATGATAATTATAACTGCTAGGTTCAGCACCAGCACAAAGTGACTAGAGAAGCACAGTGAATCTGCTCTTCCATTTCTTTGTGCAACACCTGAAAGAAACAAGAACAGCAGCCTTTAAATATTTCAGGAATAGAATGCATGCAATCACTACACCAAGCCTCCATAATACTCTACAATGACCATCAATACATATGGTTACCATGAGACAAAGGTGGACTAATTGAAATTAAGCCACAATTGTTTTTCAATCAAGGAGCACATCAGTTATAGGCAAGCTTGTTAGGGGCTACTTCCCAAAACTGATATTATATCCCACTGCTGATGTTTAATCCCTCCATGAGTTTCCCATACAGGCACACACTAACATGCATGTGTACACAGAACATGCTGAGATATACTAATGCTCTCAGGCTCACACACATACTGCCCTCATACTAGTTCAGTCAGGCTTTCAAAAAAAAATCTGTGTTGGAGCATACAGAGGCTTTTTAAAAGGCCTGATTATAATAGATGAACGGTTATTTTTCAGGTGGCATAGTAGGAACAGATTTTAGCTTTCCTTCCTTAGAAGTCCACCCAAGTATGCCTTCTCATGCTGCAATGAGGTTTTTCAAAAGTATTCACCGGAACCAATGAACGCTTTTTAAAGCTTCCTTTATCAGAAAAGAGGTGAATCTTTCTTGCACCTAAAATCTGTTTCTCTCAAGGATGTTGTATAGAGGTTTGCAGGTAATGGTGTCATTCAAAATAATTAACAACTGTCTGTGTCAATTTCTTTTGCCAAAATATGTACTGCCAGCCAAAACATTTCTATTGTATGATTCATCATTGGAGAAATGTATGTGAATGAACACTTGCCTGCAACAGAGGGGAGGAAAGAATCAGGGCCAAGTGCTCTCTGGATGACCTTCCATCTTTTCCCTTTTCTGTGTTATTCTTCTTCACTCTCCCTCCCTTCTTCTTTCTTGCCTGCCTTTCCTTCCCTGACTGGGGCTCCCTTGGAAGCAGCAATCAATTGTTTTTTCTCCTTTTTCCTTAGCCTTCCCTGGCAGTTCATGCTACTGCCGAAGAGACAGGGCTGGCCAGGAAGGCTGGGAATGAATCAAAACATGGAAGGATAGGATACAGTGAAACTTTTAATTTTCTATGCCCACAACAAGCCAGTCTGTCAGTGGACCCAACCAGTTTTAACCACTGGTTCAGACCAAATCAGTACAAGTTGTCTGAATGATACCACTATTTCTACAGAGGTTGTCCCATCCAACTGCTGTTGAGCAGTTCAGATGGAGCACTGCTACTCTTCCCAATATGTTCTAGTGAAAAGGGCTAGTACTGAAGAGAAGAAGCACAACACATCCAACAAGGCAAGACAGTAACAGGCAGGGAGCAGGGGCCCAATACTATAAAGGCAAAGGGAAAGGTGGTAAAGGTAGTAAAATTGAGTGGTAGAACACATGCAGACAGTCCCAGTGCTCAAAAGTAACTAGTTAAAGATAATTAGTTACTTGTATTTAATACCCTTTTCCAGTAAACAAAATATACTGTAACAGCATCACTGCTGCAACTCAATTAGTGGTACCTCCCTCCTTTGGTGCAATTTAACTATAACTCCTTTTACAGTTACAGGAGTATGCTTTCAATAAATGGTGGAAAAGAACTATCACATGTATTATATTTTGGCTTGTGCCACTATGCTCATTTCTTGGGGGGAAAAAGGAACTAAAGGAAATCAGAGAAGAACTGTAACTAGAATAATAGTTAACTTGGATCTATAACTGTAAGCAATTTTTTTTTAAAAAAAAAAAAGAATATTCCCAAGCTCTGAGAGCATCCAAGTCCAGGGTCATGCATCTCCAGATAGGGCTGGAAAAAAAACCCTTTCTAAAATATGGAAGGGCTGTGGCAAATCACTGTTAACAAAAGAGCTCCAGGTTTGTGCTTGCCCATAGCCATACTGTATGGGGGAACAATTCTAATGTAATCATATTTCACTTTACATGGGCTATCTTGAAAGTAGTTCTGGATCAAAAATTGCTATCAAAATAATAATCAATCTATAATAGTAGCAAAGAGCCAGCACGGCCAGCATGATGAAGTGGTCTGATCACTGGACTATGACTCTGGAAAGCAGGGTTTGAATCCCTGCTCAGTCATGGAAACCCTCTTGGTGACCTTGGGTAAGTCACACTCTCTCAGTCTCAGAGGAAGACAATGGCAAGCCCCCTCTGATCAAATCTTGTGAAGAAACTCCATGATAGGCTTGCCTTTGGGCCACCATGAGATGGAAATGGCTTGAAGGCATGCAACACACACAGTGGTGGCAAAAGGGTTGCATTAACTGGCCCTGTAGAATTTTCTAATGCTAAAATGCTAAGCTTCCAGTCCTGCATACATAAGAACCAAAGCCTTTCTGAGAAGTGGATTTTAATGTATCAGTGAGCGATTATTTTTGTTGGAACATTAATTACATTTTAGACGCCTCCAGCAGCATCATTATCATAATCATTATCTATCAGCTGTTCTATCCACTGCTGGCTGAAAACAATTTTTGGAGAATGAAATGCACTTTTTTGCCCACATTCTCCTTCCCCATATAGTCCTTGCAAGTCTTTCATATCTCTAATTTGCACTATGGGAAGCAAAATGTTAAATACATTGTCTCTTTTCATAAGCAAGAAAATATGCTAGTTTGCCAACAAATCCAAGGGTTCTTTGCCTTGTTCATCAACATCAGTCCCATCGCTATTGCCTTTGTTTGATTGTCTACCTCAGCATCGTAGAAGAGGTTGGATTGTTACTGTAGTGTCTAGTCCGGACTTGTGGTATATTAGATATCATTTGATATCAAGAATTTGGCCTTCACTACCCATTCTACTCCATGTGCTTGCAAGGCCCCCGGACAAGCACGGGCACGGCTGAAAATAGCTGAACTATTCAAAACAAATCTAGGCAGGCCAGTAATTGCCGGACTGCAGCTTCAGGAGACCTCGAGGCAAGTACCCTTTTAAGATCACATTATGTATGCACGCTGTTTACAAAGGACTCCCTGCCCCGAGCAGGCAGCTTGATGAGCCGAATACTCAACTGTCAAGCACTCCGCGTTTGCATACTGTCTACTCTATTGACAACGCTGTCGTAATTCAATCATGTAAAATATTGACCTTTCGGAGGCTTTGTCTCCAGCCCAAAACCCATTGTTATCCCCAGGAATGGACTAGCCTATGGGCACATTTTCCCCATAAGACTCCCTGATTTTGAGCGCTTCTTCAGATCACTCCTGGCTTCCATCCCGCCTTGCTGTCACTTTGTCCAACGAGCCTTCCCCTCAGCTCTACGTGCTGAGAATCTCCCCTTCTACGGACTTCTCTTCAGACTACCTGGGCTTCAGGACAGGTGTAGTATTTCCCATGCTAAAATCCCTCTCAAACACCCTCTATCCAACTCCTCCCTTTCTTTCAATGGGTCTGTGTGAATGTGTTTGCATACATATGTTTTGACTATGTTTATCAAAAATAAAGAAAACAATTATTATTTACTTCTGTTTGCTCATTGACTCAGCCTGACTCCATAGACATTGGGTTCAAGATCTTGCTAGGTTGCCTTGCCTCTTGTATTGCTAGCGGTGCTCTTGCTAATTCCCATTCCCCATTGTGAGCACATTGAAGTGTCCCTTCCAGGACCCCAGAAATCAGGGTAACAGGAAACATCCCACAGACTCTTTTTCCCCTTAGCTTCTCATAAAGCAGAGATGGGAAACATTGGGCCCTCTGTTTGCCAGCATGGTGTAGTGGTTTGAACTTTGGACTATGAACCTGGAGACCGGGGTTCAGTTCTCCACTTGACCACTAAACCCTTGGGTGGCCTTGGGTGCATCACACTTCTCTGCCCCAGAACCTCATGATACGTTTGCCTTAGGGACTTGAAGGCACACAGCAACAGCAGCAGCAGCAGCAACAACAACACCATGTTGTTGAACTGAAGGTGACATCATTGCTCACCATTGGCTATGCTAGCTAGAGCTGAGATACACTCCAGTAACTCCTGAAGAGCCACACATTCCCCAACCTTGATGTAGAGTGATCAAAATCTTTTCTTATATGCCCAACACTGGAAAAAAAATATCATAGGCGAGGAAGCCATAGCCCTCAAAATGTGGGACTACAGCTATAATCTATGATGACTGGCCACGCTGTCCGGGAATTATGAGAGTTGCTATCCATCAGCATGAGATAGTCCACACATTCCATTTGTGCCTTATAAGAACAAATCCAGGAAGCTTCATAGCAATGGAGAAGACTCTTTAGCGTGAAATCCTTGTGAGAGCTCTTGTGGGACATCCCTTCAGCAGGGCACAGCTCCATCTTAATAAAACTGAGGAATGTCTCCAAGCAAAGTTGTTTCTGAACAACTTAGGCACCACACCACTTTGTTTCAAACACTGTGTGCCTTTCTTGGACCTTGGGCATGTGCCTTCAGATTTCCAAAGCTACAGAATTTATCAGCAGTGGTCCACTACACAGCTCATCCATGAGGAAAATACAGGGAGTCCTGTGACACCAGCAATTTCATTTCACCAGCATCAGCACCACCAGCCACATCAAGAAAATCAGATGATATCTTTGATCCCTTAATAAAATTGCTCACTAGAGAAACTAGGAACCTACTTTTTCTAGCTAGCTGGCTGGCCCTTTGGTACCAGTCCCCCTTTGGCTTCACCCTGCCCTCAGCCTCACAAGAGACAAACCTGGCAGCTGGTTATTGCTGTAAATTGTGTTCATTATTTATATAACATATGGTTTTCAATTATATTGAGACCTTCTCCAAGTTAGAAGACAGGTTCTAAATATCTGAGTAATTCAATAAATACTAAATAGTGACTGCTATTTCAATACAATATTGAAAGGATTTTATACTGCATAATTGTATGAGATACTAGTGGCTGCTGATAGGAATAACTGATATTACAAGGGGAATCACAGACACACTCATATATACACACTACTGTTCTAATTAATTTTTTCCAACCATCTGATTTCTTGATCTGGCCTCCAAACAGGCAATCTGAAAAGTGTTAAAAAGGTTGACCCCCATTTATTTTAAATCTTTGAATTCCATATGCCCCCAACAGTTAACATTAATCTTCCCTCGAGCAGCTTACTATCATACAACACAACATGAGGATAGGCAATTAAAGTCTGCCAGTTTGTGTATAGAGCATGTCAGTATAAACCTTGCTTAGTCATTTAAAAGTCCCATTTTTATCCAAAGGCAAATAAAGAAGTGAAGGAGAATGATTACTAGGTCCCCCAGAGGATTATTGAGCCCTGAGGTTGGGGTGAAAAATATTAGAAAAATCACTAGTGCAATTTTCTTTACATTGACCTTCCAAAGACCTCCAAAAAGCAACTGTCCTCCAGAGGCAGATTAGTCACCAACGTTTCCATACAGTCTCAGTCCAGATTTTCCTCAGCAAAGACAGGAAGCGTTTGGTGAATTGTACATGAGTAAAGAGATATATATCAACTCTACAGGAGTCCTAAATTGAGGCTGTGCCAAGCATGCTTCATTTAACGAACCAAGTTAAATCCATTCTTTGCTCTCAAAGATAGATGTTCACTGCCATGATTCAACCCACGAGGCATTCTCTGCATCTTCCTTATTCAGTGTTTATGTTAAGAATGGGACTTGCAACTCAGTTTTATTTACCATTGCTAGTTATGATTATCAAGGGTTATCCTGGAGGTGGTGATAGTGTGCTGGCTGATGCAAGCTCTCCCATTGCTCTCATAGCTTAACTCCAACTCAAATCAAGTTGTACTGGCTCAAGAATTCTAGATTCCATTTCTTCCTTAAGCAAAAGATGACTTACCACTCAGCCCAGCTTGCATGGGTTTGCACAGGGTAGGACTTAAAATTTTTCTTGTACTTAAATAAAAAATAAAGAAACACCATGGAGACAATGATCAAATGCTTTTTTTTCTCATTTCAGAAGTTTTTAGGTAGGAAAAAATTCATTTGGGAAAAAAACTCATACGATTTTTGTGCAAAAATAATGTTTTCATTAAAAAAGTATGTTTTGCACTAACTATATCTCCCTATATGTAAATGTTTTCCATAGTTTATATTTTTTTAAAAAAAAAATCTCCATATTGCAACAAACAATTTAAAAATGTTCAAAAGCTATCATAGTTCCACTCATCAGGGAGAAAACTTTGTAAAATATTCTTGCTTATGAGAATACAATCAGTGAAAATGTAGAGTCCCGCTATAGAAAATTGAAGGCTATGCAACATGGCTAGGGAACCTGCCCTCTAAACACTGCTGAATTCTATTTTCTATCAATTCTAGCTAGCTTGGCCAAGGGTGAATAGTAATTCATTAACATCTGGCAGGTTGAAGGGTCCTGCCAGATGTTAAAAGTGGACTTGTGCTTGTTACAAAAGGACAGAGCTTGTAAATTTACTCTTAGAAACAATATATATAATGTAATGCTGAGATCATTTTTATTTGTCATTTATTATTTATTTATTTTTCATTTATACATCTTAGGGCATCAACTTACCACTGCTCAGTTATGCATGGCCTCAGCATATTCATTTTTTCCCCATTCTTTCAAGAAGCATCACCAAACAGTTGGCATTAGCTCTGTTAAGCTGTATTTCTAAAGCATGATGCTCACACATGCACACTAAACTCTTGTGTGTCCACAATGTAACTTATGAGATTAGTGTTCCTTTGCCATTCTGGTAACAGAAGCATCTATCAAGAAGAAGAGTTGAGGGTCAAATTTAAATGTGTACCACTTTATTTTTATTAAAAGGTGTCTATAAATTATGATAGGAGGGACTGTGTTTTATACCAAAATGAGAGCATAGAGAAAGCCCACTACCACTCTTACCTTATTGCACCTTGCCCCTTTAAGATGTTCTCAGTGGCCACTACCCAATTCTAGAACTCTTTGCCATGGAAGGACAGGTTGTCTTTCCACTCACTGGCAAAGACATTTTTATTCAGGCATGTAAGCTGATCTGTAGCTGAAATGTGTGTAATTGAGAGAGTGATGCCTATGTCTTTTGCTGTGTTTAGTTGTGTTTTTAATTTATTTGGCTTTATGGTGATCTTGTTATCACTATTCTTTTTTTTTTAAACTTGTATTATTCTTAGAGTTCTTGAGTGCCTTTTAATTTGGGTGAACATATACAGTGTCCCTGCTCTGATACTGAAAGTGAACCAGAGTGCAGAGGAGAAGACTGATTTCTCTTTAGTGTAGCACAGTAAGAGACACGTTTTGTGTGTTCTCTATACTGTCATTACATATGAAATGTAGCTTTCTCCCATCACTTGTGTTATAGTTAAATGAGTAAGTCTCCTCTTAATATAATCCCTTTTTAATGCACTTACTTGTTAATACAGTACCTCTGTCCCAGTTATTATTTCTTTAACAAAGTATGTAATTATTATCTGCTAAGGAAGGTCTGGCCAAAGCCTAAGAGGTCCCATCCATCTCTATGATTCTATGATTCTATGATTTTGTAAGTGGAATTAGCGAATTGGTGGTACAGTGTGTTTGGTCCCATGTCACAAAGAACATAGTCCCACTTAATAGAAGATATTGAAATGGATTTAGCTTCTTCGGAAGCTCTAAAACCTTCTGTGTGGAATGTCACATGGATGCAGCCATGTGGAGGAAGCAATGTCAGATCTGATGAAATCACTGTGACAGGTTTTGCTTCTCAGCAGTAATTTTAGCAAGTATAAGGAGATCCTCCCACCATTTTTAACACATTGTGCTCACCCAATTACTGTTGAGAAGTAACAGCTGTCAACATGGCTGCACCAGCTGGGTTACTACACATCTGCACAAAGGCAGATTCCAATGTGAAACAGCTGAACAAGAAAACATCAAGATGTTCAGGAATATCTCCAGTGGCTTGAATATGGACAAAACATTTTGTTTTTGTTTTTATCACATTTAGCTGGCACCCTGTGGTTAGTCTCAGCTATAGCAGACCCATTGAATCAATTGTTGTATGATAAGTCAACCTGGACATAGGGCCCAGGCATTCAATGGGTCCATTGTAGTCAAGACTAATGACAGATTTAAGTCTGCATGAGTTAATCAACTAATCAGTGTCAAGATGTCTGTATTACTACTAAAGATGTAAACTTTCCAGAAATTTTGAAACAATAAGGGATATGCATAAGAAAGAAAATGGAAATTTTCTGAAAAATGGGAAAAATCAATATTAGCACCATTTACACACAGAAATTCTCTGTGCTATTTTAGGAACATAAAGTGTGTTTGGTTTGGCATTAAATTATCATGTTTGATATGACAAGTTCACTTATTGAGAATATAAGTAAAAATTGTACTTCTTTTTTAAAAATATTTTTTCTTAATGATGGAGGTACAAGGTTCAAAAACAAGGATCTGTAATAAAAACCTGAACCAAAAGGAATTTCTTTGCTTTTGCCTGTTTGAGGAACAGGCAAAATGCACCTCCAACCCAATACAAACAACAACAAACCATCATTGGTTATTTGTTAAAATATTTCTATCCCAACCTTTATCTGAAGATCTCAGGATGAATTACAATAAAGTCAATTTAAAACAATAAATAATGACAAACATTTAAGAAGATTAAAATATAATAAATAGTTTCTCAATGAAAAAACCATTTAAAACCAGTTGAAACAATCTGCACAGAAGCAGAACTAATGTGATATTATGTTGCATCTCTGTATTGTGAAAACTAACACCGCACACACAAGAGCAGATTTTAAGAAAAAAATTGATCTTTTCTGCTACAGATTTGGGCCCTAAATTCAACTAAATGTAGGTGTGAGTAATGACACAATCTTATGTGTATTTATTCACAAGCAAATCCCATAGTAATCCAGTTGTGTTGACTTCTTTGCATAGATTTATTTATATAGACAGTTTGGGTTTCTGAGGGAATACACTTCTCCTCCTTGCTACTAGACATTGTCTCCATAGCAACTGGCCTATTCGCATCTTTCACAAGAGAGTTGGAATAAATGGCTTTTGCAGCCCCTTCAACTCTAAGATTCCAGAATTCTATGAAAATATATCATAACATTCTCATATTATAAATGGTATGCTAAGTAGTGCGTCACTAGTGTCAACACCCCCTACACCCCCATTCTGCAGGATGTGCTATTTTCATAATTATACATTTATGGCTGGGAAACATGGTCAAACACATGCTGGCTAAAAGAGGGCCAGGTCAGGCTGACCTTAGACATGGTCAGGTCATCATTTCAGAGATTAGGTGGGAAAACCCAATGCTAATGGGTTTGTGATAATCCTTTCAACATCTCTCACTCTGAATGCTCCCAAGAACAACGAAAGACAAACTGCCAAGATTGGTGAGCAATCACAGACCACCCTACAATCTTATCCTATGGGGACCCTCCCTATTCACCCTACCTGACCAAGACCTTAAGAGATTGCCATGCCTCCCATCAATGTTTTGTCACCAGGAATTAAGATAATCAGTCCATTCTGGACTCCTTTATCAACCTCGTGAGAATGCAATTACTGCTTTGTCCCTGCACTCTCCTTCAGAGTAGGAAATAGGTTATATATGCCATAGCTTTGGCCTCAGAAAACTGTGGTCCTTGGATGTAATAAATGGTGCTCAGTCCTCTGTTCATACTTATGCACTCAGACATTGTCTGAGCCACTCCACTTTGACCTTCTTCTTCAGGACTGGTAACTATCACCCTTTTCACCCAATCCTTCTCTATCCAACCTTTCACACCTCACTTTCTGATAGCCTTGTACAGTTCTTGAGAGTGTCTGATTTCTTGTGTGTTTTGACAATCTAAATAAAATACTCTATTTAACTCTTAACTGGAGTCATCCCTACAGCTAGTACTGGTATTCGTAGGCGAAAAGATCCTGATGTTACTCTGCTCTTGCAAGCCTCCTTTGAGCTATAATTCCTGAAATTCTAAAGAGAAGTTGGCATTGCAGATGGACCTCAAAGTCCCCTACCTCTTAGGGTAGCACTAGACTATGTGAATGTATCTCTGACTAATCTTGGCAACCATATTCTCAGATATATAAAAGGTAGTTATTGTATATTGACAGAAGCTATGAACAGCTGCTTGTTGTTGCTATTATTAATCTTTATGTCCCACCCTTCCCTCAAAACTGAGACTTAAGCCAGTTAAGTTCAATAATACACTGTTTCTGTGGTGTGTCATAGACATCAACAGTGAAAAATGAAACTCTATCCATTGTCAAATAAAGCCCGCATTTAATCTGTAACACTGTTGTCATGTAAAGCCTTGTCTAAGATATCTCATGGATGATTAAGTTAAATGAAGCACCTGTAACGCAAAAGCTGTCTGTCAAAGCACTGGCAAACAGATGACTCATAATAATGTACATAAACATTATTCAGATTTGTCAGTGAAAGGTGTGTGGTGATTATTAATTAGTGACCTAAACTACTGGTAAAATATGAGCCCAGTTACAAGAACACTTATTGACCTTATGCATCTCTGAGATCATTACAAATGAGATTTTCTTCCCATGACAGAGCTAAGCCATTCATGTATAGCATTTTGTGACGAATATGCCGAGTAGAGAAGGGTCATTTCTTTGAATGATTTCCCCCAAGACCCAAGAAATAGGTAACGTCAAAAGGGGAGAGTTTAAACAACTAACTACTGGGGCATTTCTTTATGTTGTAATTACAATCATAAATTATTTTCATTTGGACAGTCAAACTATGAAAATGTTCTCCTTTCCTTCACTGTAATATTTGAACTGCCTGTTGTACAGTTTTAACTGCTGTATGGTTTGATGTCTTCCCTAGCTCTTTATTAAGACTGGTTAGCTTGGTAGAAGGGAATATATAGGCTGTTTCCAGCTAGTAAATTGTTAAACAGAAAACAAGCCAGAAAAGGTACTATCACACAAGGATTTTAAAAATCTGTCATTTTTGTTTTCTGTAGGATTCTATTTATTTTATTTTTTTTAAGAAAAAAAAAGAAGAAATGTTGTTCTGAATATTAAGTGACTTGAAAATTTTAGTAAGCTGTTCCCAGCAAGAAGAACCAAGTTGTTTCAGCCTACCATGTAGAAGCTGTTGTTATTAACATCATTTATACTCCCATTTCTCCAAAATTGAGACTTTGCCATTTAAAGCAATGACAATATAGAATTAAAGTATTCACAATACTAAAGGAATGTAAAACTCATACTTTAAGAGGATAACAATTCAAAAAAAAAAAAAACACAGTTCAAGTAAAAACAATACATCGTCCTCTTCAAAGCCCTTTCCTAAAACCTTTCAGTTCTAAAACCCTATCAGAATAAAACAAAAAGTCTACTGATGAAACAAAGGCAAGGAGGCCTTCATGAGAAGGAACTTCCAGAGTTTAGGTGCAGTCACTAAGAAGGGCCTATCTCATGTTCCCACTAGCTGCTCATGTGAAGGTGATGGTGCTGAGAGAAAGGTTATCCTGGGGATCTCATGGCTCAGAGGCTCATATGAGCAGATAGCCTAGACCAAAGCCATATAGGACTAGGAAGATACATGGCTGAATACACAGTATTAGTTATATTAATACCTTGACTTCCCTCCAATGCTCTTAAGGCAGCATGCATAGCTTTCCTCCTGCTAAGTTTATCCTTACAAGAACCCTGTGAGGAATGCCAGTGATTTGCCCAATGTGAGCTCCAAGGCTCTATCAGGACCTTGGGTCTCCCAAAATTAGTCTGAATTTTGAGGAGAGCTAGAAACTGCACTTAAGTCTGGCTACTACAACCAATAGGAAGAAAATGCCATGGGAAGGGGGTCTCAAAACAGGACTGCTAGTGCCACACGTGGTCTATGAGCTATCGGTTCCTCCTCCCCAATAAATGAACAACACAAGCATTGTCTGTCTGTTCTCCTTTTGCTTCCCAGAACTAGGTACAGGGAAAGAGACAGGAAAAGAAGGAAAGAAATAAACTATTGTCAACTTATTTGAGTCATTCAGATTTATAACTGTGTATACTATACTATATATATAGGAATGAGAGTGTTTTAAAAAGAGCAAACATTAACTGCTTTGCAATTAACATTTTTTAAAAAAATAATAATATTAAAAGTTCTTTATGGATTTTGAGCCATTCTGATTTATACAGAAAGGTCTAAAAATAATCCTTATGGGTTCTGTGTGGGAGGCAGTTGGTGGCAATCATTGTGAGCAGGCAGAATAGCTTCCAAGTTTGCTTGTGCTTCTGAGGGTCAGCTGCCAAAGGCAGTCTACTATGTAATGTGGGATTCCTATTTTCTCACTGATAATAGCTTTGACCTGCAGGTTCTTCAGCTGCACAGCTTCTACACTGAACATGATAGAATCATGGAATCATAGAACTGGAAGATACCACCAGGGTCCATCTAGTTCAACCCCCTGCCATGCTGGAATCAATGCCAATTACCTAGGCTTATTTACGGATATCATTACATATAGCATGCCAGACAAACTAATAATTGGGGATAGGATAAAAAAAAAAAAAACCACCCCTCCCCCAATCCAAAACCCTAGAAAGAGGATCCACATTTTTCTTTCTTCTTTTCCCATATGGGGTTTTCTTTTCTTGTGATTATTTTGTATTTACTCAGGATTTGACTAGCTGATTGCAGTAGGGAGTCACTATCATAGTTCCAAGCCCCTCCATAAGTAATTAGCTACTATTGCAGTTACTGACTTAAATCCAGTTACTAATACCAACTAGAGTAGACTTATTGGGTTAATTATTGAATAAGTGAATATTTTGCATAAATCCATTGATTCAATGAGTGGGGGCTAGCAACTGGACAGAGTGTTAAAAGTAACTCATAACACTCCCATTTCTCAAAGTAACCAAAATAATTACCTTAAGTTATTTAGTGTGTGTCTTTTTGAATGCTTGTATGCTACAAGCCTCAACACTATTAATATCTATTTATTTCCCTTTTTTCCCAAAAAATGAGGACTCATGGTGGCCTATGGTTCAAAATAAGAGCAATACAGCTAAAAACATACAAAAGGAAAACATTAAAAATTGAATTAAACTGTTCACAAAATTAAAACAATTTCAAACATACACTTAAAAAGGATAAAAAGCAGTTCAGTTTAAAACAGGACAACACCCTGTTAAAAGTCCATCCTTTAAAAACTCTCTGCTTCAAAAGCTTGTTGGAATGAAAAGGTCTTAGCCTGGTGAGAGAAGGACAGCAAGCAGGGGCCATTCTAGCTTCCCTGGGAGGAGAGTGCCAGAGCAATCAGTGAGAAGACCCTATTTTGCATCCCCAAGAACTGTGTTTATTCTTTGCCCAACACTTAAACTGTTGAGTATTTTAATATGTGAAACAAAACAAAATGAAGCAAAAGCATACATATTGAAAATGCACTAATGCTAAAAAAAAAATGCTTCACCCAAAAGATTTTTAAGATTTTTTTTAAAAAATTCAAACAATGTAGAACCATATATTATGCTCTTTACAGATTGATTTCTGACTTTTGTGTCTTTATTTGCCTTCTACTAGAACATGAAAAATCCCCACTTACTTTCAAAAAAGATACATGTTACATATTCCATTCTACCCATAATGACCACATTCATTTATTAGATATGTCTTATAATTTCATGATCTTTAATTTTAAGTCTCTTTTTTAAAAGCCCATGACAAATGGCTTCATCTTACACATCATATCTTTAGGATATTTTTTTCTGTGCTCCAATATGAATGTGTGACACATTCCCCATCATTTCTCTAAAACAATTAAAGACTACAGGAATAATATCATCTACTTCCAAATTCAGGAATTCCCTCTCAAAATAATATTACTCATATACAAGGTTTTATCCATCTCTGCTATCATACATAAATCATCCTCTGTAGCCAGGCTGAACTTCTCTTCCATGTCAATAACTTCATTTTAAAAAAATCAATAATGTGTCTTATGACACTTTAAAAGACTAACATATTTATCATAGTGTAAGCTTTCATGGACAGTGTCCACTAAGAGATGCATGAAGCGTTATCTCAAGTCAGCAGATTTACATACATATATTGAAGGTCAGAGGAAAATATGCTAAAAGCATGAACAGTGATTATTACCTTAATAGTGTTACTTTCAGTGCCTTGTTGGGTAGTCACAATGAACATCACTGAGTTCAATGTACTGTGTGTGAATTTTTTTTAAAAAAAAATCATGGGTCAAACCACTGGAAAAAGAGGTAAGGCCCTTTCCACAAGACGTCATCATCCCACATTGGGGACGGGAGAAGGATGGGACCCAGATGACACTTATGCACAATGTTATCATGGTCCCATCCTTCTCCCATCCCAAGCAGTGCAATCATGCTGCAAATAATTGATGGGTTTTACCTGTCAATGACCAGTGATTGTGCAGACCTCTTGTTGCCCTCCCTCACTTACCCTCTATGCAGAGGTCCTGGAAGTGCAATGGCTGCACTTCCTACCCCAGAGCAGCCTGGGAAAGTGACCAGCTGCTCCACAGAAGGAAGAGACAGTGTCATTGCTTTTCCTCCATTTATGGAAGCAGCCAGTGTGGGGGAGAGCATTCCTGTTGCACTCCCCTCCTGGGAGAGGCTCTACCAAGATCCCTGCAGGAAACTGCCGGGATCTGGTAAGCTACAGAAAGGGCCTCCGTCTTTTGATGAACTGTTGTGTGGTAGCTTCGTGATATGTCTTTGAAGTAGGCATGGAGAGAATATTCAAAAATATTCAACAGATAGTCAAAACCTTTTCCCTCTGGTGTCAGGAAATTCTGATAAGAAGATACCGGACTGACTACTTTACCACAGGGTAAAACCTAAACTGTGAGTACTCACCAAAAACTGCACAGTTTTAAAAGACTTGCTTGCAGCAACAAGAACATTATTAAACTATTCATTCCTTCTTCAAAAATTAGATCCTTCCCCTGAAATTCCTTTGTCCAAGAAGGGACACCTTGAAGTCAGACATCATACCTGAGGAAATGGAGATTCTTCCCCATGTTCTTTGGGTTGTTTTGTTTTGGGGTTTTTGGGGAGGGGTTGTTTTTGTTTTTTTGCTATGTCCCCATTTCTGATGTCATATTTGTGTCAATTTATTCTTTTGAATAAAGAAGAGACTGGCCTGTTCATCCTATGAAACCTTACAAAGAACATTTCCTGGCAAAGGATGGGATATGTCAGATTGAAAGATAAACAGGTGTATAAACCCCTAATACTAAGTCATGTTGCCACAGTAAATATGGGGAGCCTGATGTTAGGCTGTGTGCTAATTTGTAAGGAAGAGCACGTTCAGCATCCCAAGATGGTGAGATGGAAGTATCATTACGTAAGAAGAGTTATAGATGATTGATAAGGCTGAATGATTTTAGTTGGGAACTTTAGGTGGCAAAAATGGTGTTCTGGAGTTTCTCTTCTGGTTTTGTCATGTAGTACATTATGATAGGTATCAATCTGGCCTGTTGAGCATTTTTTTTCCCACTTCACAGAATGGGTACTTTAGTCTCAGAAAGGTCTCATTTAAATTCTTGAGTTGTGAACCTTGCTCTGACAAATCTGAGCAATGATAGCTTTTACCACAGGGTAAAAGAACAATACATTCTGTGATGCTGTCTCGATTGAAGTTCAAAGCACATAAGTAAATATAACATAGTGTTAAGTTAAAGTAATAGCACATATATGTTCATCATGTGACTGCACAACTGTTTCTACAAAGAAAGCTTACTTGCAACAACTACTCTGTGCTCAGGCTGATGACAAAGTCCTGGTAGAACTTTGTCAGTATCTCTTAATCTATGCGTGCAGACAATAAAGATGGCATCAATGACTTCTGGAAATTTCTCAGAGAAAGAAAGAGGTGTCTCATTTTTCACTTTCCTTTTGTGAATGCCTAATTCAATTTCTAATCTAAAGCTTTTTGTTCTTTCTGCCGTCTGTGGTTTTCTTATAGATCATCTGAAAGTATCTATTTCTTCACTTTCCTCTGCATATTTCCATCTCCTCATACATTTCAATTTGAAAAAAAAAATCTAATGTACAAATGTAATTCATAATGTAAACATTTGTAATATAATAATGAAAAAGCATAATGAAAAAAATCATAATGTAAAAAAAATTAAAACAGCCCTCATTTCCTCAGTAGCATCTCTTCTATATTCTGGTATTTCACTGTGCATTGTTTCATTCTTGTAACATCTTCCATTCCACTTCCAAAAATGGGGATGTGGGTTTCTGGTCTTTTTTTTTTTTAAACTATCTTATTTCTTTGCGTTATGTTTTGTTTCCCCCTCTGTCTTAACAATTCCATATCCACTTGCCTGGCAGCAAGCTCTACCAAACTCAACAAGATTTCAATTGTAAAAAGAGATACATTAGACTGCACTGTAAACTGATTTCATTAACAAAGGCATTTTTCAGGTGAGAATTTTCTTTACAATATCTCTATTCCCCACCTAATTTTACAAAGGAGCCAGGCAACATTGTGATCTATTTGCAATTACTGGTACATATATCTTGATTTTCTAACAGCAGAAGACCTCAGTATGTTTATGTGTGTGTGTGAGAGAGAGAGAGAGAGATACCATAGTGCAAAATTACAGTAGTTTGATACTATTTTAACTGCCACAGTTCCTCCCTATGGAATTCTGGGATTTTTGGTTTGGTCAGGTACATAGAGTTTTTGTTACTACAGCATTCCAGTGCATTCTCCTATGTAGCAACACTAAAGCTCTCTAGCAGAGAAGACTGAGTACACTTGGCCCTCCACATTTGCTAGGATTAGGGACACAGGATGCTCGCTAAAGTGAAAAATTCACAAATAACAAAATTTGTGTGTCTGTGGGAAAGGGACTGAGGCACAAGTGGGAAAAGTGGGCATCCTGGGTCTAAAGCAGGTCAGGGAAAGGAGATGGTTGACATGGGGGTCCTGTACTTCCTCTCTCTTGCCCATCTCCTTCCTTGAGGGGGGTGAGGGACATGGGTACAGGGTTTGTGGTGCTGAGAATTTGGGCAGAGAACCATCCTCAGCTGGCCAGGCAGAGACTGGTAGAGGAAAAGGAGGACCAGAGGTGGGTTTTTAAAGGGCTATGAGGCCTGATTAGAGCCACCAAGAGGGAAGGTTCCCCCCCCAAAAAAAAGAAGCACTTGAAGTGGGAGGGCAAGGGGTTAGACTCGCAAATAATCAAATCCATGAATGTCAAACCCACAAATGTGGAGGGCTGACTGCACTTTATTCAGTTGTAATTTTGAGGATTCTACAGGGTAAAACCATGACAGTTAAAGAGATATCAAATTGCAATAAATGGGCAGTGTATATACAAACACAGAGACAGGTAAGAAACAGCAGAACAGGACACTGCAGTTTCTCAGCAGGTGTGAACAAGAAAATGCACAGCTGAGGAACAGTTGGAGGTGTTGCCCCTAGGGATGCCTCTTCTTTCTTGATCACCTGCTGCACCATTCCAGTTAACGTGCTATTTTGTGTCATGCAAAGCAAGTTCTTTCTGCTTTTCTAAGAATCCTTTGGGCTTAGACTGAACAAAGCAGCATTTATTACTGAAAAGCACAGGCGTAAGGCAGAAATTGTCCTGCTGTCAGGGCATTTGTTTATTTGCTTCATGTTGTAAATAAATAAAATTTATATTTAGTCAAAAATTCATCTGATGTGCACCAAGGTTTCTCTACTTCTGCCCCTTTTATTATTTTTCTAATGAGACTGAACAGTGAAACTGGGACACTGGTTATCTTTCTCACCTGCTGCATTCTTTTCCACCTCTGAAGAAGCAATATTTGGAAACAATGGGTCAAATGAGTACCTTTACAATGTCAGGAGAAGGGAGGTTAAAGATGTAATGAAAATCTGTTTTCTAGCTTGCTTGAGAATATCACCAGGAGAGTGGAAAAATCAAGGGACCAATCTGAAATTGATTAGAAAAAACATGCAGGCAGGTTTTCTAACCATGCCTGTGTGTTTCCTAACCATGATGATAAAATAACTTCAATTGCAAACATACACATATACACATGAGTACTAGAATGGTGTGAAGATGCTGCAGGAGCAGCAGTGTGTAGTCAACATGAGAATTCAGGGAAGGCAAAGAGATCACACTCTCCACACAGTTCCACAATAGCCCTTGTTAACAGAAGATAGTGAGATGCAAACACTAAAATTTCTAGAGCTTCTGAAGGGAAGAAGACAATCAGTGGAATTCTGCTTTTAGCTGAAAGCATAAGAACTATGATTGGCAGAACTAGGAGCATTCTGTCTTTAAGCACCCAATGAAACAAACCAATCAGACTATAATCAAACAATATTTCAGATCATCAAACACTTAATAATTCCAATCACAGCAGTCTTAATTTCATTTATTTTTCCCCCTCAATCATTAATTGTTCCTTTCATTTTAAATGAAATAAAAATGTTCCTTAATGTTAAACAACAGAATCCAATCAATTAATTTTATCCTTTCACATTAATCTCAGACTCTCCATTTTTCAGTTCCATTAAATTTATTCATTCAGAAATAAACTGTATTCAAATATCTTTAGTACAGAAGTAATTTCACTTATACCACTCTCCATTCAATTTAAGCTGCTTCTTCTGTTGATTAAATAAAAAAGAAACAGCCATTAACTTAAAGAAACACAAGCCCAATATTGATTTTGAGCACTTTAGAAAAATCCTTGCTTACTCTCAAATCTTCTTTTCTTCCATTTTTCTAGCCTGTTTAAACATTTTCTTTATGTAATCAGTCTTTAATATTTTTAAAAGCTCCATTTAAACATTTTCCATACTACTGTTTTCACTTGATCAGATCTTGAATGCAATTTGCCACAACACTCAATCATCTGTTTTTATGTACCTTCAAGTCATTTCTGACTTATAACAACCCTAAGGTGAATCTATCATGGCATTTTCTTGGCAAGATTTGTTCAGAGACAGTTTGGCTTTGCCCACCTCTGAAGCTGAGAGAGTGTGATATGCCCAAGATCACCCAGTGTATTACCATGGTTGAACTTGGATTCAAACCCTGTTCTCTAGAGTCCTAGTCCAGTGCTTAAACCACTACACCATGCCAGTTCTTGAATAATTATATACCAGTAGATTTCTGAATTGTATTGCTACCCTAAGCCTTCAAAGACAACACAGATACACATTATGGACTCTTAGGCCTTTTCCACACTGGGCGAGGGAATCGCCCCACGCTGCTACTCACTGGACCTTTCAGCTCCCCGGTCTGGTCCACAGCGCTCCAGAGCAGTGCGTGCTCATCAATACGCACTGCTCTGGCGTCCCAAATAGTGGCTTCCGCATGGTCAAGGGTCTCAACCAACCACTGAAGCTCACCAGCCTAAAGCCCACCCCCGGGCAGGTCGCAGGCTCGCACTGGTGCGAGCCTGTGCATGTGCATAAGGGAGCAGGCTCTCAGTGGCACACTCCGTGCATTTGAAAGACCGGAAAAATCAGGTCTTTCAAAAGCACACTGGAGGACCACTCAGGGTCGTTCCGGACCAGACTGAGGTGTGGATCTACATTAAATAGGTCCGACCCAGTCCGGTCCGAAGTGCAGACCTTCTCCTTGGAGGACGGACTGCACCATTTCAAAAACCCCATGTGGAAAAGGCCTTAATTTCATGGCTGGTAACAATTTTCAATACATTTTTTTCTTGATCTTACAATAAAATTTTGGACATGTTCTCTATTATTCTAACTTACATTTATGCCCCACCTTTCCACCAATGAGCTCAAGCCAGGTTATACAGCTGTCCTCCAATTTATGCTCACACCAGCCCTATGAGATAAGTCAAGCTAAAAGAGAGAATCATGGGTCCAAGATCATACAGTGAGTTTCATAGTTCAATGGAGACTTGATCCTACATTCAAGCTTCCCAAAGGGCAGATGAAAATGAAGAAAGCTATCAATTTAATTAGAATATTTATTTATTTAATTAATTAGAATATCTATAATATTTAATTATATAATAATTAAATAATATTTAATGTTTAATACAGCAGCTCCAATATTTAATAGAGCTGCTCCAACCGCCATCTCAGGGAAACTGAGACCTTCTTGTTCAGCCATTGCACTAAAGTTCAGATGGCCATTCTTCCAACTATTATTTTTATTCCCCAGTACAACTGCTAAGTATTCTTTATCATGTTTAACCCCTTTTCATGAAAACACAAACAAGGGGGAACAATCATACCTATGGCATAGGTGATGATTTTGTAGCCCTCATAAATATTGTTGGACTGCAAATTCCAGCAGCCCCAGCCACCACAGCCAATTGTGAAGAATGCTGGGAGTTGCAATCTAACAGTACCTGCAGGGCCACATGATCACTAACCCTATTCTAGGATGGCCAACTGACTAGGTAGAACAAGAGATTCCTGTAAAGCTGGGGTTTGCTTGCCATTTTGTCTCGCTTTGGGTTTCCTAGTTAGTTAGCAAGAAAGCAAGAGGCTGGCTATTATTTTCTCCCCTTTGACTATTGTTTTTAGCTGCATAATTTAATGAGACACCTGCTTTTGCACAGAGTTCTGCCAAAAAAAATAATAAAATTCAAAACTATTTCCTCTTCTAGACCCGGGGGGGTCTCCCTCCTTGCAGGCCTAATAATAACCACCTTAATTTTTTTCCATAGCTCCATTGTTGTACCTATGATGGGCTCTATGTGTTTGTGTTATCATGAAATTCAGGACTTTCAGTGATATCTGAATGATGAGTTACATTTTAACGTGAGATAGAAAACTTTATTTGGCCATTTTTGTTTATTTATTTTTCTCCCACAAAGAAAATTTAAAATTGAGGGGGAGGAAGGAATCAATAGTGGGAGTTTAAAGCTCATATTAATTCCTCTGTATAGCAGGAAATCTACTCATGATGGCCATTTCTTGTCTATTCCACAATTACAGAATCAACTCTTCTGAATTTTGTAAAAGGAAATAGAGTCCAAGGGAATATAAATTGGTTACATAAACTAAATGATGCCATCATCAATAGTCTCGTAATTTTGTAAGATTCCACATGGAAATTATTCTGAATATAATGAATGCACCCAGGAAAATTGTTCCTGAGATTCTTTCTCCCTCCCCTATTGGGAGGACACTGAATAGCATTGAGGGGGAAAAACAGAGATATTAGATAAAGAGCAAACCACACAAACATTTGGAGTAAATGGGACAGAATATTACCTAAGCAGAACCAAAAAGAAATGAGAAGAGACATGAACAAAAATTCTTTATGGTGTTAGGGTTAGGGGCTATGTGATTGTCTTCATTTCCTCCCATTCATTTCCCTGTGGCCTGAAAGTTAGAGCTGGAGAATTATGCCAGCTAGGATGATCTCCCTCACATGTAGTGATGGCAAACATCTGTCAGGTTTATTTTTCTAGTGTTAAGATTTTTTAAAAAAACCTTAAATTCATTGTATCTTGAATATGAAGGTTCATGGGACTGCAAGCAGCCATATGTTGTCTATTTTATTATTGATATAGTCAGTAAAAGATAACCAAGTTTCATAGAAGTTGTCAGTTGTACACTATTTTTTCTCAATAGTTTCAATACAAAGGGCAGCTTCTCCCTAAGTGTCATGACCCATAGAAGGGGGTTCATCACCAATTTTAACATAAATTGTGGGGATTTTCCCAGATCACCATCAATGTGAGATGAGTTTAGTACACATAAATGTTAAAAATACTCTATGCTCCGAGGACCTCTTGTCATTGTAAAATAATTATAATAGATAAAACCCTGGGTCACAAGGAACAGCTTGGTTAGTGACGGCACTGAATTTAGGGAGAACAGATGGCCAAAAGCTTAGGAAAATTAGATATCACTACGATGAATGCACACAGGTACTGGGCTGCTTAAATTTTCATGTTTCAGATGAACTGAAGTAAGGTGATACTGTGGGTAACTTTTAATTTATCTTCCCAGGTTTCTGAGAAACAGATCTAAAAGGATGTTTATAATGCACATGAGACACCTTCACTAATCTCCACCCCAAGTCAGTTTCCCACACAGGTATCCACAAAGTTGTTAAACGATGTGTCCCTAAACAAAATATACATCTCAGAGGTCAAACCTTTTCTACAGTTTACCTAATTGCAATAATTCCTCAAAGCCTCTAAGGGACTGTATTGCTGTGCTTTCACAGAGGAGTTGGCTATGTAGTGGATGTTGTGCTGAGACAAAGGTCCTTTTCGCATGGGCTTTGTCTCGCGAAATAGCCCCGTGAGCCTCGCGGGAGTGGGAGCGTCGCTCTGCACGACGCACTCCCACTTCTGCCGCGCTCACAGGGCTGCAGCGGCGCAATCGTGGGTTTTTTGATTTTCGCTTCAAAGCGAAAATCACCCGCGCTTGCGCAATGCTCCCGGCGCCCATGCGCGCTTACCTGCTGTGTGGAGCATTGGGAAGGCAGCTGGGTCACGCTTCCTTCCCTCCGTGGTGCCTACAGCTCCCACAGGCCCCTGCGGAAGGAAGGAAGGGACGCTAGCGCAACGGACGCGCCAGCAGGAAGCGCCTGCGGAAGGAACAAGGGGGGAAGCAGCAGCCTCCCAGAGGAGGCTTCTCGTGCAAGAAGCCTCAATGCGAAAAGGGCCAAAGAGGCTGGACACCATGTTGTGGGTTATATGGGATGCCCACAACAAGAACCTACCAGTCAACTACATTCACATATAAGTCACCTCTTGTAGAAAATGGGTAGGCAAATAAGGTAGAGAGAACATTGGACCTATCGTTTCCATACCAACAAATACTCAAGCCATGGGTGTCTGGCAGGCATCTGACAAGGCTTGCTGTATCAGCCAATCCATGGGAAAAGCCAAAGCAATCCGCCAGATGTGAGGCAACTTGCATCTGCCCAAGCTGCAGGTTCTCCCCTCCCCCAACCAATAGTAGTCCTAGGGCTTCCCTCCTCCTAATTTAACTTGTGCCCCATATCCTCTTTTTCCTTCCATAGCCACCACAAGAAGAGGCCACCCCCTCCCACCCAACATCCTTTGATTGCATTGCTGAAGCTGATAAGTTCATGCATCCAAATAAAGTTCACAGCCCTCTGGACAGAGGTGTACACCATCACCTCTGTACAGGTAAGCCAAGTCAGCACATATGCCTGAGTGGGACACAGGTGAGTCACCTATCCAGGCAAGATTATGAATGATCTTCCAATTAGTGTGGTGCTAGGCTGAATTAATCATGGACTTACTTCACGCAACCAGCCCCATCTTTCTTGGTAATATTTTAGTCCATAGGATTTGAATCCCAGGGAATAGGCATTAAATTGGAAATTCACTATGCCCAACTGTAAGAATATTTAATTGGAACATCTCAGTGGACTTCGGGATTGATAAATGTGCTACATTATCTGTCAAGGTCAGAGACCTGGGTGGCAAGCCAGCCCAGAGAAGGGACTGTGAGAGACAGCAAAGTCCAGCCAGGAGGAGACAAGGAAGCACTTACATAAGGGAGTTCATTTACCAGAGCGTCAAGCGAAAGCCATAGTCAGGGTTCCAAAAGCCAAGGGTCAAGAGATCAATTCAAGGTAGCAGGAACCAGGTGCTGGGAACAGAGAACAGGCAAGAGGAGAGCTTGAAAGAAGTTTGCCACAAGCAAAGGAAAGCTTCCAGGCAGGCAGTTATATAGCCCAAGATATAGGTGTGGCTAGTCACTGCTTCTTGAACTTAATCAAGGAAGCCTCCCTTTGTTCAACTCTCTTGAGACTCTGCCTTGTTTGTGGGCTGATTGGCACAGGCTCCAAACCATCTTCAGAATCAGATCCCTGTTGCCCTAAAGGAGCAGGCAGAGGAACGTCCAAGCCTGCTCAGTCCATGGCAGCATGGGCTTGAGCTGCAGGATTCATCTCCATCCAGAGCCACAGGGACCAACAGCTGCTACTCGTCATCTCCACCCTGAGCAACAGGGACCAACAGATGCTGCTCGTCATCAGCAGCTCTGACAGGGGCTTCAGTTATCACACTATCAATAAAGTGAGCAGGCATGGTAAAGTGCTTTGGGTGTTGGACTAGGACTCTGGGAGACCAGGGTTCATATCCTCACTCAGCCATGGAAACCCACTTGGTGACTTTGGGCAAGTCTCAGAGGAAGGAAGAGCAAACCCCTCCAAACAGTATTGCCAATAAAAACCCATGATAGGTTCACCTTAGGTTTGTCATAAGTCAGAAATTACTTGAAGGCACACAACAATCAACCAATCAATCAATTAATCAAATGAAGCAAAATAGCTGAATCAGAAGGATAAAACCATGGAAAAATCATGAGAAAACTCAAACATGATGGAACTTACAAAATATCAGGAGACTATTACAAGTTACGGACATTTGAGGATATTTAACATAAAACAGTGATATGCACAGATATCAAGTATATAGAAAGAGTATGCAAAACATAACTGTAGAAACATAATCTAGGTGATAAACACCTTAGCCATTTCAGTTATATGATATAGAGCTGGATTGCATGATTTGGCTTAAGAAAAATTAGATGCATTAGATAGAAAAAACTTGGAAATTATGACAGCAAGTCACAATTTACATTGTTGAAGTTATACTGATCACCTGTATCTACCCCATAATATTGGTGGCTTGGAGTTATAACATGTGAAGAAAATTATGAAACAAGAGAAAAGATTCTTGAATCAAATAAAGCAAGTGAAAAGTGTTGATAGAATTTCTTGAACATGAAATAAAAGGCATGTATAGAAAGAAAATTGGGGATGGGGAAAATTATGTTTAAGCCTGGTCAGCAGATTAAAGGTATATAAGATAAAGTTGAGAAGGGAACATCTGGAAATTATTACAGACTGGAACAAAAACACTGAAAGACTTATATTCGCAGCATAAGAACAGGTGCTTTAGATGAATAGCATCAACACAAATAACTGAAAAAATAACTATGGATATAAATGTCGTCTTATGTAATATATTTTAAAAAATCATTAAATTGTTGTCCACTTTATTAGTTTTCACAGCAAGATCTCACCAGCTAAGTATAAGAAGCACCTGATAAATTAGCTGAAATGATATATTGGAATTTGTGCAAAAAATATGATTTACCATCTGCAAAGAACTGGTGGAAACACAAGCCTGAAAAAGTTGTTGAAAATGGTGAAGGAAAAATCTTATGGGACCTAAGACACAAACTTGATAACAATTAGAACATAATACACCAAACACAAGTGGTTGAGAAAAATAAAATCTCAGTTTATAGATATGGTGATCACAGGGGAACAGAAGAATTGAAAACAGAGAGAGAAAAGATTGAGACTCAGCACCTCTGGGAAAAGAAACAACTGCGGTTCCAGTAGCTATAAGTGCTCTGGGAGCAATTTCAAATGGACTGACAAAAGATCTGAATTAAATCATCACACATACAATCACAACAGAATTAACAAAAAGTGATACTACTTGGAACATACTACACATTATTCAATGGTACCTCACTGTTTCCTAATTTCTTGGATAATGAGCAGCTTGGCACCAGACTTCATGATCTGATCTCCCAATGCATTAGTCAAAGCTTCAAAGATGCCACATGGTTTGTTGATTTAATCAGGGCTCCATCACTGGGAGAGGGAGCAAACCTATTTTTAATTTCTGTGCTTCTTTCCTGATCAATTCCATTCCCAACCTATTCATCCCCAAATTAGCATTAATTCTGCTGGGAGGAAGATGGACGTATCTGTATTGTGCCAGTCTTTTTCACAAAATAAGACTAAATAGTAGGCTGTGGGAGACAGGACATACTTTTTGTGTGGCAAAATAGCAAAGGACAAACCAGAAAAGGAACAACCATGATCCAAATTCAGCATCCCCTAAACTTTGCAAAAGATACTGGTAGAATCAATCTCCTGCATTATACCTCATATAGTTTTGGGTCTCCTGCAGAGTAATCTTACATATATTTACTGATATATCACTCCTAGTCTGCTCAGTGGGGCATCCAGGTAAGTGTGCACAGCAGTGCAGCATGAGGTACTAGAGTGCTAAACAGATGGCATCCATTTCAGTAGTTCACCCAGAACGCGAAATGTATGGATGACACATACTAGAACTTCATGTGGCTATTTTCCAGAAGCATTAGAGTCATGGCATTTTGTTTGATGAGATGCACTTTTAACATCTGGCATAATTTACACATTGCACAGGTTTTACATATGTTTTAATGTGCTTAAACCTTTAGGACTGGCTGACCTTTTAAAAAGAAATCTAAATAAAAATTATAGAGCCCTGGTAAGCTCTATCACTCTCAAGCTTCTCATCACCTTTTTTGTGAGCTGCTATAACATTGATTCATTGATATTATTTTTTGTAATTTGGATTTTGATAGTAGGCGATTTCACATGTGGCAAAGATTTGCAACAAGTTACAAGCTTCCATTTGCCCCAGTATTAATAATAATCCTTCCAGCACAGCAACAGCTAATTTCTAGCAAGTCTTTGGCGTGCAGATAAACTATCTGACATCTGAGTATTTTATGGAAAATACAAAATTAATGACTACAATATTGAAAAATCCTTTTTATATCCAAGAAACACCTCATTTGATCTTTTTATCATCCAGGATATGCAAATAGCTGTATTAAATATAGTTACAATCACTTTTGTTCTCCAGGGTCCATATTCCTAAGTTTTATTGCAACTAGAAATATGGCTCTTGCCAGTCAAAGGACAGACAATAGTAATTTAGAGAAACTGCCTTTATACAGCAGTCTTTATGTACTCCTCAGTTAGCTTGCTTTCATCTGGATTAGACCAAATGGCCTTCTTACTAAAGGGTGTTATTTCCAGCAAAGCTTCAAGGATGTACACAAGTAACAACGAAGTTCTTTTCCTGGTGTTTGTGACTAGTCATCAAAGTTATACTTCTGCCAGACTGTGGAATTTCCTTCTGAAAAGTTAGGTTGAACCTCACTCTCTCTTGTCCTTCCTCTTGCAAATAAAATTCAGAAGAGCTTTGGACAACTAATTGGTTGCTAAAGAAAGGACTTTTAATGTGGAGCACTAAATACCCGAAAGGCAGCAGATCTCATTTGATCTTGGGTGCTAAGTAGGGTCTGATCTGATTAGTACTTGGATAGGAGACCACCAATAAATACCAAGTGCTGTAGGCTACACTATCAAACCACCTCTGAGTATAGGTTACCTAAGAAAACCCTGTGAAACTCATAGGGACAACATAAGCCAACAGGCAACTTGAAGGCACAGTCAAACTAGTATGGTTTTTAAATTGCTTTTAATTCAGAACTATTTAAATATGATAATTTGTTTAGATGTTAATAATAGCTGTCTTTTTTATTTGCATATTTTATATTATTATTGTTGTTGTAGTTGTTGCTGTAAGCCACTTTGAGTCTCAGTTTTGAGAGAAGGTAGAATGTAAATTAAATAAGCAAATCTAGCCAAGTCCAACTGGCTGAAAATTAGTTCAAAACTATATATCAGCACCAGTTCCTTCCTGTTGTAAATCCTTTATGGTGCTTCTGGTTCCACCGTACTTTCCAAGTCCATTGTAAATGTCAGAATGGTCAGTATTTTATATATCCCTTTTGGCACTCATTCCAAAATAAGAAGCGTTCTTCAGTTTTCCCAGCCAAAACATTACTACAGAGATGTTCACCTTATATCCTATTCACTGTCTGTTATTTACTATCTGGTTCCCCAAATAATGATTTAGGACCAGACTATCAAGGGAAAAATATATAAACCTTCCGACATGCCAGAAACAGTAACTAGTTAAAATTATTTAAAATATCAGTTAAGCTGGATTTTTCCCCCGAAAGGGAATAGCTTAGATTAAATTATTTTTTAAAAAACTGAAGGGAATAACTTAAGTAGGAATTTCAGCATTAATATTGTTTCAGAAATGAATTGTTAATCAAATGAGAGCCAAACAATTTTGCATTTCCCAGCTGACTCTTTACACATATATCTTGAATTTTCACAAAACTTTTTTGCTTTCTGCTAATTTGAAATCCCCTAGCCTTGAGAAATTAGCAGAAAGCAAAAAAGTTTTGTGAAAAGTTCAGATTACAAGAGTAACTACTGAAGTGTAATTCCAATGGGATAATAAGAATTGCAAATACAACTATTTGTCTAAATGGGGATTAAACATTCTATAGATCAGTTAAGCGATTATATACATGCATCAGCTAAAAGATTATGCATGCAAAAACTCATGTAGCTTTTCCCTTTGAGATTCAAAACAGGGACAAGACAGAGAGGAAATGGGGGAAATCATGGATGGCATTCTTTAGCTTCATTCTGTAGAGGTTTTTAATCCAGGCATTAAATTTAAATGGCAATTTAACAGAAACTGATTTTCCCCCTTCTAACATAAATGCAATTGAAATAGATTTTTAGCTTGTTAACAATTAACTAAAAAACATTAACCCATTCCAATTCTTTAGCCTATCTCTGCCATCTGTTAAGATGCACCCTTGCTGAGCATCTGCTGTGAAGAGCTGTTATCATGAGAGACAGGGCCTTTTGAGTGGTGGGCCTGAATCTGTGGAGCCCCCACTTCCAAAACAGATTTACATTTTGTCATTTCAATTAAGGCTTTAATCTCTTCATGGCAGTCTTTAATTTAGATTATAAAGAGTGTGTCCAGACCAGCCTTTTCAACACAGTTAGCTTCCATCCAATGCAGTGTACTATACACATTGTGTCACATCTTGACTAATTCTAGGACATCACTTGTGAAAGTATAAATCTATTGCTGCTATTGGCAGCAGCATCACTATAACACCAGCCATCAATAGCTTGTTTGCTTGCTTGCTTGCTTTTGCTTTGTCTTTTACACCCACAATTCTTGGACGTAAATGTCAGAGCTTGGGGTGGGGAAAAACTTTTGGACTACAACTTTTACAGCCTCTCATTCAGCATGATAACTGGGAATTGTAATTTAAAACAAAAAATTCAAAGCTCTTCCAAAGACCAGTGTGTTTTTGCTGGGAGGGAGCTCTGTTCATACATTTGTTAGTGAAAATGAGAGCAGAATAGTGTTGGAGATAGCAACTTTGCATGCCTTACGCTCACTGGAGTTAGGTTGCATGTTGCTCCCTAGGAGTTTAGGCACAGCATGTTTATGACTACTTCCTGTTTATTTATTCACACCCACTTTCTTCCTGCATCTTCCTTTTGTTCTTTGGATCTCGTCTGCTCTAACCTCTTCCTCACACATCCAAATACAAATTAAATTAGTAAGCTACTTTTACCAGCTTCACCAAGTCAAAACATAGCAAAAGGAATTCCTCTGTGGTTTAAGCGGAGTGTTACACCATTTAAGAACCCTTCAGTTGGCTAATACTAACAATGTGTTTACCCTCTTTCCCCAGGGCACTGAAATTAACTCTCCAACAACTCTGTTTCTTACCTGTTGAAGATGATCTTTTGTTTTTCTTTTCAGTTAAAGAGTGATCAACACCATACCTTTTATCATTCCTTGATAATCACTTGATAGGCCCTCCAGGGTGCAGGAAATATGTTCTCTTGATTACTGGCTCACTACTTATGGTACTTATCTGATACCATGTTATAGGCACCACTGCACTCTTTGGGTAGTTTGGATTACTATTCCAATCAGCCACAGCCTGCTTGGCCAAGTTTGGTGGTTTTGTAGTCCAAAATATCTGAAGAGGGCTGAGTCACCTATCTCAGACTAAACACCATCATTTGTGCATGCACATCAACTTTGCTTCTTCAAGAGAGAAAACTGGACACACTGTTCCTGCAAATTGATGTATACTCTTTACAGATGAAACTTGGAGAATGGAGTGCTCATTGAAGAAAAAGAATAATGAATATGAGAAGCAAACAGGTGCTGGAGTTCCTGGAAGACTTCCTTGTTTGAAAGCTCCCGCCATGCGTGTAGGCTCAGTGAGGTTGTAGAGCAATCCTGCCAGGCAGGAGTTTACTGTGATTTTTTTTTCCTGACAGTTTATTCGTCAAGGCACTGATTGTCTCCTGGAATCTGGCCTTACATTCACTTGCAGTCGTCATAATAATTCCTCCATCGCTCAGAAGTTAGGCTGACATGATCTTGCTTGGTTAGCTGTGCAATAATACAGAACCAGAGGATTCTCAACGCCACTCACTTTGTTATTTGTGCTCGGCTGTCATTTATTTCCTGTGCTATCTCAAGCAATAACATCTGATACTCATAATCACAATCTCTTTGCGTGTATTTTTTCTTAATCCCTAGATTTGTCATTTCCTCTCATGGATATGTTTTTCAGGCGCTGTCGTTACAGCTGAATTGTTTCAAACAGTGCTAGGATAAATATTACAAATCCATTGTCTGATGTGGACATGTATTCAATTATGCATCACACAACATTAATGATGATTACTTGAGGTCAGCATTAAGGCCAGTTAGAAAGCTGCTCATTTATGTTCAAACTGTAGGGATTCTTGCATCATCTCAAGTGAGATAAAAGAGTGGAATTATCAGGAACAATTGTCATAGGCTAACAGATGTTTCTTGATAATGATCTGTACCTTCCAATAGTCATAACTCACCACCTTATGACACTATAATGCTGAAGTGTTAATCTTTTCTCCCCGTACAGCAAAACATACTACATGACATTTGCAGTCATCCACATCAAATAGCTAGCCATAACTATGGCAACCTATATTAGCCAAAGGAATGATGTGGAAATGGTTTCTGAATGCATCTTTGCCTACATTCTCTCCATCACCTCCGCCAAATACAGAAAGATAGGATGGGTGTGTTTTTTTCCCCCTTATCTTTATTTATACTCCATAGTACAAGGAGCATAGACTTTCCATTTTCTGGATGGACTAGTTGGGCCAAACTCCGAAAAGGATGGGTGCAGGGCACAATATAATGGTATCCATGTTTATAGTGATATATAATTGGTCTTCCACCATGTCCTATCTCTAGAAAAGAAAGTGACTTTATGATTTGTAAATTTACAAAGCATGGTGTAGGACCAATTGGACAGTTTATCTACACAAGATAATAAACGGACAGAAATGTGATATTAAGAAAATTAACACAGGAAGGCTTGTACAGGACCATTGTAATCCTCCCGAAAAATAAATTGCAGGAGTTGCTTTTCTCTTTTGTTCAAAAAGGTGGCTTAATAATACAAAATTTGCTAAATTATAGCATTACGCATCCCTTTCTTTGGTAAAGGCATGGTTGCATTCTCCGAGCTGGCCACATTCCACATGTGGTTGCCTTTGAAAATGAATTGCGAGTTATAATTAGTTCAAACCACAGCAGCTAGATTGCTGACCAGACTACATTATAGACATCATATAACACTGGTCTTAAATTGTATTGTCTAACAATATACTTATAGTCTGAATTCAAGGTGACTGTCAATGGTATCAGGCTTTGAGAGTATGCCTCTCTCTCCTTACACACCTGCCCAAGAACTGAACTCTACCGGAAGGGCACTTCTCTGTATCCCACCAGTGGGGTCAATACACCACTGGTGGGATATGGGAATTGGATTTAGTTGTGGCTCTTTGGTTCTTAAATGCTCTCTCCTTAGACATCTCATTTGCACTGATGGTTCCTGGCTTTATTCTGGTGTCAAGCTATAATATGTTTTTTGTGAAAGACTTTGAGGCCAAACTGATTGATTGCAAAATGTCTACATATATGGCTTTAAGCCGTTTAACCTGTTTTAACTGGATAAATTGTTTAGTTATGTTCTTATTCCATTTAAATTATGTTTAGAGTTTGGATTAGTTTTAAAATGCCTAAATCTATTTTACTTGTACAGTACTGCTGTGATTTATCCATATTCTCCAACATTCCACAGGTGAAACTGTTTGTGACCAAGCAAGATGGCAGTGTGACCACAATGGTGAAAGTTACTAATGAGAAAAAGTAGAGAGGCTTAGAGATGCAGCAGCAGCTTGCTTTCACCTGAGCCTTACTGGGAAAGGTAAGAATCCACCTCTTCTCTCCTCTCCCCCCTACTGAGTTAATTGAATGTCAACTACTTTTGCACTTTGAACTCAATCTGCAGCAGTAGAAGTAAACTGAGAACAAAAGGGGGATGTAGGAAGAGAAACCGAAGCAGCTGAAAAAGCAGGACAGCAGGGGATTAATTAGACTGCCCCTGCAAAACTGGAACTGTTGAAGAGTATGGAATTCTCATGATCTGAGACAGGATATCAATATTTTAATGAAAATAAATAAAAATAAAACAGTTGCTGTGCACTAACGTGAGTTTTGAGGAAGGTCCAGCATTCAAAATAGTGACAATCGTTCTCTTTGGGCTTCAGATTCTTAACTAAGTCTCCCAGAAGTGAATGCAAGCACATTTTGTGGCAATTCCAATAACTGTAAAACGTATCATGACAAACCCCATATTCATGTCATATCCTCAAAGAAAATCCAGAGTTATGCCACTGGGATTTGATTTATCTTGCTTTTCAAACAAAATGATTTCAAGCTCTGCCTTTAAAACACAGGCGTGAGAAGCAAACAGACTACAAGTAAAAATCTGATAAAGTTTGTGGGGCATGACTGCAATCCCATGCATACTTACCTGGGAGTAAGCACCAAGAAACTCAGGGGAGCTAATTTGTTTGTGTATGTTTTACTTGTGAAACACATTTGGCTTTAACAAAAATTCTACAGACAGCATAAATAGACCTGTTCCCTTTTAATCAGCAAGCAAAAAAAAAAAAAATATGACTAAGGCATCCCTCAATTGTGACAAAATAGGGATTGCCACGGTAAAATGTTATGAGGGCCCTTGGCCCCTCGGCCCCTCAGGTAGGATTGATAGATTTTGAAAATTGCCAAAACACACATTTATCACTTCACTGACCACTATGATGACTCTCACATTAGAGCCTATCCATACTCCATAATTATAGCAATTCAATATTACTTTAATTGTCATGGGCCCATCCTACAAAATCCTGAGATGTGTAGTTTGGTGAAATATTTAGACAGCACCAATGTACCCCAAGAGGAAAAGAACTGAGGACTGAGTCAGTTTAATTTGTAGCATAGGCAGGGACTCAGAGTACTCTTGGAATTGTAGTCCAGGGACTTGACTAGTGCTCTGTGAAACAGAATTCGAAATCACTCACCAAACTACAGATTCCAAGATTACATAAGATGGTAGTTAGAGTGATATCAAACTGGTATAATGTTACAGCGTAAATACACTCTTAAATATCCACTCTTAAATAAGCTCCATACAGTTGTACAAGGGACCATCACTTCTCAGTTGGGTCACCAGCCTTTCTCCTGCCTACCGCATTCTTCCTAGATGGGCCTTTCCCTCAGAACAGGGGAGAATGGCAACTCCAGCAACAGCAGCAGGAGTGGCGCTGTGACCAAAATGGCAAATCACTCAATAACCTCCATGGAGCTATAACTGACTGTTTTGGGGGAATTCCCTTACCCTGATTTGAGCTGTCATGTCTTTCACTTTCTCCATTCCAGACCTTGTAAAAACAAAACAAAAATGGACATTTGAAAAATCTGACCCAACATAAATTTTAGCTCTGAAAAAGAGGACATGTCACAGAAAAGGAAGTAACTCTATTCAAGGCAAGATACAGATTATTAATAAACAAAGAAATGTTGATACCAGGGACACAGCCACAAAGGATTATGGAAATTAAACTATGACAACAAAAGAGATAGTGTGCTCCCATGCTGCAACAGCTGTCTTTATACTTAACCCACAATACATAGGCCATTTCCACACTACACTGTTATAGTGCTCTTATTCCACTTTCAACATCCTGTGGAATTCTGGAGTTTGTAGTTTACTGAGGCCAAAGAGTTTTTGGGCTGAGAATTCTAAAGGCCTCTCCCTAAACTGCAAACCCCAGGATCCATAGGATGTCGAAAGTAGAATAATACCACTATAACAGTGAAGTGTGGAAATGGCCTTAGTCCTGGTATTAATTGTTGGGGGAAAGGGTTAAGCTCCCTTCCTGAGGAATCTAGGAGTCCTGAGCCCTGATACTCCCCACCACCACCAGGCAATACCTATGCAGACTACAAGACATGAGGGATGTGAGAAGATGTACAGTATTACAAGGAGAGAAAGGAGAATATGTGCTACTTACAGTGCTTACTATGGGAATCTTCTCCCCCGCACCATCCAGCATTTTCTGGCACTCATGTCATAACTTCTTTGGCTATTTTTTCCCCCCAGAAAATATGTGATCAATATTCTGATTGCTGTGGGTAAACGCAACAGTACCATCTGTTTTTCAGGTGGTAGCAGAAAGTGATCAGTTTCACTCCCTCATCTTCACAGCAGGGTAGCATGAAGCATTCTCAGCCAGTGCATGAAAATGCCAGCTGAGAGTAGCTGGCTTTGTTTCTTAGAATCCTTGCTACCTATAATGACTGGTGAGAAATGGAATTCCCTCCAGTATACTTCCAAAATGAATCCCAGAAATGGGAAGAAGCCTGTACATAACATAGGAGTAAGGGCAAGCCTGCACTTTACCAGAGCTTATTTTAGGCCCACAAATCCCACTCTGCTGCCATATAGACTCATAGAAAATACAAAATACTGCAATATCTCTACAAGGACTTTTATAGGGATGTGTACCCTTAAGAGTTCAATTAAATTAAAACTTCTGGTATGTACAGATTTTCCCATCACAACAAAGTGTTAATGGACAAAGCTTCATCTGGTGAAAAAAAAATCCCCTTACGTGTGACATTTAAAGGGAAAAGCTCAAAGGAAAAAGTCTATGCTTTGCATGCAACACATGCTGGGCTCAACCAGCAGCATTTCCAGCTAAAGGACCTGAAGCAGCAGGGAATGGGAAGGACCTGGAGAAACCATTGCCAGGCATGAAAATAGTGGGGGAGATGAGCCATCGTTCTAATTTGCCTCATATATCCAAGGATAGAGCTACCCTAGCAGAAGCCACAGAAGTAGGGAGACAGTGTTGTGTGTGCTATGCAGCCTGCCTTGCTTTCCCCAAGTGGGAGATGCAGTGCCTTTGCCATTTCTAATGCAAGACTCAACTATCAATCCAGTCTTCTGGCTTGCCTGAAATGGAGAGATAGTCATCTTGTCCTTCACCTCAGGCAACCCAATGTCTTCAGCTAGCCCTCTTCATGGTACATAAGTCCTCCCTGCACTAACTCTTCATTCTCATGGATTCACCTTCTTCACATTCATGCCATCTGATAACTGTCAAGAGGCCAGCCATTTCCTTGCCAAGGAACTGTGATTTCTCATTCAGGCCTTGGACATTTAGGTATGTATTTATTTATTTTATATCCTGCCTTTCTCTCAGTACTGGGACTCAAGGCAGCTAACAACATATTTAAAACAATACAAAAGCAATAATAATTTATGTTAATTCCCGAATCCTACATGAGGTTTCTGAATTGTCAGCGCAAGGAAGAACCTCTCCTGAGAAAAAGTAGCATCACTACTAAGTGCAGGCTTTTGAACATAATAGAACAAAATGAGATACACTAGAAGAGGTTAATTATATTAGCATGGCTCAAGAACAAAGGCCAGACTTCTCAAGGGCCTTCTAATTGTATTGGTGGAAATCTTACTTTCCCAGTGTTCTGCCTGCATTAATTCCCATATGCAGAGCTCCCAGGTGCACACATAGAAAGGCCTATTGAAAACCAAATCACTTGGCAATCAAAAGGCTGCTTGAAAAGCAAGAAGAGCCAGAGGCCCAAACAACAGGTGGTTTTGTACAGCTTCAGGATCACCCTCTTAATCTCCTTGAAGAATGAAACAGAGGGGGGAAACTCCACAAGGTCTCTTGGTGAAGAGATTCATCAAGAGGGAGGCGATTAGAAGCAAGCCCTGCTAATCAGTTTATGTACAAAGCAGCCAACAACATGAATACCATGGATTGCTCTGGCAGCAATCCTATTTCTCCTCTCTCAGTTTCCCAAACACTGTCAGATTGCAGACTGATTTCAAAATCCGTTCGCAATTTTTGTACATAACACTCTGGGTGATTTATTGACACATTCCCTACTCTGTAGTTTGCAACTGTTTTGCAACTTGCGTTAGAGGAAGGGAAGTGAAGGAGTGAATGCTTATCCAAAGCTCCCAGGGCTGGTTTCTATCATGAGTAAAGAAATTGCTTCATAGAGGCAAAAGTGGCTCTTCCTCCTGAAGTCACCAGCCTCCTACCTTGGAAAAGGGTTACAAACTTGCCACCTTCAGACAATCCACTGTTAGTGTGTTCAAGTAAGGTTTACCTGCCATCCCAGTGTGCTTTTTATATAGAATAGTGCAGGGCATCATCTTGCCCTTTGTCTCAGACATCTAAGTGCCCTGAGCTGGACCTGAAAGATAAATAAATAAAGTCCTTTCAGAAATGCATGAGAGGTAATTGTAATCAACCTCTCATCAATGTACACACATATAAACCAGGCCTCTGCAAACACACTCCTGATTTGGCAAAATAGCAAGTTTTTTTGTTTTTGTTTTGTTTTGTTTTGTTTTTAAAGACTGTCTCAATAAACCTTTCTTAACTAGCAGCTCTGTACATTTCAACCTATCAAAGCCTTTAATTCTTCCTGCACATTGAAACATGAAGTAAATGAGGGGACTGTCATCTCAGTATATCTTGTGTTAGCAACAGTAGTATAGGGATGGAGGGTGAAGGGGCAGCACTTTTGCGGGGGCACCACCACTCCTTGCCTATCCCCCTGCATGCCATTGCCCCTCCCATGCAACCATAGACTCGCCCACGTGTGCCATAGCCCAGCCCACACCCCTCCGCCTGCCCGCACCAAGCTATGCCACTGGTTAGCAAGAGTCAAACTTTGGGAAAGAAATGTTTCACATGAACAATGTAATATCAGGTTATTTGTTATACACTACACATTGACCTTAGTTCCTCCCACAAGCGTTGCAGAATTCCTGTCCAAAGAGGACATATACAACCACATATACTCCCAGTGTCCCTGTGTATACCAGCCTAATACCCTAGGTCCACTTGTATTGTACAAAATGGGCTTCTGAATTGGGTTCTGCTTGTATTCAGCTAAATAAAATAAAAAAGCATGACTCAGGCCACTGTGGGAGCCAAGGCTGCTTTTCTTTCAACCTGCTAAACTGCCTTTCCCCCTTGTACAGCCCTGCTTTCTCCTTTAAAACCACCACCTTAGTATAAAAGGTAAAGCTTCTCAGTTGTTATTCAGAGTGATTTACTAATGTGTGGTAGCATGTTACTAATTGATTGAAACCAATGGAAACTACTCTACTAAGTCAGAATTTAGAAAAATGTAATGTAATATTTATTAAAATAACAAACAGGGAAAGGTATTAGGTGTCATAAATATATCAAAGCAGTACAGAACTTCAAAAGGTGTTCATCTGGTTTCATATAGCTTAACCTAGTACGCAGATACAGAACTTTCACACACACACACACACACACACAGGCCTTTGCCTTCCGTTTTGCTCTAAAGGCTTAATTCTCAAATCAGGGTTGCACTTTCTGACCCAATTCAAAAATTGTTTGGTTTCTTCTCTCTCTCTGTCTAGACCTCTGAGAACCACTCTTATTCAGACAACCCCCCAGCTGACTGAAGAGCTCTATCTAAAAGCATGCTCTCTCTCTCTGGAGTTATCACTGAAGGAATCTGAAAAATCCAAGCCAATGTGTCTTATATACAGACCTTCTCCTCTGAAACCTCACCCCTCCCTCTCACTAATGGGCTGGGTTTCTCTCATTCAGAGCCACTTTGGTTACATGGCAATCTGTTGCTGGGGCTGCCCTGCCACTCAGGTTAGCCACATCGCTAGGCCCCATCACAGTCAGTTTCTATATTTAAGGAAGATACAATAGAATTGATAAAAATCACCAAGATGCCTTGTAAACTTCAGCAAGCACTCTAATTCCACTATGCTGTTTTATACTAACCCACCATTCAGGACCTTAGATTTATGGCAGTTTTTTCTGGTTGGAAATAATCTAAACAATAATCTAGGTCAGTTTCTTACACCTAGGAATCCACTGTGGCTGAAAAACATATTTTAGAAGGGAAATTCAAAACTTTTCCCTGTCACTGTGACCACATGTTTTTAAAAAACAGCATCCAGATCAACTATATGTCACTCAGTTCTCATAAAACAACAAATTAGGTTCAGTTGTTCAGGCCTGGTGAATGCTGTATAGACATGATGTACAAAAGAGGAAGCTAGCAAATGAGAAGTGATTTGGATTTTTATCCCCAATAAGGAGTAAAGAATGTTGTGGCGGAGGGGGGGGGGAATTCTCTTTTAGTGAAAATTTTAGTGAACTTGTATTAGAGTAAAAACCAAGCACTATGAAAATAGAGCTTAGTCCTTATAACATGTTGTTCATTATCCAAACACAAGTTAAACCCCAGCAAACAAAACATATTTGAAGCACTGCTTCACAGCCAGCCTTCTCTGGTTGCTATTTGTCATTTTATTGCAGGCAAGGGCATCATTTTGATATGACACGGCTGCTTCCTTCTGTGCATTTGATGGGTGTAAGCTCAGCCCTGGAGGGGAAATAATATTGTGAAATCATTAGGAGGACATTCCAGTGTCTTATTGCTTACAAGGGTTTAGTTAACATCGATGACACAATAATCCCATACACACAGAAAATACAAACTCCTGCTTTAAGTAAATCAGATTGTCTTTAAAATACAATTATTTCTCTATGTACTGTGTGGCAAATAAAAAAAAAAAGTGGGGGGTAGAAAGAAGGAAGGAAGGAAAAGCAGGTGATAAAATGCCTTCCTGCAAAACAAAATCAATGCCTGTCTTAAAATGTTGAGTGTTACAGCAACAACTAGCTAGAGTGAAAGAAGAAAGCTCCAGCTCCAAAAGTATCTTTCCTTAATATATACTGTGCTGTAGATCGCCTGTCAAGTTGGGGAACATTTCAGATATGAATTCAGCCAGTGCATATGCTGACTTTCTAAATAAAGCCTGTCAACCTCACATTTGGGAGGAT
The DNA here is from genome assembly GCA_948474755.1 of Ctenosaura bakeri. Classification (NCBI taxonomy): domain Eukaryota; kingdom Metazoa; phylum Chordata; class Lepidosauria; order Squamata; family Iguanidae; genus Ctenosaura; species Ctenosaura bakeri. Next base: position 113,844 of record CAOLHI010000677.1, read on the forward strand.
CTGTCTTTGCAAGTCTCTCTTCTCACTCTAACCTCTCTCAGCTCTGAGAACTACATAGAGTAAAAACAGCCTTTGTTATCAATCGTATGATGGTGCTTTCAGATACCAAAATTCCACTTTCAAAAACTGAGGGACCCGCCTCCACATACACACACACCATTGTCTTAAGTTGTTTGTCTTCATTCTTCATATTGCTATGCCAGAAAGTATTTCCCAGAGATCTCCTTCTAGATGGAGATTTGGATAGCCTAGGTTATTTTTTTTCCCCTAGATTAACATTAAAGAGGCTAGAAGAACTGCCACGTTTCACAGCTCAGGACTTAACCACACAATGTGAGTAGAAGCCTGACTACATTACAGTACCCTGAAGACATGTAATCTCTTGAAAGAGAGCCAGCATGGTATTGTAGTTTGAGTGTTGGACTTAAATTCTGGGAGACCAGGGTTACAATCCCTCACTGGGTGACATTGGGCAAGATGCATACTCCATCTCAGTCTAAGAAGAGGACAATGACAAACCTTCTCTGAATAAATCTAGTCAGGAAAACTTATGATCCAGTTGTCATAAGTTTGTGTCAGCTAGGAGACAGACGACAACATCAACAAAACATCCCAAGACAGTCATGTCAGTCTGTTTCAGTGTAAGAAACAAACAGAACCTTTGAACAGCTTTTAAATGCTTTTAAAAAAAGTATTATGACGTAAAGCTTTCTGTGGACCAAATCCAATTTGTCAGATGTGTGAATCATTATCATAATTTTCCCACTTCCATTGGTAGATATAAAAGATGAAAGAGACTGTAAAAAATGAGGTCAAAATGGGAATGAAATGTGAAATACCAATAGCAACAGCCTGACAATACAATTAAAATGTGTGTTCACAACAAGAATATTAACCATTCACAAAGCAGTAAATAAAATCATCTAGGCACCACTTGGTGAACTCACACGTATAATAGAACAGGAAATGATCATTTCTATTTAAACCCAAAGGAATAGAAACAAAGTTGGCTGTTGGTTCTATTTCCGTTATTGCATGCTAGAAAAAATTATCTGTGGGTGAATGCCAGTTTTAATGAACTTCATTTTTAAATTAATCATAACTCTGGATCAAGATAGGCAAATATGGTAGAGGCAGGAACTAACGGTACCCGTGCAACAGGTTGCACTTCCTGATTTTTGGTCAAAAATCAGTTACAAACAGGACTGAAACTGTCAGGGATTCCAGGCAGGGAACCCTGGGAAAAATGATCAACCCACTGCAAAGATCATGCCCCAGCTGTGGGTGATTGCAAGGTTGCATAAGAAACTGGGGTCATGTGCAGAAGGTAAAGGGAGGTGTGCAAACCCTTACCTGATTGGTTGTAGATATGTTTATAAGAAAGCAACGCCAGTATGTATTTGTCTGTAGACCAAACCTGGTGCCTGGCACAAGCTTTTGACTGTCTGTTCTATGTTTTGTACATAACAGAACTTTGCTGCAAGATAAAGTGCCTCCTGTTTTGGAAGAAACTCCTCTGTGTGTGAGTATCCTTACTGGGGAATAAGGTTGCTGCTGTTGGCTAGCTGTGCTCTGGCTTTTCTGCTGTGTTTCTGTGGGGCTGAAACTCCTATCATCCCCCAACAGAAACTGGAGTGTTGCTTTTCAGTTCCACATTTTCCAGCTGTGCTTCATAAGAAGATTAGTGGGTGGGGTAAGTTGGGGTGTTGGGTTTGAAAATGCTCCTCCAGCTTTGAAAATGGGGTGTCAAAGGTTACCGGAGTTTCAGAAGGACACAAAAAGAGGATTTTGGCCATACGCAGAACATGATCTGAATGTTTCTAACTCCCACAATATAGAGATCATTGTAATACTGACAAGGGCAAGTTGCAGGTGGGCACTTGGGACATGAACCCATGTCTAACTAGGTTTGCCGTTCTATCTGTAACACCATTGTGGGTTTAATGAGAAGTCATTTGTTATTACACAGTACTAACAGAAAGTTACCTCTTAGGAAATATATTCTGTTTTTGTGGTAAGTATTCTATTACAATCAACCTGGAAAGTTAAATTACAATGGAGCCATCTTTAATAATATGCCTTACTAAAGGAAAAGAGAAACATAAAAAGATTCTATTTTTATTGCTCTATCATTTGTCTCAGCCAACTGCTACAATAATAAAATTAAGCATTGCATTTCATCTATGGTAAAGAAAGTAATTTTATTTACCTTTTCCCTAACACATGCATACAGGTACACAAGGAGCTGGACTCATTAGGCTGCTGATTAAATAATGTCACTTAATGCTGAACTAATTAAAAGAGAATTGAGGCTGTCTATGCAACAGACAATGAGATATTAACTTTCACTGAGATTTGCCTTGCTGTTTCATTACTTATAAGAATCGTTTCAGGGTACCTATAAAATAATGTAGATATCTGTCAAGAAGTTCCCTTGGTCAGGTGTGTGTGTGTGTGTTCCTGAGTAAGAGTCCTGGAATCATTAGTTTTTAAATAGATGTAGTTTCTTCTCAGTTTTACCAAGACAGAACTGTGAACTGAGGTGGGGCAGTTCTAGTATGAGTAGAATTCGCTTGAGATATTATGTAAACATCCAAAATAAGCCTTTGTTCTGCAACTATCCCATCTCAAACACACAATTTTATGGATAATAGGGGTCTAGATGCAAAGATAGGAACTAAGCAATTAAAATCAATTAAGTTATCAATTAAGATGGTATCTAACTTCAAGGAACAAAATTAATGAAGTTATTAACTGAAAGACAGAGCTAAGGAGCTAACGTTTGTATTTTACCCTTCCCATCTAGTTCTTTTTCCAAAGCCTAATTCTCTTGGAGTTTTACAAAGCCAGTTCTTGATTTTTGTTAGTTGTTACCCTGTTTACTGGGGGTCCCGGGAGGGACACCTATATGCGCTCTCAATTAACTAAGTTTGGGGAAATTAGCTAGATTACAAGTTAGCAATGCGAGAGGCAGGGCAACGCAACGGAATCTTTTACCCAATGTCTACGGGGTCAGCCCAAGCCAAGGAGCACACCGGAGTTTAAGAATAATTGAGATTTTTATTAAATACAGACCAACAGTGTATGCAACACACACACTCAGATAACTATAGAAAATAAAGGTTGGAGTGGTATAGAGGGATTTTGAGAGGGATTGTTGAATTGGGTGATACAACACCTGTCCTAAAGCCCGGAGAGGTCACTGCGAAGGTCCGAAGTTGCGCAGTCTCAGCTACCGGAACTGAGGGGAAGGCTCGCCAAGCAAAGCAGCAGGAAGGTGGGATGGAACTCAGGAGTGATCTGAGGAAGGTCTCAGAATCAGGGTTTTTGTAGGAAGAAATGTAACTGCAGGCTATTCCGTACTTGGGAAAAACAATGAGTTTTGGGCTGGAGACAAAGCTTTGGAAAGGTCAGAATTTAACATGATTGAGTTAGGTCCGAATTGACAAAGAGGTAGACAGTATGCAAATGCTCAACGCTTGACAGTTGAGTATTCAGCTTGCCAAGTTGCCTACTCAGGGCAGGGAGTTCTTTGTAAGCAGCGTGCATACATAATGAGAGTGTTTGCAGAGAGGTCTCCTAAAGCAAGGATCTGTCTATTTCTGGCCTGCCTGGGTGGGGAATGGAATGTCCAGCGATTAGTGGCCGAGCCTAGTTCTGTGCTTGTCCCGGGACCTCACAAACACGTGGAGAGGGGTGGTGGAAGAGAGCCAAATTATTGATATCAAAATGATATCTAGCATCCCCAAATCCAGGCTAGCAAATGCAGTAACATAGTCCTGTGCTGTTGGGGAGTTACTCTGTTTAGATCACAAGACTAGACCCATTTATTTTAGTATGTGATTAGATCATGATAGTTTAGTTAACCACAAGGTTAAAAGATGTAAAAACAAGTAGTAAAGACAGTAAACAAATGAGGTGGTCTTCTTTGCTTCCAGATGATCTGCCTGCATCCCACAACACACAGTTCATCACTCCAAGTACACTGAACTATGAAATATTTAACTCTGGGAGTTTGTCAGCATCCACACAGGAATCAGTAAGTTAAAGAAAGAGGAGATAAGGAAATGAATTTATAAAGGAAGGAGAGGGATGAAGCAAGGGAAGATGGAGTAGGTGAGAAATGGGGATTTCAATAATTCATGCTTGTGTTTTGTTCTCTCCAAATTTTAAAATAAAATAAAATAAGAAATAAGTGGAGGGCGTAGGAATAAAATCATGGCTGATATCTGATTAGATTACTCATCAATTACTCATTACTCATCAATAAGACACACACACACACCCATCATGCCACTCATTCTCCCAGTTGGGAAAGCTAGCAGTTCACGAGGAACTCCTTGCTGTTTTTTCCACTGATTGGAGATAACAGTGCAGATGTTCTTCACAAACCCTCTCTTCTCCTCAGTGGAAGATGACAGAAAGCAACAAAGACTCTCACCCAGACTTCAGCTTCAGGAAGCCTCCAGAGATGGGGAGTCAGCTTTAATGCACATGGGCTAATCTTGGCTAAAAATCACACGCAGTGAAGTCCCAGGAACCAATGATGCTGGGAAAACATCCAAATCCTATCATCTGGCTTCTTCATCCAGCCTTGGTGTGCGTTGGTGGAAGCTTCATTTTAAATCAGATCCTACTCCTGCTTTAGTGAACTTTAACAGGGAAATGCAGAAGTTTTTATTTTGGCAAAACACCTGATGAATGTTATAAGAAGAAATAAGAAATAGGACTACTAAAATTCCATGATGAAAAAAGGTGGATCATACATCATTACATAGCCACTACATTTCACTTGAAGCAATTTCAAGGCAAATTTAGAGGCCAAATATCTGAGAACTTTCAAAGTAAGCTTATAGAGTTTTGATAAGACTAGTGAAATTCCTTGAAGAGGCCGACATGCATCATTACACTGCAAACCAACTCTGTCCAAATACAAAATCGAGCAAAATATTCTGGACCATCTCATATCCTTGTTATTTTGTACCTCTACTTCCCAAATATATTTCTTCAAGTATATTCTTCTACGAGATATCAAAAATGACTGATTATTTGGTCAACTGTGTGCAATTTATTTTTTAAGTCTGTTATCTCTGGTTGTTTTGCATAGTTTATCTATAAGAGCTACGGTAACAATGAGCAAAGTGTCCTGGTATCTGGAAGGGAGAATTTTCTAATCCTTTCAGTTGTAGAAAGTTCTCTGTTTGATATATTTACATACCATTTTCCTCCAATGAGATCAAGATGTTGTACCTGGGTTGGGTTGGGTTGGGTTTTTTGCCCTCCCCATTTTATCTTCATGACAGTCCTGTGAGGTCTGACACTGACTCACTTAAGGTAAAGCTCAGTAGGGATTCACAGAATCAACAGTCAGGGCCAACAGCCTTACTTTTGCTTTCCCCCCTCACTCCTGACTACCTCTGCAAAGAGACTCCCTCTCCAGATGTAACAAGGCTTGTTTTAGACACAGCACAGCAGTGGTGACCATATGAAAGTACAGGTGCTTGCCTAGCCCAGAGGTAATACTGGGGCAGCCCTGGAACAATTGGGTCAATGCTGCTAAACCTCACTGGACAGATAGCTGCCATGGAAGAAAGTTTCAAGGAATTTTGGGGAAAACCAAGAAGCAATGCAAGGAAGGAAGGGAAGGTAAATGCCTACAGAGCTGGAGGAAAACGGATCCATAGTGAGAGGCAAGGAACACCTTAGATGCAAAAGGTGGTGCAACACAAAGAGTTGCACTGCAATAATTGAAAAAGGATTGTCAGTGTGGGCAATGGCAGTAGATGTATTTAAGTCTTTTACTCCAACTCTCAAGTCAAGTCTCTCCTTTCAAGTCTCAAGTCAAGTTTCAAGTACGGAAGTCAACTTTATACCCCAACCAAAATTCCAGAATTATTGGACAAAGCCAAATAAAGTCAGTTTTAGCAATTTAAGCAGAGTCAGCCTCCACATTTGTGATTTTGCCATCTGCAGCTTCAGATGTGGGGAACAGGATCCTTTCTGAAGCTGGATGACTTTTCAAAAATGGAGAATAGGCTCCTTCTTACTCCTCGTTGCTGAAGCTTCAAAAGCTTTAGAAGGAAGGATCCTTCCTCCTTAAGCCTGTTGTCTAACACATTTGGTGTTCCCTTCTGAGAAATGCACCCTGCACTCTGGGGACGAGTCTTGCCTTTTACTCTTAAGAAAAGTTTTAGAAGGCTTTTCAAATATGTAGCAAAGACAGACTGCTGAGCCTGCCTCAAGCCCATTGCCTAGCCCATTTGCTGGTCCCCTCTGAGAAATGAGCCCATGCTTTGGGCTTGAGACAGACTGCCATGTGACCAATAGGCAAAAAGAGATGGAGGTGTTGTTCAAAGTCGTAAGGATTCTGGATGAATGTGTTATGTTACTCAACTGAGGGCAGCAAGTCAGTCATTAAAAATCTACAAGTCTTGAGTTGAGTCGAGTTGAGTCAGTGCATCATTTATGGTCAAGTCCAAGTCGAGTCACTGAAGCGACTTGTCTGACTTGAGTCTGAGTTTATTGACTTGAATCTACATCACTGGGCCACAGATGATGTCAGAGGGGAGCAACACAAAGTTGTAGTAGCAGCAGCAGCAGATGAGGTAGCAGTAGCAGAAGACAAGGAAACAGAGGGGAGAGCAGCCCCAGTCCCATCATCAGAATAATCTCTGTCAATATGACCCCTGTCAACAGCACAGCAATGGATACCTCTGGGGAGCACAAATATCTTCCTACCCTAGAGATTATGCTGGCACAGCCCTGGAGCAAACAGGTCAGACTGCTAAACTTCATGAAAATGGCACAGCTGCCTTGGATGAAAGTTTTAAGGGCTATGGAAAAAAAAAAACAAGATTCAATGCAACTCTGTAGAGAAGGGAACAAGAGAGAGAAATAACCGTAGAGATGGAGGCAGAAGGATGCTGTAATGTATGTGCAATGTTTGTCTTCTTGGCAGAAAACATCACCTGCAGGAGGTGCAAATTGGTAGCTTTCTTGGAAGAGAAGGTCAAGATGCTACAGCTACATGTTGCATTACTTCAGTGCATCAGATAACATGGGTTCCTGAACAGAACACAGGGAGAATTGATCTACAAAACCAACAAGAAGAAACTGCCAAGAAAAAGGAAGAGGCCTATAACAATCAGGAAATGCCCTGAAGGAAAGTCATTGTTAGAAGCAGACTGTACAGAAGGGTTTCAGAACATCCTCAGCTAAACAACTGCTTTTTACATCTTCAGGAGGATAGCAGCAGTAAAGATGCTCAAACAAGAAACCAGCAACAATGGATACCGCATGCCAAGGAAGGAGTCAAGATAACCACCAATCACAACAAGAAGAAAAGAAAAATGCTGGTAGTTGGGAACTTCATGCTGAGGGATATAGAGACATCTGTGTGCCAGTCCGACAAGATGAATCAACAAGTGTACTGTCTTCTTGGCACATATTCCAGTATGTCATCGACAACTTGCCAAAACTCATCAGGAACACAGATCTATACCTTTTTCTCCTCATTCATGTGGGTATCGATGACATGTTCAAGAACATCATTGAACAGATCTCCTCTGACTATGAAGCTTTGGGCAGGAAGCTGAAGGAGTTTGAGGCCCAGGTGATATTCTTGTCAATTCTGCCAGTAAAGGATAGAGGACTACACAGGAACAGGAAGATACTAAGAGAGAATGACTGTCTATGTAGATGATGTAGACAGGAGACATTTGGCTTCTGGGATTGTGGTCTTCACTTTTTAGACAGAACACAACTGGCTACATAGGGGCTGCAACTCATAAAGACTGGGAAGAATGTCTTTGTCAGTAGCATAGCAAATTTGATTAAGAAGACTTTAAAGTAAATGCTTGGTGGGTTGGATACAATACCTCAAACATCAGCCCAAAGGCAAGTTCTATACACAAGGGTGTGATTTTCAGAGGAGAAGTTGAGGGAGAGAATGAGTCCACATTAAAACTGACAGTACTTTAATAGGTGAGAACAAACAAAGCTTCAAACAAACAATTCACAGAGTTGGGAAACAAAGAAGATTAACTTGAAGTCCTAGTGCAGCAAGGTAAAATATGACTTTATAGGCATAACATAGACCTGGGATGACTTCCAAGATCAGAATATTACAATGGAAGAGTGTAACTTATTCAAAAAGAATAGATGTGACAGAAATGAGAAGGAGTAGCATTATATGTCAAAGACAAATTCAGTTGTACTGAAATCCCTGAGAGTGATCAGACTGAACCAGTTGAAAATATTTGGGTAAAAATTAATAGAGAAATAAATCAATGCATCATTGAGGAGTTTACTACAGGCACCAAGGCAAGAAGAGCTGATGGATGATGCTTTTCCTAAACAAAACTAAGAAATCTCAAAGATGCAAGAATTAGTAGTTATGAGGGACCTCAGTTACTCTGATATCTTCTGGAAGGCTAACTCTGCTAAGCATAGGTTCTCCATCAAATTCCTGATGTGTCTTGCAGAAAATTTCCTATTTCGAAAAACAGTGGAAGGAACAAAGTTATCATAATCCTAGACTTGGTCCTAACCAATAGCAAGGAGTTGGTCACTGGAATCAAAATAGTCATCACTTTAGGGCAAGTCACCATGTATAATGCTAGAATTCACAACTGTGGGACAGGGCAAAGAGTATAGTCAAACAGAATTTGGATTTCAGGAAAGCTAAATTTTAACAAGTTCAGGGAATTACTGTGTAGAATCCTCTGCATAGACATGCTAAAGCAAAACAGCACTCACAAGAGTGGAAGTTTTTGAAGAATGAGTTGCAAAAAGTGTAAGCATAAAATAATCCCATAAATGGGAAACATCTGAAAATGCCAATGTGGCTGCACAACAAACTCAAGGAGGAAATGAAAAGAAAAACCAATACATATATAGCATGGAAGGAAGTACAAATCACCAAGGAAGAGCACAGATGTGTAGCCCAAGCTTGCAGGAATAGAATAAAGAAAGCTAAACTTCAAAATGAGCTAGCTTGGCAAAAAAAAAAAAAAGCAACAAAAGGTTTGCTTGTTTGTATATGTGTGTGTACACACACACGCACATATTCAAGGCAAGAGAATGATTAAGGAAAGAGTGGGACTGCTCTTCATAGAATCAAACAGTTAAAAGAGACCTCCAAAGGCCATCTCCTCCAGTCCCCTGCCATGCAGCAATACACAATCAAAGCACTCCTGACAGATGGCAATCCAGTCTCTGTTTAAAAAACTCCAAAGAAAGAGACCCCACCACACTCTGAGGCAGTATATTTCATATCAAACTGTGCTTGCCTTCAGGAAATTTTCCTACTGGTTAAGAGGAATCTTTTTTCCTGTTGTTTGAATGCATGGCTCCATGTCCTAGTCTTTGGAGCAGCAGAAAGCAAGCATGCCCCATCTTCCATATGACATCCTTTCAAATATTTAAACATGGTCATCATGTCACCTCTTAGCCTTGTCTTCTCCAGGCTAAATATACCCAGCTTCCTAAGATACTATTCATAGGGCATGATTTCCAGACCTTTTACCATTTTGGTCACCCTCCTCCAAACATGTTCCAACTTGTCAATATCCTTCCTGAACTATGGTGCCCAAAACTGGACGCAGTATTCCAGGTGGGGTCTGACCAAAGCAGAATAGACTGGTACCTTTACTTCCCTCGACCTAGACACTATACTCTTATTGATGTTCAATAAGAATGGCAAAACAGATCACAATGAAAAGGTAGAACTACATAATACCTATTTTGCTTCATTTTTTCCCCAAAAAGAGAACTATTTACTTCCAGGCAGCAGCAGAGACCTTGCAAAAGGATCTGAATTGCAAATCAAGATTGACAGGGAGTTAGTCAAGGATCATCTAGCTAACTCAAACAAGTTCAAGTGTGCAGGGCCAGATGAATTGCATCCCAAAGTGCTGAAGAACTTCCTGATGTATTCTCTGAACCACTTGCAGAACAGATGAGGTGTTAAAGGACTGGAGAAGGGCAAATATTCTTCCTCTCTTCAAGAAAGGCAAAAATAGGATCCAAGAAACTAGAGACCAGTCAGCTTAACTTCAATGCCTGGGGAAAAAAAAATATTAGAACAGATTATATAGGAGTCTGTCGGCAAAGCAGACTCCTATACATCTTAATGACAAAACAGTGATCTTGATGATAAAACAGTGATCAGTAGGAGCCAATACGGGTGTATCAAAAACAATCCCTGTCAAACTAATCTTATATCTTTTTTTCATCGGGTCACTCATTTAATAGATAGTGGGAATGTTGTGGATGTCATTTATCTGGATTTCAGCAAAGCACGTAATAAGGTCCCCCATGGTATTTTGATTAGCAAAAGATTAAATGTGGAATAGACAGAAACACTGACAGATGGATCCATAATTGGTTGGAAAACTGTACTCAAGAGTCATTGTCAATGACTGCACTTCAACCTGGAAGAATGTGTTGAGTGGAGTGCCTCGGGGTTCTGTCCTAGGGGCATTACTCTTCAACATGAGAGAACAGCAACAATGATGATAAAAGGTATGGACAACAAAACATCAGAGAAGGTTGAAGGAGCTGGGCATGTTCAACTTGGTGAAGAGAAGACTGAGGAGTGGCTGATTAAATATCTCAAGCTGTTGCAGAGAGAAGGGGACCTTGGAGGGTAGGATAAGATCTGATGATTTGGAATAATAGGAGAGTAGATTTCAACTGAATGTTAGAAGGAACTTCCCAACAGTAAGATCAGTTCAGGGATGGAATCAATTGCCTGGAGAGGCAGTGATGTCCTCTCTAGACATCTTCAAAAAGAGGCCAGAGAGCTACTTGCTAGGGATGCTTTAGCTGGAGATCCTACACTGAGCAGGAGGTTAGACTAGATGGCCCATGAGGCACCTTCCAACTCTATGATTCTATGACCCCATGGGACTCAAACAAGGATTACCGAATTCTAACCTTAAAACCACACTGGCTTTCAGCACCACACTAGTTCTTATAAAGACAGGATGAGTAACTGCCACAGGCTGGGGACTACACTTCCCCCATGGGAACCCTATGGGTTGACCGCCCCATTGTACACTTCACATATACATACTCTAAAAAAAATTGAGCATCAATATTTTTTTTTTACCCAAAAATGGCCAATAAGGAAACTGGGGGAATGTCACTAAACATTTTACTGAATTTTGAAGAGTTTTTGGAGTCCTCTGCTCTAAGCCTTGACAAATAATATTTCTGGAGGTCACTTCCTGTTCCCAAAAGAATAAAAGCCCCATCCAGGCCTTAAAAAGATGAGAGGGCCACAAATACAGCATCATTACTGTTTTGGTGGTACTGTTTGGCCATTTGGAGGGCTCTGGCTCCCAATTTTGGTAATGAAGTGTAGCATTTGGGTGCTTGGTACACATGTGTCCAACAGGCCATGCTTTCCCCAAAACTGCAATAAAGAATTATATTGTAAAACTAAAGATTGTCTACCATGTAGCAAACTAGATTCTGTTTGGACACTTTTTAGTGGGTAGATGCATTTATATTGACATGAGAATTGAGTGCATTTGAATTCATCTATACCAGGCCATGAACATTATAACTATGACCAGCATATAGTAGAAGCTAGACCATGCCAGTTTCCAGTGCGTTCTAATACCAGTACTATTATGTTGACAAGTTTTGGAAGGTGAGTAGCTTTCAGTCCCATGTAATGGTTTATATTGAAAAAGTTGGTTATGCCAAGAAGACTGAAATAAGTGTTTTTGTTTTTGTTTTGTTTTGTGGCAGAAAATTTGCCATTTCAGGATCTACTGAACTGAGGTGCTGCTGTCAAGAGTTCATTTCTTCAGTTATAAAAATATTCCACAGCATATAAATTCCTCCAGTCTTTTTCTAAATTCATTCACTTGCTTCTGGAGCATTGCAGGCTGTGGTTGTTTTTGCATATTTCTGTAAAAAAATGCACTGATTGAACATGTGTTCCTAACTCACATTGGACGAAGCTTCTTTGTGCTGTTATGCTTCTTGTTTGAGTATGAGAGACACTGTATGCACATTTAGCTTCACAAGGGGGGGAAATATCACTGCTATGGCACTAAGGCAGGAGTTTCACAGGTCACAAACTCCCAGACACAGAAAACCTACTGAAAGGTTCACCTTAAGGTTGCTAGAAGTTGGAAATGACTTGAAGGCACACAACAACAACAAAGATTTTGTTCAAGCTATAGAAAGTGAAACGGGGAGGGGAGGTGATCATTTGGCATCTCAGCCTCATGCTGGAAGCAGGAACTGTTCATGAGGATGGAGAATCTTCAAAGTGCTATCTTGCTGTGCCAAGATGGCCACTCTTGGCAGTGGTGAGGTTTTTTCCCATGCCTAACTGCAGAATGGGAGTGAGCCAGAAAAGGGATAAGAAGGGAAAGACAAGGAGAGAATAAATGAATACATGCATGAAAGCATTACAGCTCTGTCTTCCACAGATGTGTATGCAGTACTTCCAGTGCTCCTTTTTCTTTTCTTGGTTGTTTTGTCCCCTTCTTCAGAGTTAACATTCTTCCTTATGTTTTTATCTAGTTTAAACTGCAGGCTCCTCAGATGTGTTTTCAAAATGACAGCACACTCTCCAACATTTCACAAATGAAAATCAGGTCATGTATAGTCAGGCTACATCAAAGTGTTCTCAAGATAGCAAAAGTTATTAAGGAAGGTTAAGGGAGGCTACAGCTATTTGCTTTTCCCTGAGCCTACAGGGAAGGGCAAGACTCCACCCTCCTCTCTCCCTCATCTAGTTTAGTGCAAACTACTTCTGAACTGCAGCAACTGAAGTAAGCTGAAGACAGAAAAGGAAAGTTGGAAATGGAGTTAGTAACTGGGACATTTAAAAAGCAGCTGAAAAAGTGGAATGACAGTGGGTTAATCAGGACTGTCCCTGCCAAATTGAGACTATTGGAAGGTATGTGACACAGACATTGATAAGAATAATAAAATCAGTGTGCTGGAGACATGCCATTTGTTATAAAGGAATGTGCAGCCACTGAGGTGTGTCACAAGAAAGTGTGGAGCTCCTGTGATTCCCAGTCTAATTGGAGTGCTCCGTTTCTTGGGCCTCCTCTTTTAGATAAAACCAGCTACATATCTGATTCGTCGTCATCATCACCATCACCACTGCCATCATCACTGAAGGCCAACCCAGGCGTTGCAGTGCCTGATATTAAGTAGCAAATTGTACCATCTACTTAAGGCGCACAATCTCTTTTCTCACAAAACCCCAATAAATACTTTTCACCATCCCTATTTATTTATTTATTGTTAAAATGTTTATATTCCACACTATATCTGAGGTCCTCAGGATGGCATACAATAAAATTATTTGCATAGTTTTTTTAAAAAAAAAAAGTTTAGAATTGTAAGAACGAAAGGCTAAAAGTATATTAAGTCATCTAAAACTTAAAACAGGAGAGATTAAAAGCAAGTCAACCAACTGAATCCCCAGCAATAAAACAAGAAAGTAAACAATGACCAATCTGATGAAGCTTTATGACTTCCAAAAACTGCAGCCTGAGACTGCTGCCTCACCTTGCCTAATAGGAAGAGCAGCTCTGTCATATTGTTGCATCTATACCTTCTTGGGCACAATAGATAAATGTTTTGGCAGCCTTGTCAATCTGGATTTCTAACCTGACATCTCTTACCAGGAAATCTCTTACTAGAAAGTCCTTTAATGCAATTATGTGTACTAGCATAATTGGATTGAAACCATACCAGTTCCGATACTTCAGGAAATTAGGAGTTAAGATCCTGTTACTGACAGCATGGCTACTCATCCTGAATGAATAAAATGTGGGATAAAACTGCAAACAACTATGTGGGATTCAAAAAGCTGATACAGTAAACTCCTCACTACTAAAACACAAGGTGCACACATCTTGTCCATGGCCCACATCAGGTACATATCGTAGTTCAACAACTGCTTTAATTCTGCATTAATCCTCCTGTTGAAATGGAGTTCAGTGCTCCATCCAACTTTGGCTGCATATTTATTTCCTATGTAGTCAGAGAATAAAGTTCTGGCCTGGCATTTCACTGGCATTGTAGCTTCCTGGATGATGATGATGACGATGACGACAGCAATGATGATTAGGAGGAATGTACCTTACGATATTGCATACCATGCAGTTTGATTCCAAAGATCTTTTCACACTACAAAATTACAATACTATGATTCCACTTGAAATGCCATGGTTTTATCTTATGGAATTCTGGGGTACACAGTTTAAGAGGGGCTTTGAGAATTCTCATCCAGGGCCTCCCCAAATGACAAATCCCAGAATTCCATAGGATGGAGCCATGGCAGTTAAAGGGCAATCTTTGTCCTATAATTGTTTCATGTGAAAGGGTCCCAAGAGACAGTGAGTCTCATGCCAAATGGCTGCTGGGGCTGACAGATGAGCAGCAGCCCAGTCCCCAAGATTTGAGGACCAAAAGCTGAAGTGAGGGCCATAATGGTCATTGTGATTCCACAGGAATGGATCCTGTTAATGTCACAGAGATGAGAGTTGGGGCTTTTTCGCACTTGGCGAAGAAAACGCCCTGTTCTGTTACTTACTAGCCTGGCATGCTCCCTCGGAGGATCCAGGCTAATCCAGAGCAGTGTGTGCCCATGCTACGCACTGCTCCGGGGACGAAAATGGCGGCTTCCCGTTGGTGGAGGCTCTCCACCAACTGGTGAAGCTCGCCAGCCTAAAGCCCACCCCCGGAAGATCTGCAGGCTCGTGCTGGTGTGAGCCTGCAAATCTACACCAGAGCGTAGCCATGGAGTGGGGCATGCCGTGCTGTTGAAAGACCTGTTTTAAGCGGTCTTTCAATAGCACAGCGAGCGACCAGTTCTGGTTGTTCCGGAGCTGGCTGAAATCCGGAATTACAGAAAGTAGTCTGGACCCAGTCCGCCCCCAAGTGCAAATGTCCTCACTGGAGGACGCTCTGCCCCATTGCAAAAACAAAGTGTGGAAAAGGCCTTGGAAGTAGAATCCTCTCAGCCTTTCTGGATCAACTTATTGGGTATGAAGACAAGTGGGACAGAATCTAGGCTAACCAGGTAATATGTCAACTCGCAGCCAGAAAGAAAACCAAGCATTCTTAATAGTCAGAAGGGCAGCAAAATATATGAAGCAGTTGCAGCAATAGTTATTCTTATTTATACAATGGCTCTGTTACTGTAGTTTCTAGACCAGGCCTTGATATCATTTGATATCAAGAAATTGGCCATCCCAAACCGTTCCTCTCCACGTGCTTGTGAGACCCCCAGACAAGCACGCACACGAGCACGGCCAAAAATAGCTGAACAATACAAAATAAATCCAGGCAGGCCAGTAATTGCCAGAACACAACTTCAGGAGACCTCCAGGCAGGTACACTTTAAAATCATATTATGTATGCACGCAGCATACAAAAGACTCCCTGCTGAGCAGGCAGCTTGACAAGCCGAATATCCAACTGTCAAGCACTTCTCGTTTGCATACTGTCTGCACTATTGATAACTCTGTCATAATTCAATTATGCTAAATACTGAACTTTCGGAGGCTTTGTCTCCAGCTCGAGACCCATTGTTTTTCCCAGGAATGGACTACTCTACAGGCACATTTTCCCCTATAAGACCCCCTGATTTTGAGTGCTTCTTTGGATCGCTCCTGGCTTCCATCCCGCCTTACTGCTGCTCTGTTCGCCAAGCCTTTCGCTCAGCTTCCACGTGCTGAGAATCTCCGCTCCATCTGACTTTTCTTCTGACTATCCAGACTACAGGATCAGGTGTAGTATTTCCCCTGAAAAATTGCTCTTAAAATCCTCTATCAAACTCCTACCTATCTTTCGCTAGGTCTGTGTGAATGATTGCATACATATGTATTGACTGTATTTCAAAATAAAGAAAAACAATTATTATTTACTTCTGTTTGATTATTGACTTGGCCTGATCCCGTAAACATTGGATCCAAACTCTCGCTAGGTTGCCCTGCCTCTTGCATTGCTATAGCTTGTGCTCTTGCTAATTCCCATTCCCCATTATTTGGAGCACATTGAGGTGTCTCTCATGGGACCCCAGAAATCAGGGTAACAGCTCACATCTTCCATCACTTTATGCAGTACACCTGACACATGGGAGAGTTTTTCCAGACCCCACCCTGCTCCTTATGAAAAAAAAAAAAGGCTCCCTACCAGTTTCCTGGGTGTTTTTCTTTTTCCAACACTTGACCCCATTGCTGTGGGTATTTCTGCCACAAGAAAGTTCATGAGCAGCAATGATGGCACTCTTCTTTCTGATCCACTCCAAACTATATGGTGGGCCCAGGTACTGCCTCTTTCTGTGTCCCCTTACTTTTGGTCACACAAGCACAACATCACACAAGCTACACACACATACATATAATACACATAACAAACATTTCAACATTGAGCCAGAGAGCCTTGGCACCAGCCAGGGATGTGGGGTCTTAAGCACCCCCTCACAAACAAAAATGAAGCATCTTGTTCCTTCAGTGCTTTTGCCTTCTCCATCTGGAGGCCCAGGAAAGCACAGCTAATCTCTGAAATTTCAGACAGTTTTCTGTGGCCTGGAAGCCTTAAATTGCCAGTGAAGCTCATAGGGCAGAGATGCAAATACAGATTTTGGGTGGTCTTAATGCTTTCCTCAAAAGAAAACATCTACAAATTCTTCTTTGGTTCACATTGTGAGTCATGAATGTATGATTTGTCTATGCTTCCTTTATCCATCCACTCAACTATGCAAAAAAATTACTCCAAAGATTTTTGAGCTAGCCTCTGGAACCTAAGGACAGTTCCTGGGACAGGGTCCAGTATGATGGAGAGACCCCTGCTAATGCACAATACGTTAAGCCTCAAGCACAGTTGCTTAGAGCATGTCACTCTAATGAAAAACACAAATCTAACAACTTGAGAACACAAACACAAATCTAACAACTGGCTGGAAATTAAGTTTTCCAAGTTCTGCAGAAAGATTATAAACTTTTCATAGCTCTGCTTTTAACATTTCTTCAATCAGTACTTTTAAGAATATATGAGAGTTGTGGTTTGATTAAATTAACTTTTCCAAACAGAAAGAAAAAATTACAAAATCGGTTTTTAAAAGTTTGCTCGTATCACTGGCCACATTTTGTTCCTTTTTTTAGAGGGGGGGCTGTGGAATACTTGCTCATTTCTCAAATTAACAACTTTTACTACCATAATCATGATGATGACAATGATGGACTAAGAGTGAAGTCCTATTTACGCATGTAGACTCAGAAGCCAGTCCTATTGAGTTTAATGGATCTTATCAATTTAAAACACTGAGAACGTACCATAAACTATATCCCAGTCATGGTTTGAAGTTGTGGGATTTTTATGTGTGGAGGGAGGAAAAAGAGTTAAAAGAGACAAAAAGGGAACAAAGGAAGGAAAAGGAAGTTAATGGATGTAGCTAAGGGAAATGGGGTCAGAAGGAAAAAGAAGATGAAAGACACAGAAAGAGAACGCATGAAGAAGACGTGTAACTAGGAATTGCTAGTGGAGGAGCAGGGGAAAAAGAGAGTTTCATAATAAAATCAAGAATTAAAAGTGAATAGATTTAAGTGCCAAAGCAGAGCATAAGAAGAAATTGTTTCAACCATTTAGCATAAAGTGAAGAAGAGGAGAGCAGTACTAGGAAAGTAAACTGTGAGACAGGAAAAGTCACAAAGCATCTGTCCTCAGTGCAATAGTGAGCAACACTCAAGGCAGTGAATACTGAGGCAGGTCAGCATTTCTCCACAGCAGTAGTTCCCTATCACTGGCCCACAATGCTGGTGAGAAACTTGGAGAGAGGGAGGGGGAAAGATAGGAAAAACTGTCTTCCTCTACCATGCAGTCTATGGCAGCTCCTCCAAAGACAGAACTCTCACCCTAAGCCTCTCCCCTTGTCTTGAGTCCTGGAGGAGAAGAACCAGCACTGAAATCTGGGAAACCTAATTAAACATGACTCACCCAGGAAGGCTGTATCTGACAGAAGTATCAGCCATATTCCCCTGTGGGAGATGGCAGGAAAAAGATGTCTCCTACACAGCAAGCTACTTCCTCTAGAGGGGAAGGAAGAGTAACTAGGCTTATTTTCTCAGATGAATCAATAAAAACCAAAGGGAAATTGCCCATCTCTCAGCATCGTGGAACTGGCTAGTTCATCTCTAAACCACTGAAGAATTCTCTTTCATCAACTGAATTACTGAAATTCTCTTTAAAATAGTGCTCCAGGTGCTAGGCACCAGACTACAAAATGATGATGTGGTGTTTATCTCATGGTAAATGCTGCAAACACTGAATTCATGTACAAGAGGTGGTAGAATAAGGCTGACATCTGTTGCTAGGCAGGATTA
Organism: Ctenosaura bakeri; assembly: GCA_948474755.1. Lineage (NCBI taxonomy): Eukaryota > Metazoa > Chordata > Lepidosauria > Squamata > Iguanidae > Ctenosaura > Ctenosaura bakeri. The sequence goes on from CAOLHI010000677.1 coordinate 132,215, forward strand.
ATTAGGTATTACTTTAAATGATGAATCCTGGCCCATACCCATATGAACAGTTGGTAAATACTCTGTTCTAATCAGAGATTTTGAAGATAAAGATGTTCTCTTACAACCAATGCAGGCTGTTAAGGCTTTTATTAGTTGTATTAATGCTCTTATCACTTTTATCAGCCTATATTAGCATATAAATTTTGCAAATTGTGTCACATGCGCTCAAAAAGAACAGGATATATTCTGGAGAAGACTTTTTTTTTCATTCTGAATTTTCTTACTGTAAAAAAAAAGTATGTTATGCAAAACCATACACCTGGCTAGTTTCATCACAAGTGTGCTGTTTTATTGTTTTACTCCATCATTTTATTCGTTTATTCCTGCTGATTTCTAGATTAATTTTAATTGTTCTTTAAAATTACTTGGTTTAAAAAAAAAAAAATTAACATGAAATAACACCTTCTTTTTCACCATCCAAGCTGCACCTGGTAAAAATTTCAATAAGCTTCCCACACATTTGCTCAGAAGTTTTGGATTTTTGGTCTACTACCTTGAATGCAGTGAGGAGAAGGAACTTTTTACAGTGACTAGCAATTTCCTTTTATACATTCATTCATTTGATTTATATCCCAACTTTCTCCCAAAATAAGACTCAAAGTGGCCCGTAATATACAATCAGCCCTCCACATTTGTGGGTTTCACTTTTGCAGATTTGAGTATTCATAGATTATTTGCTGCCTCCTTATGCCATTTTTAATAGGGACTGCAAGCCTCATGAGACTGAGAAACTATGAACAAGGCTCACAATTCCCTATTAAAAATGGCGTGGGGCAGCAGTGGAGGTGGCAGTCAGCCCCACCAGTCACCTACTTCTGCCTTGTGAAGGAACCCTGAGGCCTCAAAGGAATGCATTGTGGGTTGAATATGGCGATCATACTTTTTTTTGTGTTAAAAAGGGTTTGAGAGGACCTAGAGTTATTCAGTTTTTCCACTTTCACAGGGCTCCTGTGCCCCTAACCCTAGTGAATATGGAGGGATGACTGTAATCTTCTTGCCATTTTTCTTTCTCCTGGAGTGCCCCTGAGGTGGTTTCTGCAGGAAAGAGTGGTAGCCATCCCCCCAAAATGTGACAGTTGACATTCTATGGGCAATCTGAGGTTTTAAAGGGAAACACAAAGGGAAATACCACTTCTGTCCTCATCCAGAAAAGGCAGAGGGAGAATTTTGAAGTAACTAGTTACAAATCACAAATTACTTTGTTCCATAATGAATGCATAACTGATTCACATTACAACTGCAACTGAACAAGAGATAACACAACTCTTTTGCAGTGTAATGTAATGTCTCAAATTATTTTATAGTTATTGAGCAACAACCTTTATAAATAACAGAGCATGGCTACCCCACTGTTCAGGCATAAATGTTACAGCACGCCTGCCACATTGTTCAGGCTTACAGTATGTGTCATGTGGCTGCATTCATCTATTAAAAAATTAAAAGAAACTGAAATTAATTGTCTGAGTTCTCAGCTCTTCTCTGTCTGAGGACAAATTACCAGTAACCCCCACTATCACTGCTGAATACATTATTACAGCTCTTTTTCTTTTTCTTCCCCCAGGAGTGCCAGGACCAGAGGCAACAGAGGGGGGAGCTCCAAAGGGGAATCGGAAGAGGATCACGGGGGGAGTTATTTATGGCTTTTCCACTTTCATGAGGGTTCTGTGCTCTGAGCCCTTGCAAATATGGAGAGACTACTGTATACCATTAGGAAGCCAATGTGGTGTAGTGGTTTGATCTCTGCGGACCAAGGTTCAAATCCCCACTTGGCCATGAAAAACCTGCTGGATGACCTTCAGCATGCTCTCTCACCCTCAGAGGAAGGCAAAGGCAAAACCTCTCTGAACAAATTTTGCCATGAAAGCCTCAGAGTCACTTTAATTCAGAAACAACTTCAAAGCACACAACAACAATGCAACTATAGCTTTAAGCGATTACTTTTCTAAAAGTCATTTTCCACAATCTTGGGAGAGTGTGAAACTTTCAGATAATCGCTCTACATTTTTTTTAACCACTTATACTCTCCCCATAGTCTTCCCAATCCAAAATTTCCTTTGAAGGAACAGTAATCCCCACACTAATTTCAGGTTTCACTAGGCTGTATTCAGCTGTCATAATTCCCTTGCCATTTTGAATAGACTGATGACAATAATGTCAACAAATACTGAAACACAAGCTTCACAGTTAGCAAAGGAGAGCACAAAACTTAAGTTTTCTATGGAAGTTTTAAACTGGTATGCATTATAATTAGGTCTGCAAGGTTAAATCATTTTAAACAAGCCCAAGTTGAGCTGGTTAAGTGTTTTGTTTTGTTTTTTAAAAAATGAGGACAAATAAAAAATTGTTCTGTCTGATAGTGATTAAAGCCATTTTCGCACTAGCCTGTTGTAGCGTTATTATTCCACTTTCAACATCCTATGGAATCCTGGGGTCTGCAGTTCAGGGAGCAGCCTTTGAGGAAAGTGGAATAACAGTGCTATAACAAGCTAGTGCGGAAATGGCCTATGTCCTTTTGGTTCCAGTGTGCCATTTCTCTAAGAGATCTGTACACATGATGCTTCTTAATTAATGGTGGCTTTTGGTAACTCAATAGTAGTTTACCAAGCACTTCAAATCTCAAAAAGACATTCAGAGTGAGGTCTGATAATATGGAAATATATTTAAATTTAACCGCCAGTTAGAAAACAAAAGATTAATCAACTAACACTACTTTAGCTAGTTGACAGCCTTAATTATAATGCAATTTGTACTTACATTATCACACTATCACTGCTGAATACATTATTACAGCCTAGAAAGTCTGGTATTCAAAGCAAAAGCTCTCCTCACATCTCACAAAAGAGAAAGCTGAAACATATGTTTAGATATTATGGTTGGAAAACAAACGTAACAGAATTTACTGTATTGGAACTCAGGATGGCAGGGAAATTTATTTGGTTCATGTCCCAAGTTATTTCATTTTTGAACCACTACATGAACTGAAATTTTATGATACTGTGAAATTCTCACTTCTCTGAAATTTGCAGTGGAGTCTTTCAGTTTCAAAAATGCTCATAAAAATGTATGCATTCATGGCTCTAATATTTAAAGAGCCTTATATTAAGAGACGAGCATATTTACCCAGCGTTGCCTGGGATTTTATTTTCTCATAGGTAACACTTGTTAGAAATACCTTAGGAACTGCCTTACCATATCTTAGGGGTTAGACGCAGTTGAAATACACAGATTTGAGATCCTGTACCTCTAATTCCCCAAACTATGTTGTTCAGTACCTGTAACTTTTGCCCGTATTCCCCAATCTAGTCTGCATTTGGAGTTGTTAACATACAGAGGTTGGGTTCAGGAGGGGACTTGCTTCTAGGCCTCATCTCCATAGCAACTGGCCCATTCAGAGCTCTCTGGCTGAGAATTCTAAAGGCCCCTCCCTGCACTGCTAACCCCAGGATTCCACAGAACCTTCACAGCCAGCCAAGCATATGAGGTCTTTGCCTGCCTAATACAGACAAGATCACTCACCAACTTTGACTTTTATATGGTAGATTAAGTTACAAAAATTGCATATAAAGCAAAATTATAGAAGCAGCACACCAAAATGTATAAAATGTTCATCTGAACTATAAAAAAAAAAAAACACCTCAAAATTCAGATTAAACCAAAGGAGAAAAAAGAAAAGCTGAGATAAAGCAGAAAATGGACATGTTCCTCCATCCCTATTTGGAAAAGATACAACTGCTTCTTCAAGAACTGAAAATTCTTTAATTGTACAAGCACACATACAAACCAATTTCATATTACTACAATGTGTCACTCTACTACAGCACAGAGATACTCACTTGTACAATAATGGACTATCTATGTTGTACCTTTCTTTTTTTTCCTGCTATGCATATCACATACGACAAAACCAATCTATGGACATTCTTCTCCATTAAAAAAACAAAGGAAGCAAAATGTATTTCGAAGTTCCAATGAAATTTCACTACAGGCTAAATTCTGTGGCAAATTGAGAACCACACAGTGTTGGAAGAAGCACTTTTTCCTACACAATTGGAAGAAGGTCCTTTCAATTGCCGTATTAACATCAGTGTTACAGAATCACAGCATAGGGAATTCTATGCTTCCAGAAGAGGTCAGATATTCAGAAGGTGATAGTAACTTCTGAAGCTCTAAAGGATGATAAAAAACTTTGACAAGTGGTTGTCATTGTTATTTTGTATCACATCTCTTTTTCCCTCCAAAAATTCATTCATGTGCCTTGATCAAGAGCCCTCCCTCCATTCCATTTGCCATTATTGAGACCTCTGATAAAGAACATCCAACATCTGTTGGGCTTAATTCCCTTGCCCACTGCCTACCCTTTTCGTTGTGTTTTGTGTCATTTAAAACTATATGATTGTGGGTAGGGAGATTCCAATTAACAATTTGTAAGCTGCCCTGGGAGGCTTTTTGTCTGAGGAGTATCAGAAATTTCTTCTGACCTGCTTTGTGCATACCTTCAAATCATTGTAATTTAACCGGGATAAACTCGATTACTCCTCCACCATTCAGCTTTTTCAGATGCTTTTAAAATGTTCTGATTCCTCCTTCAACTTTCCCCTTCATCCTTAGCTTACTTCAATTGCTGCAAACTGTGTTCATGTGCAAAAGTTATTTGAACTCAGTAAGTTCAGAGAGGCGAAGAGGCACACACTCTTGCCCTTTCAGGTAGGGCAAAAGCAAACTACTACGGTCTTTGAGAACAAATTTAATAAAGAATTACATTTCTAAGGGATAGCTGAATTTTGAATTAAAAGTTGACAAAAGGGAATGTGTGTTGTTCTGTGACATGCTTATACATTGCTTCTCTCTATCACATCTCTCAAGTGAGAGCTCTTGTAGTAAGCCTGGCCTCTACCACCAGACAAATAGGTTGTAGAGTCCTTGTCAGCATCATAGCCAACATAAACAGCTGTCTAGTTATTTAGAAAGGGTAGACTTGACATGTTAGGAAAAAAACCATCTCATGTATTCATGATAGTATAATGCTATATTGTACGTAGGCATCAGAAGCAGGGACTCAGAATTCCTTAACAAGATGAGGATGATAAAGATGATGAAGATGATAAGGATGGTGATGATTACTATCATTATCTTTTCTTATTTATATTTTTCATTATTTTCAAAGTATATAAATCATATACTGACACTAATATGGGTATCATTGTTATGATTCTTCTATTCCCCCCCACTTCTGTATATCAAATATTTCCAGTTGAATCTATCTTCCCTTTATACATATCTTATCAGATACCAATATAGTCAATCCACAGACATTTATAGATTTAGCCAAAGCATAACCCTTTTCCATTCTCTTTCAGAATTTTGAACCATTTTGTTCTTAAGGGAGTTAGCTAATTTTTCAGTCTCTACCATATCTAACATTTTCATTTTCCATTCATCTAATGGAATGTCTGTTTTAACTTTCCAATGTTGTGCATATGTCAGCTGTGCTGCTGTGATCAAATACAATAATATCTTCTGTTGTTTTCTAATCTCCTGATTCTGACCTAATATATTCAATAAATAAAATTCTGGTACCATTTCAAAATTAACTTTGGAGATTTTTTTGAATTTCATCATGAATTCCCTTCCAAAATTTCTTAGCCTTAGAACAAGTCCACCACATGTGAAAAAAAGTCCCCACCTTTTCCCCAAATTTGATTACTACCATTATCATTATTAAAATATTTATGTGTGGGTGTTCCTTGAAGTTGCTTGTCAACTTATGGCAACCCCATTGTTAGCAGCTGTACACCCCCATGCTTGATATGGTTCCATTGGCATACATTGAAATTGATATAAAATATAAAATGTCCCCCGCTATGGCTATACAGCTAGGCTGGTCAAGAAGAAAGCTGGCCAAACATGCGTATTATGAAATTAGGTCAGAAAAACAGCTCCTAGGCATGATGAGGTCATAGTCAGGAAATCAACAGGAAACTCCAGAGATAATAGGCTGCTGCTAGCCTTAATGACTCTGCTTTCTTAAACAATAGTGACTGAGAGATTCCCACCAGACTGATTATCTCAAGCCCTCTTCCCTTCTCCTTGCAGTCTATTCCATTATCCTCAAACCCATCCACAAATATTGAGCTATCAGACAATCATTAGCCCCTTTGTCACCTCATGCTAAAACAATCAGCTCATTCCAGACCAGAATGCTATTTGCACCCATGACCCCTAGGCAGAAATTGTGTATAAAAACCCCCAGTTTTGAGCAACTAGCTTGCAGTACATTGGTTGCTGAAAGTCACTCTGTTATTCTGATTCTCAATTGTACCATCCTTAGATGTATGTTTAACCCACATCATTGCTTCTTCACTGCTGTTCTTGTAAATATCATCTGATCCCTGAAGCCTTTCTATCAAATTTTCCTCCCTTTTCCTTCAGGTAGTCTTGTGTGAGTGCATGACTGTTTGGATCTTGTATGTGTGTGACTGAATTTCCTTCAATAAAACACATTTTAGTTAACTTGAAGCTCTGGCTGGTTCTTCCTTGCAGAAGACCCCATAAACATCGGTGTCAAAGATCTCATTAGGTTACCTCCCTCTTCCAGGCCTCCTAATTTGAACTAATAATCCTCCACCTTTGAACTGAGGTACTGGCATTGTGGGTGAACCCCTGAGTCACTTACATTTTGGGGTAACACCATGAGTTGGCCCAGTGAGAAGGAAAAACAATGGAGTAGGCATTGTTTATGTGTACGTGCCTTCAAGTCATCTGTCAATTTGTGGCAACCCCACTAATTTCATAGGTTTTCTTAGGCAAGGAATGTTCAGCGATCATTTTACCAGTTCCTTCCTCTGAAATATAACATGCAGCATTTCACTGGCAGTCTCCCATTCAAGTACTAACCAGGACTGACCCTGCTCAGCTTCCAAGATCAGGCAGGATCAGGTGCCTTCAGATAATATGGGCCCTTTACCCCACCCTATATCAAAGATCTCAGGGTGGTTCACAAAGGGTATCAAAGCAAGTTACACAAACAATAAAACACTTTTAAAATATTAAAACCAGATTAAACTACAGTAATAGGTTAAAACAGATTTAAAAGTTTTAAAAAATTATTATTACTAAAATAATACAGAGCATATTATTAAAAAAATATGCAACATATTGCTGACCCTCTCTTTGTGTTTCACTGCACATTTAGCAGATGGAGAAAGGAAGTTTAAAAATTTCTCCTAGCTGCTTGCTTCTTTAAATCTGTCTCCCCAAAAAAAACAGAGCACCAGGAAGTAAAGAGGGAAAAGCTTCCATTGAAGGCTTTCCTTCTCTTATAAAACCCCCATACAAAGAGAGGGCCAACTGCACTGTACATTTATCATAAAGTTAATTTCACTCTCAGATTCTGGCTGAGGTTGGGACATAGTTAATAGTATAGTTTAATGTCTTCTCCTAATTCAGTCTCTGCTACATAATGCAGAAACCTGAATTTCACCATCTGAACTTAAAAAGTGGAGGTGGAGTGGCAGAGGGAGTCAGGCTTCTTTCCTAGTGAGTCCAGAGTACAGATTGATTCCAGAAAATGTGCTTGCAGTTCTTGTTTAATATTTAAGGCCTCTACGTGATATGATGGCAGATTTCTGCACTCCGCAGGACAGAATGGAAAGTTAATCAAAGCTTATGAGGATATATCTTCAGATGGCAAATGCACCACTGAAATGCTCTAGAAATTATGCATGCTTTCATGCAACATCCATTCTTTTATTAATGTATGGAAGCGTTGCAGGGAATGGCAGCTAGTGTCCACTGGGGTTGGTTGGACAGAGAGCATGTTAAAGCCAAGGGCATCCTCAGAGGCAGAGGTATGTTTTGAATCTTCAGTAACGCATATCACATTAAAGGAAAACTAAAACTCATGAACACTAAGATCTTGAGTGTAAAGCAGTGAGTTGGTGGAATCCACAGAACTGTAGAAAAACATTCCTTTTGCCCTGCATTCTTTGGTTCTAGCAAAAGTTCTATTGCAAAGAGAATCAAGTGACATTAAGTTCACAAATACAAAATCAGTAAAGGGAGGAAGTAAACCCACACAACATGACCGTGATAAAGTGGGATATGGTTTTGGGGTTTTTTTAGAAGCAATATCTATTTTTAACACAGATCCCAGTTAAAAAACAGGTTTGGAGGATGTGCCACAATTGCTCCTGCTGCACCTAAACAATGCCAGGGGTCTTTTCTAGGTTCAAAATCTAGGCTAAGCAGAAATTTCCTCATGCAGCCACCCTTCATTTCTCTCCTACTTTTCCTTCTTGTTGGGATTGTTTGTGATTGTACATTCTGGTTCTCACATTAAAAAAAACTTCCATCCATCATGAATTCCCATTTTCTTGGGTATTTCTGACCATGAGATCTCAACCAGTATTTCTTTAAGCTTATTGATACCAGCTTTCTTAAACTCCAGAGTGTGTGCCCAATTACACTTGATAGGACAGAAAGGCAAACATGGCCATAGGTAACAAAGAAAAGACTTACAGAAGAACAACCTGTAGAGTATGAGAAACAAGTACAGTTGAATGAATGTTCATGAGCTGGAACTGTGAATGCCAGAGGAGAATGACTATCAAAGCTGGAAAACATCTCAGGGTAGTCTTGCAGCTTGAGGATAGATGCTCAGAGAAACCTCTGCCCTTTTTGGACTTGAACTCATGAAGATATGAACTAGTCCAAGAGTCACTTTGTCACCGTAGGTTCCAATAAAGTCACAATAGCAGCCAAATGGTATTTGAGTTTGACATTAAGCCATTGGTGCAAGGGGCAGGGAAGGTCGGTTTGCTCCTCCTAACAGGTGGTGGCCCATCTAAGGGCCATGATTTGCATCTTTCTTGATCCTATCACATTCTATTCTACTTCCACAACTGTATGAATATTAGTTATGCCTGAGACCTTAATGCCACTTGGTACTGCATCCAAAGGAATGGGTTTGTATCCACAAAAATTCAAGCAAAAATAAAAACCAATTGGTCTTAAAGGTGCTGCTACAATCTTTTTTTTTCCTTCCCCTTCCTTCCAACTATTTATTCTACAAGAATATAATGGGAAATGTAGGAGGAAGTAAATTATACCAAGGAAGAATAAAAACAAGTAGACAATACTTATAGGAGGAACACCAGGACAACAAAAATGCTCAGGCTTGTGAGAGAGGCTGATAGTAATAAATAGTTCTGTAAACAAAGAAGAGTGAGGGGCAGAGGTAAGTTAATAACAATAACCTGCAGTCAACAACATCTTCATTTAAGATCAACATCATTCATTTTAAAAACTTACTCTGGCATGACTTAATAGACATGCATCCTACCATCCTGAGAAGCCAGGTTGAGGAGCAAATAAAACAGGGCATTCTCTGTAGCAGTACCTTGAGAGTCCCTCCCAACAGAAGTCAGTCTGAATCCACTGATGCTGAATTTCTGGCAGAGGCCATCCTTGTATTCTTCTTTGCAGCATTTGGTTGCCCACAGATTTTTAAAACTGGAATTTAACATTGTTTTTAATCTCTCTGAAGGAATGTGCTTTATCTCATTTATTGTACATCTCCTTCATGGACAGAAAAGCTATTAACAAATGCTTTTAATAGTAGTCATTCACTCATTTGGTGCTCCCTGCAAAAGAAACTAACCAGAATATTCAGGCAAGACATATCCATGCTGCTTGCTCCAACTGTGTTCTCATAGACTGAGCTAAAAAAAATGAAAGTGCCAGCATTGCCAAGAATTACACCAGCAGCACTGTTCAATTCAAAGAAATATTGTTTTAAAAAAATTGAGAACTGGTCAAGAGGAATCCCTCCTCATCACCTTTTCATGTTAAATATATTGCCATGATTAATGCAGTGGCTCTCGCTATTATTCAAAACAGAAACAATGGGAAATATTCTAAGTGTGTATATCTACCAGATACGCTCAGAATTTTCACCTTGCTCTTTGTGAAACACTGCTAAGTGGAGCAGGAACAGGACAAAGAAGAGACACTACACAAGCACATGGAGGATAATCTAATTGTATCAGCAGGTAAATATCTACCTGAACATGGGAAGAGATGAGATAAAAGAGCAGGGAGTGATATCTGCCTTCCTCACCTGTACATTTCAACTGCTTCTGGTTGCAAGATTTTAAATGTGTGAAGTTGTTACTAGGCCATACACCTCTATGATTTGATATGGTCTAATTGGCAAAATATATTAATTAGCATATGGGTTGGTATAAAATATAAATTATACATAATGATTGGAAGCCATATGGAACAAGGATCCCTTGCTGAAAAACAGGCCAAAAGGTAACCCCCAGTATGGCCAGGTCAAAAGTTCACTGAAATTAGCCAAGAAAGCCTGCCTTAATGGTTCTGAGCTAATCCTATCAACTGCCAACCTCAGAAAACAATAAGGTGCCCAAGTGCAGAGGCAAGACCCCTACTACGTGCATGACCTACTGAAGCCTTGACCAGAAATTCTCACTAAACCAAGACAATGAAACAATCAGTCCATTCCAGACCTCATTGTCTGTGTTGCAACTCCCATTGTCCACTAGGCTGGGAGAGCAATCAACTTACACCCCTTCGAGGAGTGAAACAGATTATATAAACCCTTGGTTTTGAGAAGTCAGTTGCAGTCAGATGAAATGCTAGACTCCACCATGTCATCTTGAAACTTGATCTGGTCTGCCCTTAGACAAAGTTTAAGCCACATTTCAGCTTTTCACTACTCTTTTTCAAAGCCTCAGCCTCTCTATCCATAATTTTTCTTGCCTTTATCCTTCAGTTAGCTCTTGTGTGAATGTTTGATTGTGCGTATCCTGTGTGCATGCATGAGTGAGTTCCCCTCAATAAAACATAATTTTAGTTTACTTTTAAATCTCTGGCTGGTTCTTTTCCTGCGTGAGCCTATAAACATTGGTAGAAAGGTTTCGTTAAGTTACCCCCCCTCCCTTGCAAGCCTCCTCTTTGAGCTAATTAATTCCCCACTTTTGCACAGAGGTACTGGCATCACAGGGTGGCCCTCGTGGGACCTACATTTGGGGGTAACAAAGCTGTGGGTATGAGCATATGATGGATAGATCTGTAGTTCTTATATTTAATTTCTGGTAGTGTTTAAGGTCAAGAAAAAGGCCAAGAAAGAGATCCATTTTCCATTGGAGGCTATGAGAGGAATGCAAATAATCTGTTAAATAAGGTTAGGGAAACTGTGGCCCATTTGTTTTTGCATTTGTTGGGCCTCATCTGCCATCAGCACCAACCAGCATGGGAGATTGCCAGGAGTTATGAGAGTTGTAGAGCTGCTGCAGGTCTGGTACAATGAGAAAGGTTAGATAGTAAATAAATAAATGGCCCAGTTGCATCTGAAATGCCACAAGTCTTCTACATTGCATTGATTTTTTTTTTTTTTAATATGGTGGGTATACATGCTAAGAACATGCAAAGAACTTTCCTCACAGTTTCAGTGTCAATTAATTTTAATATGCTTTTTAAAACATAAATGTAATAGAACTGCACAACTTCAAGATGTTCGATGTTTACAGTCATCCTCCGGTGAAGTGAAGATGTTGGCAGAAATACAGAAAGAAATATATAATTCAACACAAACCAAGCCAGCCTTTAGACAAAGAACTCCTAACTTGTAAGTTAAACAAGTATTTATTTTTCCATCATGAACTACCAGACAGACTTGATAAAAACCAAGAGAGCTTTCTATTCGCTTTGCACAATAAAAGAAAAGGGCTGACACAATGTATTCAGACCCAAACAATGGGAAGAGGCTTAGTCTCACTGATTTTAATTACTATTTGCATATTTGTTGTTCTCTCCAGTGTTTTCAACTGTAGCATGGCGAAATGCATGGGCTGTTGCAAATGCATGATTTCCTGGGGTACTGTTTCAGTACATTCTCAGCATCTGCCATCTCACTAAAGTAATGTTTATTCACACATGCTATGGAGGGAGGCTCCTTCTGCAGTTCCCTGATGCAGGTCTGTAGCTTTTACTGCATAATTGATACTCACATTATTGAGGAAAGTCACATATGACTTTTTGAAAATATATTGGAGGTGCCTTGTGTAAAGAGTCACATCAGTTTGTAGGATAAAATTCCTAATAAGTATTTGGCGGGGGGGACATTCTGAAAGTAAAGCCCCAGAGTTTTCTTCACATCACCAGAACATCAAAGCAAAATTGCAATCATAATTTATGCACATAGTGGGAACAGATAATTTATGGGTGCATGACTTAAAAGCCCCTTCTGCCCTTCCACTAATTGGTCTCTTGTCTTCCTTTGTATCTCGTGCTGCATATTCTAAACAATAAACTGTCACTACAAATCTTTATCTTTACGTAGAACTGAAGTTATTTGAAATGAGTGTTGGTGGAGACTTGTGTAGGGATCTGGTCTCATCCTGGCCTTTTAATATATACTGAGTCAGGCCTTACCATGGGAGCTTCCTGCTGCATGCAAAAGTGTGATTATTCCCATATTAAAAAAGTATATATTAGTAAGCCAAAATTTAACAGAATTACTAGGTCGATACATGTGACTTTTTAAAAAAGCTAAGCTTTTACATTTTATTATTGATAGAAAAAAATACAATATAACCAGGTCACACAGAATAATTGGGATGGGGCCATGCATAAGATACAATATGCAGATGAAGGCCATCTCTGTTCTCACAGACAGTGGGCTACAAATCTGAGCCAAAATTAAAGTGAGAGATGTCTTTTCCTAAATAACCTAAAGGCACTAGGTCTTGACTGATATTGGAAGTTAAGCAGGGTTGGCCCTGCAGAGTACTTGGATGGGAGACAACCAATGGGGGAATATTTCAAAGGAAGGAACTGGCAAAACCACCTCTGAGTATTTATTGCCTAAGAAAACCTATGAAATTCATGAGGTTGCCATAAGTTGACAGGTGACTTGAAAGCACACACACACACACACACACACAATTCCTGCTCCATTTTTTCCCCTCTCCCTGGACCAACTCTGTCACCAGGCAAAATGTAGCTGTTTCAGGCAACAGATGCTGGACAGTGTGGAGGGACAAACAGCAGACGTTCATTCAGAGCAGAGTTTGTCTAAGACTTTTTGTTGCCTAAAACAGAGATGAAAATTCCCCCTGATGCCACTTCATGTCAAGGTGCACAGTACCCCAAAATAGCCACCATGTTTGGCCTCTGAGGCACAAAATCCCACAATAGTAATAAATATTGGTAGACCTCTCTAACACCAGACAGCGCTAGATGCCAGATAGAGGATCAGAAAAGAGTTGTTGGCACCAGCTTACTTCTTCTAATCTGCTAACTTTTAAGAGATCGTACATACATTGTATTGTATGTAAATACATTTTAGTGAAGGCATCTGTGTTTAATACCACTTTTCATGTTCAAAAAATACAATTTCCAATAAAATAACCAGAAATTTGCTACCATTTCACAACACTCACCATCTATGCAGCACAGATCTAGTTGGGGGGAAATGTCCATCAGATCTGGTTTGGGTTCCCCTTATGGGGGTATAGGCAACCAGGATGACACCCACATCAGGGACATTTGTCTCCACTCAGTCCCAGGAAGGAGGGGAATTATGCAGTGCCATCCAACCCATCTGTCATTTTGGAGATATACCAAGCACACAGGTTGTGTGATCAGTTTCCATCAGTCAGCATGAGTATTGGCTGCTGATTGTCAGGTGGTGCCTTTGCTCCTATTCCTCCCTTTTCAAGATAGCCACTGGAAGTAATAAGAAGTCCCCTCTTCTCTGTCTGATGAGAAAGTATAGGTAAGGCAAAGGGATGGGACGGGGAAGATCCAGAGGGGAATGGAAGGAGAATCGCTAGGGGAGTTATTCATGGTTTTTCCATTTTTGCATAAGTGGAGGGGCATTCTTTTTTTCTTCAACATTGTCTGACAGTTCTTACTAAGTTTGACAGAGGGTCTGGTCACACTTATAATGGCAAACCCACAGAACAACACAGCCATTGATATGATTAAAGTGATTAAATTAAAGGAAGTGAATGTTTTACCAAGAATGCTATATTTGTTTCAAGCTATACTGATTTTGATCAATGGTATCTTATTTAAACAACGGTACAGAGATATATCAAAGTTCACATGTAAGGGAAGAAACATGGACTAAAGCATACAATTTTACAAGACGCCAAACAAAAGGGAGGTATGGGACTGTCAGATTTGAAACTGTATTTTTCAGCACGCTGTTTAGTTTGGTTGAAAAATGTATTTTGGTGACAAGTAAGAGACTATTGGGTTAGGAAGGGCATGAACTTGAATTTGAGTGGCATCCTTTTATCATATGCGGTAGACATATGAAAAAGTCAAGAAATTTGGGAATCAAATACATATTATGGTATATAACATTTTTAAAGGTAACATTCAATTAAAACCTAAACTGTACTTGCTGTGTCTAGTAGAAGATCAGCTTGAGAAGTATGGCAACATTACGATATATGACCATCACAGCATGACTACTCCACACACAAAAATGGAAAAATGGAAGATATTCCACACAAAGATTCCATTGAAAGATGACTGGTTGGTAAAGCTGTTTGATTTGGCAGAAAAAGATAAATTGATAATACTGTTAAGAGAAAAATTGGTAGTGACATTTGCAAAAGACTGGAAACCTTTAACATATTTTTGCAAGAAAAAGATTGTAATATCTTGACTGTAAGATTCAACAGCTAGTATTTTTGGATAAGTAGCAATTGAACCTTTTGACTAGTTCTTGTAATCAAACAAGTTCCTGTTTTACAGAATTATCTATAACCTGCATTAGAAAAGCTGGTTTTGTAGTTAGTTATTAGTAGCTAGTAGTAGTAGTAGCTCTGTCTTTTTGTATATAGATTTTTTTTTAGTAATTTGTTGTTTCTTTTCTGTTTTGTTTACCTGCATTATGAAAATTTGTAATTAGAAATGTTAAAAAAGCATATATACTGGTCCACATAAAGGTCACCAGGGAGAGATTATGAGGAGAAAGAGGGCAAGATGAGTGAAAAGAGACCAACAGGAACTGCAGGGCCAGCCTGGAGAGGAATCTGTCACAGTTGGCTTTTACTGGTTTTTCACTAAAAAGTAGTAACAGCTACAGTTTGTAGAATGTGGCCACTTTGGCTCAAAACTAATATTTGCTTGTTTAAAAATTTTCGAAGGGGGAGTCTAATTTTGCAACTACACATCAAACAATGTGGATTTTTTCTTATAAACTTCCTTTCTTTTTTTCTCACAATGAGGGCAAAGTAAACATTTTTCCCTTTGTCTAGATTCTTTTTCTTACAGCTCTAATTCCCCTTCTCATTTTTCTTTCTCTCTTCCATTCTTCTTTCTTTTAAAATCTTTTTTAAAAAAATAATTTCACAAGGATAGATCTGTTTGCCCCTATTTTGCCCCCATATTTGCATTTGGTCCCTCAGTCTCCAACTTGTCAGTAACTGCCAACCAGATAAGAACAGGCCACTGAGGAAAGGGTGTGAATGAAGAACCTCTGTGGGTGTGGGTGGGTGTGCATATGAGTGCCTTAAAGTTGCCTGTTGACTTATGGTGACCCCATGAATTTCACAGGGTTTTCTTTCACAAGGAATACTCAGAGGTCATTTTGCCAGGTTTTTTTCCTCTGAAACATAGCCTACAGCACCTAGTATAAGTTGGCAACCTCCAGTGATGTATTTAAGTCTTTTACTCCAATTCTCAAGTCAACTCTCAAGTCTCTACCTTCAAGTCTCAAGTCTGAGAGCCAACTTTATACACCAACCTGTATTCCAGAATTTCTGGACAGAGTCAAATAAAGTCAGTTTTAACCATTTAAGCAGAGTTGGCTCTCCACATTTGCGATCTTGCCATCTGCAGCTTCAGAGTTCAGGAATAGGATCCTTCTTACTCCCCTCCTTCCTGAAGCTGGAGGCTTTTGTGCCAATGGGCATGAAAGAGTCTGCAGCTTTGGAAACGGGGGATAGGATCCTTCTTACTTCCCATTTCTGAAGCTGGAGGATTTTTCAGAAGTTGGGAATAGGATCCTTCTCACTTCCTATTACTGAAGCTTCAAAAGCTGTAGAAGGATCCTTCCTCCTCAAGTCCACTGCCTAACACACTTGCTGTTCTCTGAGAAACATGTCCTATGCTTTGGGGACAAGTCTTGCCTTTTGCTCTTAGGAAAAATTTTAGAAGGTTCCTCCAATATGTAGCAGGGACAGGCTGCTGAGCAGATCTCTAGCCTACCTCAAGCCTAACCTCTTTGCTGTTCCCCTCTGAGAAATGTGCCCACACTATGGGCTTGAAACAGATTCTCATGTGATCAGTAGACAATGAGAGATTTAAGCATTTTTCAAAGTAGTCAGGTTTCTGGATGACTGTGTTATGTTTCTGAGCCAAGGGCAGCAAGTCAATCACTAAAAAATATACAAGTGTCGAGTTGAGGCAGTGTGTCTTTGGTGCCAAGTCGAGTCCGAGTCAGGCCACTAAGGAGACTTAAGTCTGACTTGAGTCCGAGTCAGTCAACTCGAGTCTATATCACTGGCAACCTCAATTCCATTTACTAACCAGAGCTGACCCTGACTTTTTAACAAGTTACAATGATATCCCCGTTCTGCATCCGTTGTCCCTTCTCTGAGTTTGGCATTGGCATCTCTACCCTTTTTCTTCCTATGGAAAATCTCTTTTATCAAACACTTTGGTTTTTGTCTTTCATATCTTAAAGTTGACTTGGATATCTGCATTCAGGTGTTTTTAGTAGAATGATCCTACCAAAGTCCATATTACCCATGACCCTCTCCTTCCCTTCTTCCCTCTCAGCTGTTAGACTAGTGTCTATCCCTATACCAGTATGATCCACAAACGTGCCTGGTAAAAACAGTTCTGTCTAGGAATACCTGTTCCCCTTGTGTCCTGCACCATTCTCCTTAGTATCTCAGCAGCCTTAGGAAAAGATAAATCTCATCTTTTTGCTCAGCCTGCCTGCTTGCTCCCTATTTGGTTTAGTCTTCTCCATTTGTTCATCTTTCCTCCCTTAACACCCCTGCTTTACTCCTGAACTTAGCTGTACAGCAATAGTTTGTGGCTGTTCTGATCTTATCTTCCCCTCCTGTCAGGAATAGTTTTTAATACCTGTAATAATTAAACTGTTGTTAAACCACCGCTGAGATGGAATTGCACTGAGCCTGGCTTCATTTTCCCTCTTGGAAACATTATGATGACATTATCCAGACCAAGGCTCCCAGTACTATCCACATTGTGTCCCTGCTAATCTGGAAACAAATGCTAGTTTCTGTGCCACCAATAACAGATGCCTATCCTCTAGCAGGAATTAAACCAGAGCTGCATAGGGAAGGAGATCTCCTGGCACCACTTAACAACCACCTTCTTCCATATGCTCTTCCCCATATGTTCCAATTGACATCTGGGAAACTGCTTCAGGTCTCTCATCTTCATAAAGCTAGGCATGCAGTCAAAGGATCTTGAGAGCTTTGATTTCATTGTCTGAAACTATAAGGTTTCATATAAATAAATGCATACATTCACTCAGTCATCCATATTTCTGAAAGGCTTATCCCTGTGACACAGAAATCAATTTCAGACATGCATGTAGACTCACTTCTGAAAAACATGCTAGGAAGGGATTATGCAGATACAGTCCTCTCCAGAAAAATAACTTACATGCAAAACTGTTGTTACATTGAACTGCATATAAAAGAAGCATGATGAGCAAACTCTTAGCCATAGCCATTTCATTATTCATACACAGAGCATTCACTTCTCCAAGATAAATAAAAGCTAAATTAATAGCTACAACTTTAGAGGTACTTTTTTAGACAATTTAAATTCCCAGCAAAAAAGGTTTACCATCTAAAATCAGAAGACACAGTGGTACTTCTGCTCACGGCTGCTTGGGTTGCTTGAGACATATGTGAGTAACTTTGTTTGCTGTGATCATCAGCCCAGAATTATTATATTTCATAAACATTTATTCCTGGCTTACTTGCTTTGTGGTTTGAGATTCCTCCACTCACATGAATCAAAATGAAGTGTAACTTTAATTAATACCTGTATTATATCCTGTAAATCTAAACCTATCCATGTGAGGTTTTTATACCTTACGTTGAATAAGTTTTAAACAAATATAGTTTTCTTGGTACAATGCAGCCAAAAGACTGGCTCATTTGACTCATGCACTTTTAAGTAGTAGTATTTTGTTCTCAGTGGCCAATAAAGTTGTGCCTTTATGACCTAAAGAGGTTTGGCTCTTCCACAAATAATAAAAAATGCGAAGAAGTAGTAGATTGTCCAAGCATTTTCCATTATTTTCACATTGATATGAAGAACCATGCATAAAGTACACCATGTATGGTCCCCAAACAACAATTTAATCTGGGACTGCTCCTTCTATTTGTTTCTGGTCTGAATCTTTTTTTCATTTTTTTAACCCTAATCCCATTCCATTCTGTTTTTGTATTAATCTACAGATTTGAAACAAAAGTCTCATAATATTATTATTTTTATTTTTTTCTGAAAATGCAGATTTAATGTGCATTTCCACATTCAATTTATGCATTTAAATATGTAAAATGAATAAATAAGCTATTATCTCAATAAGCTGTTTAAATATGTATTTTTCCCATCAAAATATGCATTTCAAAGCACAGTTTGACTGTCAAGGACATTGCTACAACATTCACAAATTTCAGTAGGTAGCTAACTTCTGATCTGAATGACAGTCTGTGAAGGGCAGATAATAGATTGAATTCAAATGTAATTATACTTCTGGGACAGTCTTTGGAAACCATTAGATTTGTTACATCAGCCTCATTGGCTCAATGGGCCTACTAGAAACCTTGATGCAGTTTGGATCCAATCATTTTGTGAAAGAATCCGCAAAGACAGAGGGCCCTTTCACACTACACAATTGTAGCCTTTAACAGCCATGGCAACATCCATGAAATCCTGGGATTTGTAGTTTAGGGGCGTTGAGAATTCTCAGCCTCTACTGTCCCCCCAACTACAAACTCCCAGGATTCCACAGGATGTTGCCATGGAAGTTAAAGTGGAATAAAATGTTATAATTCTATAGTGTGGAAGGGCCTTGGAATCCCTCAGGAAGAGCAAAGACTCTTATGCCACTTTAAAGACTAGCATATTTATTAGCATACAGTACATTTGTTAGTCTTTAAGGCATCACAAGAATTTTCAATGTTTTTGTTGAACATACCAACATTACTACTTCTGTTGCCTAAAATGAATTTCTTCCACCCCAAGTCACCCACATGGCAGTTGCAAGACAGTAACTAGAAAGCTCTGATTCTATCCTGCTTCATTTTTACTTTCCTCCTGATGCTGAGCATTCAAATTTTTACACAGCTAAGAGAGTTAAATTAAATAAAGTATAGGAACTAATGGGATCCTAAATCCCAGGGAGAGCAGAGGAAATTTGCCTAATTGTATCTGGCTGTCACTCTGTTAGTTTTAATCCACATTTAAAATGGAGGTTTAGTAATGACTGCCAACAGTTTGAAACCTGGCAAACAATCCACTCGCCACCCACCATGCATCCAATCACACTGATTCACAAGGCAGAGGAGAAGTAGTAATAAACGTTTCCTGTACGCTGTGCCATGAGATCCCCAGGTACTCCAGCTCATTCCAAAATCAGGTGCTGGAACCATACGGTAATCTTGGTGCTATGCCACATCATTACTGTTTTAGCGTGCATAGCACTAGACTGCCAAAAACAGCTAAACTGGCAGCTAAAACCCTAGAGCAAAAGGCATGGATTCAGATATTCCAAAGAGATGCATTCTGAACTGTATTCTCCAACATGGCATGCTGGTTTAATTTCTTCCTTCATCACCTCATTGGGCAATCATGCCTGTTCCTGTTAAATTAACGATCATGTCTCTAGATTCCTGAACTTGCTGCCATGTGCATTTTATCCTAAAGCAGACTGCATGTTGAACATGATGAAGCTTGAGTCAGTCTGTCGTCTGTGAATCACTTGCACCTTGGAGTAAAGGTGGACATGATGCTAAATGGATCATTTGAAATGCCCTATCTGGGTTGTTTGTTTGTGTGTTTAAATAAGTAAATAGCTCCTGTGGAGTGGGGAGATTTTTGTCTTGTGTCCTGGTAGGCAAGAAGGAATTCTAATCCTTTCCTTCCAACATTGTGGTGAAAATGACCCCATCTTGCCTATGGCAAGCTTCCATTGGCACTTCCATTGACTGCAACTTACCTCATTTTGAACACATTGAATAACGTAACAGCAACATTCAAATACAAATTCTGGCTGAGATCCCACATGTGTATGTAGCTCCACCTGCACAGTCCTGTGTCCTTCTACTGCCTGGCTCCTATCATGGCCTGGGAAGGCTCGCTGCTGCTGTTCCTTACCAGTGTGGAATGAGAAGGAGGATGGAGGTGACTCAGACGATAGAGTAGCCAGTCTTAGCTTAATTTTAGGAAAAGAAAGGACAGTGCAATCTCAAATGGAGAAACTCCCCCTTTCCCCACTTTCCCCAAGAGCTCAAAGCAGCCAGATCTTCATGGTTTGAATCTTCTCCCCACCCCCTCCTGTTCCCTCTGGTAAGAAGCAGCAATAGCAGCCCCTCCTTGGGATTGATGCTGCCTAGTGAGCAAGGTTTTTGGACAGATTGCAAGAGCAAGAGATAGCCCTCTGTACCCCATCCCAAAAGGGAATAATGCACTTGTAAGCTTTCCTTAGGCGCATATAAGTCAATAGCAGGTTACCAGCTACTGTCTGTTATTGAACAGTTTTTGAGATGCAATTATTGAAAAGCATTAACTGCTGGAACAATTTCATATGCCGAAATAATAGAATATGTTTTTCAAAAATCTTTCTCCTATCATGGAAATCAATCCACTTGAAAGCGAAAATGTGAGTATGTGGTTGGAACACCTTCTACTGGCTTCAGTATCACTGGATCCTTTGGAACTTTCCACCTGGAAAACAATCAAATGATCCAGTCTTAATTGCCATGACACTTTTCAGAGCATGGACTTACTGATCTCAGTTATTATGTAGAGATAGAAGTAAGATATAACTAGGAAAAGGTGGGTGTGAACATGAGCATATGTCAGTGGATGGGATGTGTATTCTAAATTAACAATCTATTGCTGGTTGTATGCATTTAGGAGTAGCTCTATGTTTTCAAACTATGTTCAAATGAACTGTGGGGTTCCTCCTAAGATTAACAGGGATTTTTCAATATAAAGATCCACAATGGAAGACAAGCTTTCCCAAAAGGCAATGTATCCATCATTATCCATATTCCTAAACCACTTACAGTTGCAAGTTACTGTTACATGTATTTTGGGAACTATTCATAGTTCACACAAGATAATGGCTTGATTTTCTCTGAAAAATCAGTGGTGATTTGGCTACAGTGATGAAGCACATCTTGTTTGGAGAATTGTGACATGGCCAATGGGAAGAATGTCTGGAATTATTTAAATATGTTCTAATTCAAGAGCCAGCAGGACGTAGCAGTTTGAGTGTTGGACTAGGGCCATTGCTGCACTACACAGTTATAGTATTATTAGTCTACTTTCTACATCTTATGGAATCCTAGGGTTTGCAGATTAGAGAGGGGCCTTTAGAATTCTCAGCCAGAGAGCTCTTGGCCTTGGTAAACTACAAACCTCAGAATTCCACAAGATGTTGAAAGTGGAATAATAGCACTATAACAGTGTAGTGCAGAAATGGAAATCAGGGTTTAAATCCCCTGCTCAACCATGGAAGCCACTAAGTTTGAGCAAATCACGCTCTCTCAGTTCTTAAAGAGGAAGGCAATAGCAAACCTCCTATGAATAACTCTTGCCAAGAAAACTCTATGGCCATTTCCGCACTACAATGTTAAAGTGCTGCTATTCCACTATCAACCTCGTATGGAATTCTGGGGTTTGTAGTTTAGGGAAGGGCACTTCAAATTCTCAGCCAAAAAGCTCTTTGGTCTTAGTAAACTACAAATCCCAGAATTCTACAGGGCGTTGAAAGTGGAATAGCAGCACTTTAACACTGTAGTGCGGAAATGGCCTATGATAGGGTGACCCTAAGCTAGAGTCAACCTGAAGGCACATGACAGCAACACCAACAAATGCATTTGCCTATCTTGTATTGATTTTTATTAATGTTTCCATTGATTTTACTGGTAGTAAACTTCTTTTGAAGTTTTTACTGAGTATTTTATTGTTACTACATTGTTACAGTATTGCAATGTTTTACTGTATTAGTATAAGTGCTTTTAACTTCCTTGAGCATTATTTGGTAGAAAGGTGAGGTACAAATGTTACAATTCAATAGTTAACCTGTGACCTGTCCCATACCCAAAAAGGGGCGTGATATCATGGATCTGGGCTGTGTGAGGGGGCAATATTAAGCTTTGAAGAGTCAAAAGCTCTGGGCTTAGATATAGCTGAGAAGTCATAAAATCTATGGTTTAAGATATGTGTGTGAGGGCATATTGTGACAGAGACTGCACAGATACCTGTAATCAAATCCCATTAAGAAAAAGAGCTATAGGATTTTGCTAAAAGAAAGAAACTTAGTGTACCACTGTTTACCACTTCTGACCTTAGCCCAGATTACTTATACCTTTGAAAATGTTTTAATGGATGTAAAATGTATGAATTGTGCTACATACTCAACTGTATGGAGTTATGTGGAACATTAAGCATCCCCCCAATCCCCACCTGCTGTTTATAACATGATGCAGGAAGGAGGAAAGAATTGTTAAGCAAAGATTTCTTTGTTACCTACAATTCATGCTGGAAATCTTGTGACTGACAACTTACAATCCTGCAAGCATGCAGCATAACCTGATGGATGTGGTACTCCCTAAGATGGCTGCCAGAAAAAAGAGGAAATGGATCATCAAGAAGAAGACATAAATTTGAATATAGACAAATATGAACATTTGTAAATAATTTAACCAGAACTACAATACATTTAATACTAGACCAGCTAATAATATTACCTGTGCCACATTACTCTTTGTGATAGTGAGAGTGTAACAATGTCATTTTCTGTCTTTTAATATTAATGCTAATACATTATGTTTAGGGACAATATTTATTCATCATTTCAAAAGCAGTATTCTTTAGAAGGATTGGGGGTCATTTTGGAAAATTCCCTGGCTTTTAAATTAAAAATTAATTCAAAATAGTGTGTTAGCAATGTTTTACTAATGTCTTTCCACACCACCACTGTGACTTCAGTTAATGCTTACATATTAAAATGTTCAAAGTAATAACTAATGCTAATGTATTAAGCGTTTTTGCTAATGCTTCCAGGCTGAGGATCAGGTGAAGCCATGGCAGAAGATGTGCTAGTTCAAAGCCCTTATTCTTGCTTCCAATAGGTATCTGTAAATCGGATTGTACCTATAGAGGAATATTCCTAGAGGAATATTCTCTATAAAGCAGAACATATGTCAATTCTAAGCCTCCTCCTCATCCACCATATTCTACACTTCCAGTAGGCAGCATATATAAGATCAATTGTACCCCAGATGGACGATGATACATCACTGTGCTTTTCACTGCTTTCTTTCTTGTGAGTTATCTTTGGTGTTCTCTGAGAAGAAAGGTGATGCTGAAAAGTTTGGAATAAAAGATAATAAAAAAAATACAGAACTAGTGACATTTTAACAGAAGGCACATTCCTCTCATTAGAACCCATTATAGTTAATTATCCTGTTTTATTTTTCAGAGTACAGGACTTGGCACTATACCACAACTAAAAGGATACATTTTAAAATGACTAAATAAATGAATTTCAGATGATATAAGAAGAAACAGTTCTCACAGTAGTTTTTCAAACTTATTGCCAGATTCCTACATACATTCTAATATTAGTATATTAGAGTTATAACTCAGAACTGAAAAACTTACAGGTAGGTGTGCAAAGCTGCATGGTCAAACAGTTAAATGAAGAGGTAGAAACCTAGATCAAAGGAATAAGAAGAATATGAGCTTTTCTTTCTGGAAAAGAAATAGTCTAATATCCTCCTAAGTTGCATCTCCATAGAACCGGGGTAGGCAAATGTGGAGGAGTGGAAGTGATCTTCACCTTGCACCCATCTCCCATGGGTGGCATGGCCAGTCTCAACATAACCAGAAGTGATGGAACATCACTTTTGATTCTGAGACCTGGGGAAAATAAAGCCAGTTCCTATCATTTGGGGTGGAGTCAGGTGAAGGTTAATCAAACTGCCACACTTTTCTGACAGTGTGAGTGTTTTTGTAAGAGTGTTTCGTAATTGTTATCAACAAAATTAAATTGTAGGATATCAGGACTTTCAGGATATCCAGGGAAATTTTCAGGGCAACAAAGCACGCCTCCAGGGCCTGTGGTCAGCCTTTAGGCTACACTCTCTCCACCCCTGCTTTAGAGAGATTCTCATGACCTTCACACCAAAATAGCGAGTTTTTTTGAGGGGAGAGTCATGGAGGAATTGAGACAACCCACTCTCCCATTGGTGTGTACTGTGGCCATGCCTTCTGATGCCACACTTCTTGTATGAGAAGTGCTTTTCCTCCATCCATGCATTCAAAGAGTATGGGGAAGTACATTACATAGTGGTGTACTTATATAGAGCTCAGCTGAGGTGGTCTGTACTCATAAATCTGTACTCGTATTTTTACTCATATTTCTGTAAATGTTTCCTCATGTCCTCTGGGCATGTGGACAGCCAAGAAGTATTTCTCCCATTAAGAATGGTAGCTGATTACATGGCCTTGGCACATAGTGGCAAGGAGAGGATGAAACCATGCTTCCTAGTTTGCAGTGCCTCTTCTGTATTATTTGGATCCACAATTGATTCATGTGAATCTCCCTCTTCGGTAATCTAAAAATAAGTATGGAAAGAAATGTCATTGAACTTGACAGTGTTGATGAGAGTAGCATTTTTTTTTTTTATCTTCCAAGGCTTGTTATAAGAAAATGTGCACATTATCTCAAGCACTGATACATTCAAGGCTTATGAGGCATTTCCAAGAAACAAAGTACACAAGAAACAATGTGGTTGTTTTAAATGTGAATGGATATCCACTTAACTGAAAAAAATAGATACTTAATTGAAAAAATCCACTTAATTGAAAAAGTAGACAGAAACACACTTTAGCCAATGAGAATGAGTTGCACAATTTAGTTGAATTGTGAAAATAAATTTGCAAAACAGGAAAAAGCATGCCATATGACTGTGTGAAAAGCAGTGCAAGAAGAAAACACTAGTCTGGCAAGCTGATTCCAAAACAAACAAACAAAAATGGAATGGATGGGAAAAAGTAGAAATCAAAAGATTTTTATATCCCAGCCCATTTAAGGTGAATACTCCAGAACCCACTGTTCAGCCTGTGTAGAATTCCACAGCTGCAGCCCTTCAAAAGAGGAGATACTTTCCTATGCCTAGATCATATCAAGTACAATTGAGATTAATAGATGATGAAGAAAACCCCAGAACCATATTTTCTTTCATAGAGATCTCCAAACTGTGACAAATGTGCTTTGGAGGCTAAGTTGCTCAGTCACCTATACACTATTGACCCTGAGCCTGAGGCTGAAAGGCAAAGAGGCCACAAAGCTGCAGGGCTGATATTTCCAGAAGAGGCCAGAATAAACAACACAGCCACAGTGAAATATATTTTCCTGCTTCAGTGGTTTTCTCAGCTAGAAATATGTGTGGACTACATTATCTCTGGAATGCTACCTATGGAGTGAGAAGTAAAGCAGATACCTCTGGATGCTTTTGTGAGCTAATATAACTCTTTCATAAGCTCAACAATCTGTGCCCTGACATGTGCAGACAGTTCATTCGTCTGTCTCTCCTCATGATAATTTCTTCCACTTCTTTTCTTTTCCAGAAATTATGTGGCTCCTGTTCATTTAAGAACCTGTTATGTCATGTGCAAGTGGGCACAGAAGGGGAGAGACCAGAAGCACCAAAGCCAGCCCTACCATGAGGTAAATGTTGAGGATGCCAGCTCAGGGAGCAACTTTTTCAGAAGTCATGAAAAGCCAATGAAATCTATGTTCTTTAATTAATTCTTGTTGCATTTTTGCTGTACTTGTGGGATTTCCTGCCTCACGTGTCAAAACAGTGGGGATATGTCTTGATTTCAGTAGGTGCACATGGCAGCAGAAAGGTGGGGGAGTGTTTTGGGCCAGCAAGAGGGACCACCATGGTGGAAGGACCCTGAACAGGTGCTAACAATGCAGTTGATTGTGGCATAATTAAACTGCACTGGATTTGTCAACCAGGCCCAACGAAGAAACAGGAAAATAAATAGTGCTTTTTAATGAAACAAAGCATTCAACATGGGCGTCGTTGAGAATAAAATATTATACCCTGTTAGGATACTTGTATTACAAATGAAATCAATAGTATGGCCCTCATGAATAAAGTTTCTATACATTCAAAGATTATTAAATAATAAATGAAACTAACACGTGATACTACAGTTTTTACTGCCTCTTTTAATTTTCATGCCTTGGATTATGAATGTCAATACAGTTATTACTAACAGATGCTAAAATTTGTATTTGTGTATTTGTATTTCTCATCAACAGTTTCTAAGAAAAGAAAAAGAACGTATTAAGGCAGTTCAAAAAGTGGAAGCCAATCCAACCTAAAATTAAAACCTTCTGTGTACACAACCATTGCATTATCTTATATTATTCCTGAATTTAAAAAAAAAAAAGCTTCAAACTAACATATCAAAAGAATACAGAAGGCCAGGATTAATCTCTCCTTTTATAATTCTTCCACAAAGAAACACCTCATACATTATCTCCTATTTTGACAGAGTTAAGGAAAATGTTATAATGAAGTGGGCAACTTGCGGACATTCAACTGACTACAGTTCCCATTACTCCTGTATATAAGGAATGGTGAGTGCTACGATCCAACAAAATTTTGCAGACCACATGGTTATGATCCATGCTTTAAAGGTGGTGGGAGGCCTATGAAGTTTTGCTGAATTATAGACCATTTCCACACTAGACTGTTATAGTGCTATTATTCCACTTTCAACATCCTATGGATCCTGGGGTTTGCAGTTTAGGGAGGGGCCTCCAAGGGACCTCCCTGAACTACAAACCGCAGGATTCCATGGGATGTTGAAAGTGGAATAATAGCACTGTAACAGTCTAGTGCAGAAATGGCCATAGTCTATTTGCTATACAAACAAGTCAGCACATCTATGTGTGGGAACAGAAGGGAGGAAAGAGATTTCTCTCTGATCCTTACAGTAGTAAAAGTTTTCTCTTCTTTTCACCTTTATTCTGAAAGCCAATTCAGAGTGAAGGCAAATGTTCCAATCAGATTTAGCTATGTGTCATCATCATGACATTATACATCTGCCTGTCCTCACTTCACATTATTGGTCAACAGCAGAGAAAATGCACAGGAAAGAATATCATGCCAGATATTTTCAGTTTAAACAAGGATTTGTCTTTACTCTTCCTTATTTTCTGACTGCTAGTTTTGGTTAGTTGCTTTTCTATATTCACCTCACTTGGCTTGTTGCATTTAGCTTTACAGCATTTAGTTTGTGATTTGTGCTTTATGCTCTTTTATATTTTGTAACTGCTTGGATCATCTCCTTTTTTTTTTAGAATGGAATGTTCATCCACACTTTTATATCTGCCAGGGTCATGCAGATGTTGGACAGTCATAGCAAAGTGAAAAATGACTCTTCTAAACAAGTACATTTTGCTAGGGAATATAGTATGCCACTACTTGTCATTGAGAACAGAGATGCAAAATGGATATAGAGGAAATTACTGCACTCTGAATTAAATAACCTGAGAGCACTGCAAGTGATTTCTTTGAGTAGCTTTTAGGATAACACAAAGTGAGGAGTTTAATGGGTCTACTGTGTGACTTCTTAAAGCAGCTCTGAGGTCTCAACTTCTGACCATGTCATACCAATACAAAGTGTCACAAAGAAGCATGACTCCTGGGTCATGACACTAGCCACATGATCAAGCATTTTGGAAGAGCAAAGACTTTTTTTTTTTCAAATCTGCACCAATCAAGAGCCAGTTGGCAGATAGGAATTAGCACTAATGTTACACTAGGTAATTCAACTATGTTGCTGAGTCAGTATTCATCAGAAGGGCAGGTCATTCCAGTATAAAAGCCACTTACAATCAGAGTTTGCAGAAACTGGAAGCAAAATGAAGAAGTAAGTGGCAAATAAGAGACATTAAAACATATTTGGCTTGAAAAACAAGAATATATCTTTCAAATTGGCAAGCTTTGAAACCACTGCAGTCAGTGAAAATTCCCATAAAGTAAATCTTCCCATAATAGATACCTACTGAGGGTTTTCCTTTTTTATAGCCAGCAATTTTTGTATGTGCGCAGAATTGATGTTCAGTCTGACAAGATATTTATGGCCCTTAGGAACAAAGTGATTCTTTTCCTTTTGTAGTTACAGCCTGATGAACATCCACTAAATGTTATTATCAAATTTGGGGGAGGAGATTGCAATGGAGGGGGGCAATTGTTATCCCTCAGCACCCAAGGCAGGTCATTCTTGGAGGTCAAAAATTACAACAGAAGTGACTTCTGGTTGCTACTTCCCAGTTTGTGGGGGCAGTGGTTAAGAGAAAATATAACACACTTGGGTCTTTGAGAACATTGATTGGCCGTTTGGTACATATGGAGGACGGATCTTTGGGGGAGTCAGGCACTTGGGAGCTGCAAAAACAGATCTGTAGCTATACTTTCGCTAACTTTGGCCCTTCCCGCAACTCACTTTTTCTCGACACCGGGGTTCAGGAATCACGCGAGCAGCCTCCAGCAAGAGGCTCTTGCATCCCCATTGCTTCAGCTCTGCAGCTGCTTCTCAGTCACATGAGCGCCTCTCCTCTTCCTTCCGCAGTGCAACCTGGGAGTTTCCCAGGCTGCACTGGGGCAGGAAGCATGAGTGGCACAGCTTCAGAGCTCTGCACACCAGGTAAGTGCGCACGGGGCCCTGGAGCTATGCACGATCGTGCACCATTTTCGGCTCAGAGCCAAAAATGAAAAAGTGTATGAGTGGTGCCTGCCAGACCCTGAAGCATCACACAAATGTGAGTGCGTCATGTGGACCACTCCTCACATTCACTCAAGGGGCCCTTTTGCATGGCAAATGCCGTGCGAAAAGGGCCTATTTCTTAGGTTAAGACTTGTAAGGAGAACTGATGGCATTTCGAATTATGGGTTGACACTGTTTTGAAGACCACATCTTAAGAATAACATGTGCATCTACAGCCAAAATCGGAAGAAGAGAATTCAGGTATTACATCATAAAATTAATCAGTAAATATTTTTATTCTGTAATGATACATGAACGAGTCTATTTCTGGTGGTGTTATGTGATGGAAATAAAATCTTGGTACATTAATTTTAATTCACCTTCTGAGGAAACTGTACTTTCATGAAAATATTTATATGCATATCCCTTCCACAAAATGATTTGTGCATCTCTCTTATTGTGAACCAACATGGTGTAGTGGTTTGAATGTTGGACTAGAACTCCTGGAGACCAGGGTTCATACCTCTACTCAGCCACTGAAACCTATGGAGAAGTCACAGCCTTAGGGGAAGGTAATAGCAACCTTCCTCTGAATAAATCTTGCCAAGAAAGACCTATGACAAGATCATTTTAAGCTGGTAGGCACAACAGAGTGCTAAATTGATTGGAAGCAACTCCCTCACTTGGAAATTGCTAATAATGCTTAATTAGTTCCCTCAGATTATGCATCTTTGTGCCTTTTGGCTCAGATCAAATGTAGTATCAAGCGTAGTATCTGAAAAAGGCACCACTGACGTGTTGTACTTATTCTGTGTATCCCAGGTTTCTATCTAGGAGTCACACATGTTTTTATAAACAAGTAGAAAGAACCTGAGATTTTAAAATTTCATATGCCATAGAAAGCAAAACAGCTACAATCATCCATCCCTTCTCCATATTCCAACATGAAGAGTTCAGTAGGTGGTTTCGTGTGTGTGTGTGTGTGTGTGTTTGTGTGAGACTGTGAAAACAGGAGGATTGTCAAACACAGAGACAAGTTGTAATACCTGGATAAAAGGCTGTGTTTCACTTGGTGGCTAACAAGTAATACCGTAGTTGATAACGTGTACTGACAGACTTGTAAGAATGAAGGATGTTTGAGGAATGTGGTTTTTATGAATTCAGGTTTGAACAGAATCAATCCATGCCACCTAGATCACAGTGCAGAACAAAAACTTAGTTATCCACTATCCTTTGCATTTCCTCAAGCTTCTGTTCCTACTGCTTTTCACTTTATCAAGCATTATCTTATTTTCTAATGAGTCACAGCATCTCATGATATATCCAAAGTAGAGGAGCCTCAGTTTAGCCATCATGTGAGAATCCAGGACTAATTTGCTCTAGCACCCATACAGCTGTCTTTTTGGTGGTCCATGGTATCTGTTGACCTGTTCTCCAGTAACACAATTCATATAAGTTGATTTTCTTCCTATCAGTGTTTTTTCTGCTGTCCAGCTCTCACACCCATTCATAGATATTAGAACAACTATGGATGAATCTGACTTTGGTATTACTAAAATAGTTGGTGATAATATGATTAGCACTGCTAATGCTCACCCATTCTGTATTTCAGGGTCTGAAATGTCCCTCCAACCCTGCCTGAATATTTGCTTTTTCACTTCTGTTCACAATCATCATTTTCCAAATCTCCTTCTTTATCAGCACATTTTTTCACTTTGTGTTATAGTGTTTGGATTTTTTTGTTTTGTTTTGTCCTTTGCTTCATGATTCCAACTAGCCAGGGATCATACAGTGAACAAAATGATGTCATGACATAGGCCTTTTTCGCACACAGGTTTTTTTGTGCAAGGGTCCCTTGAGCGTCGCATGAATGGAAGCGTCGGTCCGTACGATGCACTCCCACTCACGCGACGCTCACAAGCCTAAAGTGGGCTACGTACGCATTTTTTTATTTTCAGCTCTAAGCTGAAAATACTGTGCAGTCGTGCAATGCTCACGGGGCCCTCACGCACCTACCTGCGTGTGGTGTGCCGAACAAGCCAGCCCAGTTGCGCTTCCTCCCCCAGCACAGCCTACAGCTCCCAGGCTGTGCTGCGAAAGGAAGGAGCGCTAGCGCGACGGTCACGCAACCAGCAAGCCACTGTGGGAGGCAGAAGGGCTGTCGTGAGCGGCTCGTGCAAACGGCTGCTCAGTGAGCGCCGCTCCCCACTGCCTCAACAAAGGTAAGGTGCGAAAAGGGCCATAGTGTCAACCATCAGATCTATTTATATAACATGGTTGCAGGAGCAAATGAGAATAAAGCCAATACTTGTTATTGTTGTTTTATTACCAACTGCTGGTATTTTGCCAGCTGGTTTTATAACCTTTGAAAAAGTAGAACATTCTCACAAGTTTGATTATAATCCATAAGGAACCAAAAATTGCCCCAACTGCAAAACAATAAGCACAGATCCTACTCTATAGAAGATATCAGTAATGATTCCTTTGTGCACAGAAATCTGCTTAGAGTACAATTCCATTGTTTCTGAAAAGGAACCCCAAGAGCCATAGAACAGAGCAGATTCCCATTTCCACCAAAGCAAGGGGTCCATATGCATGGAGAAAGAGGTTGGTTTCTCAATGTAGTCTCAGAACCTACGCCACCATTGCAATTCTACCATGTGTGTTCTGGTGGCAGTAATGGCCAAAAAAAGGGGGGTGGGCTTCAAAGCACTCCCATCTCCCAGTCACAGCCCAAGAATGGGAAGGTATGCATACTAGTTTTCAGGTTGGTGTTCATTAGTGGAATGAGTCTCCTGTTTCTTGTATAAACCCTTGAAATTGTTGGGTGAGGAATGCAATGGACCTAGACAGAGAATACTTATTTTGAACTGCATGAGGAGCAACAGAAGGGAAAATCTGGGAGGGAGGCTAAATAAAGAAGAAAAAATCAAAAAATACTTCCACTTTCTTCCTTCTGACCTGTCAGGAGAAGCCTGGTAGGGCTCTAGATTAGACAGTTCCACTACACCAGATTCTCTCTCTCTTGCTCTCTTTTTCTGTCCCAGGAAGAATACTCCGTTGATATCCCATTTTCTCAGTTTCTAGTTGCCAAAATAAGAAAGAAAGAAAGAAAGAAAGAAAGAAAGAAAAAAGAAAAGGGGCAGAATCTTTAGAATTTGAGTTAAAAAAAATTTTTTTAAAAAAGTCTCTCTTGAACTTACCACTGTGACAAAATTAAGTTAACAAAACTAATTTTACAGAGGCCTAGTCTATATGTAGGAATATTCACTTATTTTTTCTGTTTCTTCCTCTTAATGAGAAAAAAAGAACAAGATTGTGCTGCTAGTACTAAAGGAAATCTGCAAGCAAGTGTTATTATCTGTTACATGGTGTACAAAAGCAGAAAACACAAATCATAACAAACACTAGAAAGGGGCTGTGCAGTTATTAGCACCCGAAACCATAACTAATAAGGGTGAAGGGCGATTCTCTGAGAGAACAGCACACAGGTGTACAGCTTCCTTTGCCTTCATTATCACACAGTTCAATCAGATATCGATGTAGCAGGTAGGTGCTCCTGCTGTGGTATATGTGGCAAGCCATAGATGGAAACATTACTGTCAGAGAAAATTAGAAAGGCAAATACAGTACGAAGTGTCCCACGAGACCTAGCTAGCAGCCAGCACAAGGATATAACAATGCTTCAACACAAATAAGGACCCTCCAAGCAGGAGAACTTTTTGTGTCCTTCCCAAAGAATAAAAAAGTAGCTCACAGTGTTCATGAACAGCAGAGTCAGAATGAAGAGGGGCTGAAGAGGTAGAGCATGGAACTTCACTTATGCAAGAAGTTGGAAACAATGGTTGTAGGTGTGGAAGAAAACAGCTGTGTTCACAACTATGAAGAATTTATCAACTTGTTATACTTGCATCCCATTGAACAAGGGGCCTTTTGGATCAATCTATAACTTCCTCCCTAACCCCCAATAGATCCATTCAGTTATATTTGCTCATCTGGAGCCTGCTCACAGAGACTTTTTTTTTTCCTATGGTGAAATTATTCTTCCTGAAGCTGGTTAGCAGAAGCAGAGCTTGGAAATGAAGTATTAGAAGTAACACTGCTAGCTGTAATCTGTTACTTTGCAGTAGGAGAGCTAATTAGAAGATTAATAACTTTCCCTTTGCAAATAAAGAACTAGTAACTTTATTATTTTGTGGAAGCAAAAATGTTTTGGGGACATTCAGAGGTTATCTACCCTTAAAGGTAGGCCATTTTCTTACTATTCTTCAAAAGAAAGATTATTTTCTCTCTTTTTTAAGAAACAGACTTTTTTTTTTTTGTTGCTTTATATTCAAGTTATCAACTGAACTTAGCTTAGTTTGTGCATGTTTGTAGAAAATTATATACATATTCCTATTCTGATCACCATCCTCAAATAATATCAGTCAGGTCAACCAGGGTGATAGCAGAATTAGAGGGGGAATTGAGGGGGGGAAACCTTCAGGAATTTACAAATCTATTTAACATCACAGGAGCTAAGACATGTTGAAGCGTCACAAGCAAGTAACTTAAAGCCCCAAAGCCAAGGGGTAATGAAGGTTAAATCAACTTTATGTTGGGATTACCTCACCCATCCATAGCTTCCCATGGTCAGGACTAATGTATTAGAAGATTACCTCAGTTAAAAACAACTCTCTATCCTACTTGGAAGCCTTTCCTTCCTAGGAATAAAGCGCTTACGTTAGTCCTTAAAAAGCTGGTTAATCAAAAAGAGGTCCAGGTTAATTTGCCTTCCATTCTTTTCACAGCTGGAGATTCTAATTGCCATTGCTCTCAGCTGATCCATCCACTTCATTCTGAAACAATAGCATGGATTTCTGGGTCTCTGTAAGTCATTTCTGCAGTTTAAAGTACTTTATGTGTTATATATAGTTTCATACAGATCTGTGACATAGGTGAAGTAGAATGGTTATTTTTATTTGTTTTTAATACAGTGGCTCTGGTGTGGTATTTATACAGAATTCATGGGAAACAGGGGCTCTGCAGTTTAGCAGAAATGGCTGACTCCAATCCAAAGCTCAGCATGCACTTTAAGATATACTTGGAGCTCTGGACTTGGAAGCACAGCTCCAGCTGTGTGCATCACTAGAATGAGCAGTTGTTGTTGTTATTGTTACTGCTGCTGCTATTGCTGTTTCTGCCATGTGCCTTCAAATTGGATCCATCTGATGGTAACCCTTTCACAGGGTTTTCTTTTTCATTTAGAAGAGGTTTGCCATTTCCTTCCTATATGTTGAGAGGGTGTGAGTTGTCTAAGGTCACTCAGAGGGTTTACCTGGCTGAGCAGCGATTCAAACTATGCTTTCCAAGAGTCTTAGGCCCTTTCCACACGGGGGTTAAAAAAGGTGTAGAGCAACCTCTGATGGAGGTCGTCTACACCATAAAGTGGATTGGGGTGGACTACTTTTGCGTAGTTCCACACCCCAATCCGTGCTAGGGTGACCAGAAGTGGCGGCGCTGCGTACTTTTTAAAAACCACTTTTCCAGCGTCACAGTGCCTGGTGTAGATTTGCAGGCTCTTGCAAGGGCATGCCTGCAGATCTGCCGGGGGCGGGCTTTCCAGCTGGCCAGCTTCTCCGGTTGGTGGAGAGCCTCCGCCAGTCGTAAGTCACTATTTTGGGTGCCGCAGGATGCCACGGGACGCCAAGGAGTGTGGAGCAGCGAAAACACACTGCTCCATGTGGTGACAGACTTACCCAGTTTCAGGTAAGCTCCATTGTAGTGTGTTTTTGCCTGTTTCTTCCTCCTCGTGTGGAAAGGGCTTATGTCCAGTGGTCTAGCCACAACTCCATACTGAGTGCCCCCCCCGCCTTAGGAGAAAGGAAAATACCTTAATCACTACAGATTACATGTTCATGAAACAAATGATGGTAGTCCGTCAGTGCTGCTGTAAGGAATAACCCCTGTAAACTATGAGGTGCAAGAAGCATTAACTGTGAGTATAGATCAGATAAGAGATATCCCAAACTATCTGTAACCCTCCTACCACAGTAAGGTCATAATGTTATTGGGGGTATTTTCTTACATAACTGGCCACTTTGTACAAACAGCTGAACTTTTAACTGGCTTGTGTAAGAAAATCTCTAACATCTCCTTAAACAAACATTCCCCCAGGTTCACAACAGTTTATGGTGCCCCCTGAAAGATACATGGGCACAGCTCCACCCATAACCCCACAGAGTTCTGCTACCATGGTGTTCCACAATACCAGCTCTCAACAGCAACTTGATCAAGGCAGGTCATCTTATATATACTTCTGTGGAACTTAAACCACATTGAACTGCTTACTGAGTAGAATATGCCAGTTTGCACAGTAAAGCAATGGTTCTCAGGCTATCTGAAATGGGGAACCAGTAATTTTTCCCCCAATGTTCCAGGGACTATTACTAGATGTGGACCCATTGGTTACAATTATTTCTGTCTATCCTGGAAACTTTCCAGCAACCAGCAGCCAATGGCTCAAGGACCAACACTGGTCTGGGCACCACCACTTTGAGTAGCACTGCTGCAAAGCTTCTGTTTTTATTCCCAATGGTACATTATAGTGGGAGCTGCTGTCCAAATCTGTGCAGTGCTGTGAAGGGCCAGTTTGTCCAACTTGGACAGAATTTCATTCCTATCTATTTAAGGGTCAAATGAAGTGGATTTTATGCCCTGCAGTGTCACACGATGGACTCCAGCTTGTTCAGGGGATGTCAGAAAACAAATGTTTTCCCCTGCTATTAATGCTGTAACAAAGAATCCAAACTATAAGAGTATCTAGAGCCAGAAACCTGTTGGCAAATTTCTACAATTTATTGATACTATATAGGAATATACTATAACTGTGGTTTTGGTAGCCTGATGCAGTTTATACATCTGAAGAGAGAACATAACATTTTCATGAAATTGTTACTTTAGGCTGCAATCCTGTATCAACTCACTTTGGAAGAGCAATTTAGAGGACTCCAGTGTAAGTTGACTGTACATCCAATGTTAGAATGTACTTTGGGTTTGGGACATTTTTCCGTGTCTTATAAACTATATTCTGACATCCTAGCTAGCCTTCTTAATGCTGTCTATGAGGTCAAAACCGTTTGCTAATTCTAGTGTGAGTTTTTATTTAGTAATATTCCCTTGATGCAATGAGTTTACTCTAGTTGGAGCTAACACTTGGATTTAGGTTTTACAGCTGAATCACAATGCTTCATGAATAAACAAGTTGTCCTTGCCAGTTCTAACAAATGTGTTGTGAAATATCCTTGCAACAGGAAGGAAGGGGAAAGGCCAACATATTGGTTTTGTGCCTCTGCTATACAAACTGCCTCTCAAATGAGCTGTCCTCCCTGTTGGCAATGTGCTACCCTTCATGAAATTCCACTGAGATGAGTGCATAGGGCTCTTAGCAGTAGCCCATAAATCCAACTAATTTGGGTGTGTTGATTGCCAAGAAAGCAGATGGTAAGTCACTAGATCTTTTTCATCTCAGCAGGTGTCCTGTGTGTGTGTGTGTGTACACACATCACATGAAACATGAAAAGGAAACTGTTCCAGTTACAAACCTGTGTGTGGAATTACTCTGGTAACCCTTCCTAGCCAGAAGGATTTAGTATGCAGTTTTGAGTGAGATAGCAAGGGACACATTGTAGTTTGCCACTATCCAGACTTGCTGTTCTGCAGTGTTCATAAGTGGCTTTCTAGCTAGACTGGGCACAGCTTTGTATTCCTTCTTAAGGTTGCCAGAGTTTGACCTTGAAGGAATCTTCTCCTGCACTTGAAGAAATGCACAGATGGAGAAGATGAGTGTCTGTCTCAGCATCATAATGCTATAATGATCATGTTTATAGATCATATCCTAGCTGTGTAGTTATTAAAGAGCCAGGAAGTATCTTTCAGTGGGGAGATGGCATTCATTTCTCCTACTAATTAATTGTAAACACAAGTACAAAGAAGAAGGAACAGCTGCCTACAACACAATTATAATAAGAACAGGTATTAAATATGGATTGTTTTATAAATACACAGAAGCATAGAAGTGCAACAATATTATGCCATAGAAAAAACACAACAATAACCATCATCATCATCATCATCATCTTCAATGCATATTGTAGCAACCCACCTTTTAGTATATTTGTACTTCTACTTTTGTCCTTTAGAAAGCAAGTTATAAAAATGGAAATTTGCCTGAAATCCATTAGATATAATATTTGCTATGATATAATATTATTTTACTGCTATGCTTACATGCATTCATAAAAAGATTCATATTTAATACATGTTCTTAATATAGTTGTGTTGCATGTGGCTTCTTCACTCTCAGTGTCTCTGTCACTCTCTTTCCCTCTCATTTCCACACATATACTATGTTGACGGTTAACCTGCTATTTGGACCCCAATCTTGTTTTGTGATATAGCCATGCTTCCTGACGTAGATCTCTCCCCAAGGACAGTAGACTCTGAAACAGGAGTTCTGAAAGCAATGCAGGCTCACAACTACTTACAATGAATCATTTAAGCAAAAAGAGAGATTCTAAGTCATTGGTTTCAATGAATGACAATGTGCTGCATTCTTAACATGTATCAGGCATAGTAAAACTTTTGGAAAGTTTCTCTAAACAAAGGTTTAGAGAAACATCACATCTCAAGTTTGATCTCTTCTTTTGCTTCATAAAGATGGACCAAATCTTAGAAATCTTTGGATATTTCTAAGATTCATATCAGAGTTAGGAAACTCCAGAGAGTTGCATAAGCTAATATGTCTACCTTATTTTATATAAGGAACATTTTTAATGCAGTGTAAATTTTATCATTGTGAAGGATGTCAGTGCACTGTGTCTGAACATGTTTCCAAAGACTACATTAGCTAAACTCTGAAATTTGCTACCAGGAGTTGTAGTGATGGTCCTCAGCTTGGATGGCTATACAAAAGATTACATAAATTCAAGACAGATAATGTTGTCAGTGGCTACCGGTTATGACAATTATATGTTACTTCCAGTGTCAGAGGCAAAATGCCTCTGAATACCAGCTGGGAAAATGAACAGGGGGATTCTGTTGTGCTCAAGATCAGTCTGAAGGTCATTCCTAAAAGCTGCTGCTTGGCCAAGATGAGAACAGAGTCCTGGACAAGACAGGCCTTTGCATAACTCTTTTGATCTTAAAAGACTGCAGCTCTTCCTCTCTTCTGCAACTCCTGGGCCTAAGTTTCCTGGAGGAACATTTGGTATCGATACTAAGCAGAGTGCAGCAAGACGAGTGCAACATGAGCTTGTGGTAGAAACAGGAGAAATGACTGTGGATGCCCTTGTAAAACAAACAAGAAAACTTATGTTTATTTTCTCAGCAACTCTGTCTTAAGCTACTAAAAGAGATAAGCAAGAGAAATTGACCTTAACTTGGTTAGAAGAACCTGAAAGCTGGCTGTCATGTATGGGGGTAAGTTAGCATCCATTATTGAAATTGGAGTCTTGTAGACCAACAAAAGGACAAAGAATGTGACTAACTTCTTGAAAAAAGAGGGAAGTAATGTTTGCAAGTAAGAAAGCAGCAAAGAGCTTGATCACATAGACAAAGAAACATAGAGAGGGGTGAAAACAAAGGCAGGCATTATCTGGGCTCCCTTCTCTCACTAATCACATTATAAGTATTGATGACTCTTTGCTTCCCACATTCGTCGCCTCTCCCCTCATTCACTCTCTCACATTTCACCTCCCTTGAGTTATTCTCCTTCCCTCTTCCTTAGACCACATCCTATTTCAGCTAATATAGCTTAATATAGCTTGTTGCCTTCTCAGGACACTGCAGAGCTTGGGAAAGCTACTTTTTGTATTACAGCTCCCAGAATTCCCCAACCAAAAATCATGATATCTGGGGATTGTGATAATTGCAGTTCAAAAAAGTAGCTTTTCCAAGATCTGGAGTACTGGCTGGAATCCTGATGGTACCCTATACGTATGTAACCAGGCCACCTCAGGTCTGTAAAGGTTATATGCCAGGCAGGCATGGTTTCCTCTGAGTGGGCGGCAGAGGAAGAGGTGATGTGGCTAGATGAGCAGGTGCAAGGTCAGCAGGATTGTTTTGGCTATGACTTGTATTCTGGAGAAGGCCACACACCAGAACACTGATTGGGTCACCCCACTTGTTCAGTTTGACAGGGAGACATAAAAAGGCTAGTGTTTGCCTTTACTAGCTGCCAATCAGTATTGCCTAGCTGGACCTGTCATGCTGCTGACAGTTTACATTTTGTAAGGGGAGATGCTGCCCGTTTATCTCCTGTTATCCTTCTGTTATTCTTACTTATTTAATTGCTGCTGGAATGTTTTGCCAAGAGCCTTATCTTAGAGTGCGGCAATAAATTCTGCCTCTAAGCTTACTTAATGAGCCTCTGGAATTCTTTCTGCTTCACTGAGAACCTCTGCGCAGCGAAGCATTGCTTCACTGTTTGAACTCTGCACATGCTCAGAGGAGCCAGATCCTGCTAACCATGACAAGGTCATGATGACAGAAGAAAAGAGGCCATAGACACCGTAACCAGGAATATGGCTACTGTGGTATATAGTATATGATATATGGAAGGAAGGCATGGGCGAAATAAGATACTTGGAGTTGTCAGATTTTGTCTGCCTTCTTTTGCCACCACTACACAACCACTGCTATGCTGGGAAATGTGCAGTGGCTAGCATAGTGTACCAATAAGACTTCAGGCACTCAGGCCAGGACTGTAGAGTTGAAAGACTGGGACTTCACTGTCAGGAGGGATTTGCATTTGCAATCTAGCTGGGACAGCCAGTGTGGTATAGTAGTTTGAATGTTGGACTACAGACCCTGGAGACTAAGGTTCCATTCCCTGTTTGGCCATGGAAACTGACTGAATGGCCTTGGCTGCATCACACACTCTCAGAAAACCCCGTGATAGGTTCACCTTAGGGTTGCCATAGGTTGGAAATGTCTTCAAAGCACACAACAACAAAAACAATCCCTCTCATCCTTCCTTGATTTGTCTGAGTTTAGCTCAAACTTCACAGTAGCTGCAAGGGAGGGGTGATTTTGTTGCAGCAATAATATGTTGTTATGATCTATCCTTGTTATTATGCAAGTAGTGCTAAAAAAAAAAAGCCATCCTTGCATAAGTGTGATTTACCTACTTTGTGTGGTAACGCCCTTGGATTAACCAAGCAGCCTACATTTTGCGGCCTTCCTTGCATATGTGACTGTAGAGATTGTCATGATGAGTTCCTGCACTTTGAAATTTAAAATAAGTTCCTGTACCAGGAGAAAGGTGGGATATAAATTCAACAAATGAACAAATAAATAAATTTTACCATGCTACCAAACATCTCTCTGCTTCCCCCTCACCTTTCCCTAGAATCCAGACCCTTCAATCTGTTCTGCCTATCTCTAGCATTAGAACAGAAAGGCAAAGACAAACAGAAGTATGTCACAATCAGAGCCATTCAGGAGAGAGCTGCCAGATACTTACTTACCTGCCCTTTCTCTTTTGTGACAAAAGAAAATAAGAAGAGGTAATCCTCAGCGAGGTAACATTTTTCAGAGGGAAAACATTAATCCTTCACTGTAGATCACAATACTGTCAAACTGTTGATTTATAAGACCAAATTATTGAGAAAGCGCTCAAGAATCCTCTATGACAGTTACAAATGCATAACCTAGAGTTAAGCACTTGTAATGTAATGTATTCATGATCCCTACATGGCTCCTAGTGTAAGGTGTAAGGGTTCCCAGTCCCCACTTACTGTCCAGTAGCCCCACTGCGAAAGTCCTCAGTATGATCCAGCTAGCCATTGTGATCAATGGGGGTATGTTCACCTGTTGACTAGGAAGCAGCTTGCTGATAGTCTCTCCCTTCTTTCATGCAAGCAGTCTCAGGTGCAAGGGGGACTTGGGACAGAGGTCCTGCTTCTGCCTGTCACACCAGAGATTGCTCATGGGACGGAGTGGACACCACAGACAGCTGCTTCCCGAGCGACAGGGGGAAAGATCCCTATCAATCACAGCAGCTGCTTCCTGGTAGGTGGGGATTAGGGGAGTCAAGCCAGGAGTCACTGTGTAACACTGTAACGATGGTGCTTATCCATACATATCTCCCACACATGATTCCAGCCTGGACTTTTCATGGCACATAAGATGAACAAATAACTTGATTGCTTTTAGGGCCATCCATTAATGTAAGAAACTGATTTACTCATGGTGACAGTAAACACCACGACTGACAACCTGAGGTTCAAAGATGAACAGTGTACACCAGATATTTCTAACTCTAACAGAAAAGACAAATCCTAACAGAGATAACATCATTAAGGAAATTTTAAAAGCAGCTTAGGTTATGACTTAATGGGGGGTGTCTTGAGTGTTTTTTTCTCAGACAGGCAGGGGAGGAGAGATGATGAGATACAAATAGTTCTTTGTGTCCCTAAATTACCTGCTTTATTTCTGCTAGCAAACTGGAGCATAACAAGATAGGAACATAGCAAGCTGCCTTTTACTGAGTAAGATCATTGGTCCATCAAGCCCAATCCTAGAGACACTAACTGACAGAGCCTTTCTAGGGTTTCAGACTGAAAATCTTCCATACTTGTCTCGGAGATGCCAAGGATTAAGCCTTCTGTATGCAAAATGTGTGTTATACCATTGAGATATAATCCTTTTAGCATTTCAGATCACTGAATAGCAGGTACACTCCAATGCTTCAGATATAAGACTTCTCAGGGGCTACTTGA
Source organism: Ctenosaura bakeri (assembly GCA_948474755.1). Taxonomy (NCBI): domain Eukaryota; kingdom Metazoa; phylum Chordata; class Lepidosauria; order Squamata; family Iguanidae; genus Ctenosaura; species Ctenosaura bakeri. The sequence continues at coordinate 174,082 of CAOLHI010000677.1, forward strand.
GGATGCTGGCTATTGGACCTAGAACCTTTTATATGCACAGTATATGTACCACCCACTGATCTATCATCCTTCTGAACATCCTTAGTAAATCTTTCACCCAAGTTCTTCTCACAGAACTCTGTGCAGGCTGAGTCTCCCAGCTTACATCATCTCACCGTCTCCTCTTAATATGTTGTTTGCTGCCAAAGAAATCTGTTTCTCCCTGCATTCCCACCTACTCTCTTCTCTTCCTCAACCTTGCAGTAAAATTTTAATGCTGAATTTGTAACTTCTGTGTTTCATAACTCTATAAATCTGAGTATGATAGTGATGATTAAAAGTTTTATGAAAATGCTGAGTCAATTTTACAACATTTCAGCTTGGTGCTATATACATGACTGAAATATTTGGCCATAAAATTAAGGATAGGATCTTGAAATATAGTCACGGTTTGTTCCTTTCGGAGAACAGCATATGATCTGAGATTCTGCTCCAGACTTTAATTTCAGAACAGCTTGGGCAATGTTGATTATTGCTCAGAAAACTGAAAAATGCCAGTGCACCCAACTTAAATAACTATAACTAAAAACTACCTAATGTGGTTGAAAAAAAATTGATAGCCAGCAAAAGTAATTAATTATTGGGGGGCAATGCACAATTATATCATTGCACTGTGAGTTCTTTACTCCTAAATATAAAAGCCAAACAATTGAGGGAGTCTGGAAGATAATGAACATGACACATCACATAATCCCAGACAGAATTGGAGAAAGAGAAGAAATACAGCTGCTGCTTTAAACAGTAGCCTCAAATCTTCTGAAATATTTAATGCACCACCTCAGAGGTAGTCTAAATATTTTCTGTTGGATCTACATCAATCTAACCTGAGCAAATGCATTTGTATATGCAGCTTCTCTGAATCCCCCTGCTGAGTAAAAGGTGGGAAAACAAACCAAAACATGGTGTAAGCAGGATTCTAACAGAATTTGGAAACATTATTTTTTTGGGAGGAAAGGGTTGTAACTTCTAGAATTCCTTTATGGCCATGCTAGCCAGGGGACTGTAGAAGCTGAAGATTCAAACAATCATTATTTTTTTCCAAGCTCTGAATTCTTGGCACTGATCTTTACTTGGATAATACTGAGTATCTGAATAATGCTTTTCAAATGTTTAAAGCAATCACATATATTATCTAGCTGTAAGTCATACAACAGTCTGGTAAGGTAAAAATTGTAAGGTATCCCATACTATAAATGCAGGGAATTGGGGCTAAAAAGGAGCTTGACAGGTCCTCCAATGATTAGTAAGAAGTCAAACTTGAACCAGGGACTAACCAACCTAAAGGTCAGTGTCTGATGCTCAAAAACTGATGGTTGTGTGCAAAGGTGATAGCTCAGTTCAGAAGCCAGAACTGTGTGTTCCTAGCCCACATGAGATCACCAGCAAAGCTGGGAATAGGGAAATCTGTCAGTCTTACTTCCTTCTGCATTTGAATGGTTTGAACTCTGCATTTTCCCTTCCATTAGATGTCATTTGCAAATGCAACATACTCTTCAAAAATTAACTGGGGGATGACATTGTCATTTGCCAGATTCAGTAGATACATCTGTTCCCAGCAGGGAGAGTACCAGGTAGTTTTGCTTATAGGTATTATAGACATGAAATCTCCCTTAAAAAAATGAGGTGGTAACTCTATTGGAGTACGATAGACTTGGTTAGAATCAGTGCGATCCTACTTTCAAGCATTCAAAACTCTGGGCCATATTTCTATCCCAAAGCTGAAAAAAACATGCAAAACTTGGTAATATTTTCACACACACATGTAGAAATAAATTCTCACTTTTGCCCAGTATCAGAAAACAAGATTTATGAGCTAGATTTAGCTTAAATCTTATTGTATGTCCTAACTAGAATAGACTTATGGAAGCAAGTGGTTTACATATTTGTTGATTTACTTGACATGGGAGACACCAATAGGATTCTAGTGTTAATCTTCTTCTACAAAGAAACAGAGAATAGCCATAATCACCAATCATCTTTCTTTCATCTGTTCTTCCAATATTTTAACCCATGGTCCCAAGAAGTCCCCAAGCAAGGGCATAGTCTGCAAATTTTTGGCACAGGGTAGAGTGAGATTGTGAAAATCATTCACACTTTTACTTGCTATGCTCACATTCCCTTGGTAATTTGCCTGCCCCTTTTCTTTGAATGCCTAAATTGTATTTCTAAATGTGCAACTGAAGTGATTCCAATGCTAGAAATTTGGGAATTATTTTGTTATTTGGGTGGGGCAATTCCCTCACTTTGCGACTCCTGTAGTTACCCCCTGAGTAGCTTATCTTATCAGGGCTACATGCACACACAGGGCCATCTCCTGCATGCATGTAGAACTAAACTGGGGACTGAGTATTTCTCCCACATCACTATATCTGTTGTATTCCATTTGTGTTTTAGTATTAAGTAGTCCCATTTTCCTATGGATGGTCTGCTCATTTCAGGCTGATGTGAAGTGACTGGAACCATAGCTATTTTAAACTAGCATTATCACAACACATTACAGGAACTGTAAAATGCTGGAAACAACTAGCCAGTAACGACACGTTGATGAATAGTTATTGACAGTTCTTGTGGAAGCATGCATTAATAAAAACTGTCAGGCCATTTTTGCAACATTTGGGAAGAATGAAAATAAGAAGTCTGCATATGTACAATACTAATACTATGTGCATAGGTTTAGGGGAAAATATAGATCTTAAAATTTGCAAACACAATAACACTCTTCACAGATGCCCTCTAGGGAGAGAGAGATATACTTTGAAAGGAATGAAAACATTTTGTACATAATTTTTCTGTCTCTCAGCAATGTGTCCTGTATATTGACTTACTTGATAAAAGCGGCCATGTAGCCCAATGCAGAATTGTTTTCTTAAGTCCAGTGAAAGTGACAGAGTTTAAATGCCTACCAGTAGAAAAAGATGTGCTTGTGTGAATGTAATTTTGCACTACGCAGAATATAGTATGAATCATAAAAGCCAGAGATAGTTGTGTGAACATTTCTATGGCTTGTCTGTGTCCATGAGCAGCAGAACAATAATAGGCAAAATATGAGAAATCATGCAAATGGACTTAATATGTGGGCAGGAGCAATCTGATTTTCTTGCTGCAGAAACTAGGTTACCTTGAAAAAGAGCTGAGCTAAAGAAAGAAAGAAGGAAAGGAAAGGAAAGGAAGAGATGCTATATATACAGCTGTGGACATAATGATGGTGGGTTGGCCAACATCAGTTTTGTAAAGATGTTCCACCTATGTTCCACTGCAGAACTATCTCAGTTACCCCAACAATAACTACAAACCAAGTACAGTTTACAAAGTTTACATCTTCCATCTTGTCAAATATATACAGGTTCCTCTAGTTGCCAAGTACAGATTACAAAGTTTACATCTTCCATCTTGTCAAATATATACAGGTTCCTCTAGTTGCCATTCTTCAGGGTTTATTTTCTTCCTCAAAGTCTTTAGATAAGAATAATAGCTGTAGCCCTCCAGATGTTCTGAGACTGCAGTTTCCACCCTTTTCTACCATGTTTTATGCAGGCTAGGCAGCAGCGGAGCTTGGAGTGCATGGAGGCAGGTGGGAAGGGGACTGTGGCATGGGGGTGTAGCCACTGTGCATAGGAGCATGGCTGCAGCATGCGAGGACATGACCACAAGCTGGGATGCCCCAAAAACATTGCTGCGGGGAGCAAACCACTCCCATCACCCCCATCCCTATGCGACTGAGGCTAGGACACATAAGTCTAAAACATCTAGAAGGCTACATGTTTCCTAGTGCTGCTGTAGAAAATAAATTCAGATTGGAAAGCATATGCATCATGGGTAGTGTCAATGCATGTGCACAAATATCAACTGCTATTTCACACATTTTAGGATATTATGGAAATTTACATTAACTTGTTAGGGGATGATTGTGTTTTTCTAGCATGGATGTAAAGAATGCATCCTATTGTTTCACTCTTAATGAAGCTGTGTACCACTGCATGAAAACACAAAACATAGTCAACTATTGTGATTTTTTTTTTCATCTCAGGACATCTTGTTGACCCTCCAAAATCCTGAAAAATCATTGAAAATGCTCAGAAAGTCTTGCAATCTTGCCTGCTGAGAAAATTTTTGCCATTTTTGTTGTTGAGTGGAAGAAGTGCAGATCTAAGTGAAAATGTCTATCATGCTAATATAATATTTTTCCAGTATTTCTTTATCTCGTTTTATTGTTGTAATATTTTTATATTGTTTCTTGTATTTCCCTATTTCAACATTTTCCCGTTTCAACATATTCCAAATGTCAGGGAGTCCATTAATGAACAGAATATGAACTTCTAAAACGAATGAATGAACTGGATGGATGGATGGATGGATGGAAAGACAGATAACATTCCCTTTATCTTTGTTGTAGAAAAGTTTTTCCTGAAACAGAGAAGGGAGCTTTTGCTAAGCCCTTTTTGCCAAGCCCCTTCCACCTCCACCCCAAATTTTGGTGATCTTCCAGAAGAACATACAGCATGTGGTGATCTTCCAGAAGAGTATACACAATGATGAAAGGATGTTTCATATAAGGATGGAAAGATTATTTAGAAATATTTTAAAATTTAAAACATTTAAATGTTTATTTAAAACATTTATTTAAAACAATTTAAAATATCTGAAAAATGGTCTAGCAACATCTTTGCAGTTCAGGACTTATTTCTGTGCAGAAAAGCCGTTTTTCAGCACAGAATATGCTATTACCTGTGCAGAAAGTGCTGCTTTCAACACAAAATGACAACATGCAATTTTTGTGCTAAATAAGTACCCAACTAGATCATTTCCTTGTAGAAAATATTTCTCTGCAGAAATAGCTGTTCCCTATTCAGAAAGTGTTGACTTCTACACAAACTAACCATGAGCAAATTTCATGCAAATAGTCTTTAGAAACTGCTCAGCCTTCTTGCAACAGGAAGGAGATTGTTAAAATTATTCCCTGCTTCTTTTTGAAAAGAAAATTAGTGGAGAATCACATCCCTATCTTAAACTACCCTGCTGCTCTCTGGGGAAGAGGGAGATGTTGTCTGTTGCCGATGTTGAAATGAGAATCAACTGCAAGTCTTGACAGCTTTTATATAGTTTTGGTTGGAGAATTAACCATGCTAATTGGAACCAAGAGAAGAGGGCACTAGCCATACTGAGAATAATGAGTCATATAGTCCAACACAGAGATTGCTTTGGGCCACTATGACGTAATTAATGCATGATAACATCACACATTTTATTAAACAAAATCTTGTGAATCTACATAGCCAATCAGATACATTTTTTTCCTTGAATCTGGCCCTTGTGTTGCCACAAAGCATAAATGAAGCCTTATGCAATTCAACATGTGTACGTAGAAATATAAGTGAAAATTTGAACAGATTGTGGCAAATGAAGTTTTCAAATGGAAGAATTTTTGTTCCAAGCCAGGAAAAATTGAAATGGAAATGTAGTCATAATTTCAGCTCCATCTTAACATTACAGAACCATTCTCATAAGATGGAAACCATATTAAACAATGCTATGGTAGGGCGGTGAACAATAATGACTATACTAGAATAATTACAGTAGAATGGATTGTGGCAGAAAAGTCAAATAAAATCTGTCTACCTATATCTGACAGACAGGCAAGCAGACACAATATTAAATTTTAAGTGCCAGAGAAAATTAACTCCCTGAGCTATTGTCAATGCTCAGCCATAGCCAGGTGACAATGGTAAGCCCGGTGACGAGAAGTCAGGAACAGAGCCATGGAGTCAGAGAGCTATGAAATGCACAGAAACACCTCAGAGTGAAAATAACTTTGTTGACCAGGTCCATATAGGAATCTTTCTAGGAAGACCTAATGGCTACTCACAGATCACTGAGTACCCTGCCAAGGGAAAATGGGTCCATTCCTTCACTGTTATCCGGCTAGTTCTGTTGACAGGCAATATCAATCTAATATATCTATACCTTCAGAAGAAAGGCTTTGGGCATGTGAGATGGTTTTCACTGAAGAGCATCTGAGTGCAAATGACCATGTCTTTTATTATTGTGTTTTGAATGTATTTCACTTTATGGTGTGCCTTAATCAAGAATTTGGTAACCTGTATTCAGTTATAGTTAGTTGCAATTGAGCACCCATGTTTGGCAGAAAGGTAGAGATGTGCAAAATAAATGCATGAATAGATGTATAAATGGCCAGCCTAAGTGAGGCGGGGACAGGCAAGTGCCTGAGAATAGTGGCATAGGATTTGAAATCCTGATTTTGAATGTATCAGATATCTGTTTTCTTGGCACATACTCTTAAAAATTTTGAGTGCCAATTAGAGTCTTATTTGATTGACCCTCTTGGTAAAGTGCATGTTTTCTTCCTACTGATTATTGTCATTGTTGCTTATATCCTCATGTTGTTGTTGTTGTTGTTGTTATTGTTGTTATTTTCAGTTTGATAGCTTTTAAAAATGTTCTTATTCTAAAAGCATTCTCACTTGTATCAGTCTTTGTGGTGATTTGTTTTTGTTAGTCATCTGGTCCAATTGCTTATTGAAGCAAGAGTGTACAGGATGGAGAAGAGAAAATTCATCTGTATCCATAAGTAGTTGCATATTGTTTCTCAGCTGATTGTTTAATTAATTAGCTACTTACACATTACCAAAAAAGAGACAGAGATTTTCACAGAATTTGCACATTCTGACTTATAATTAAAAATGCACCTGTAGAAATAATTACTATGATTTCAATACATCTCACTGAAGTGACATTTAAATCTGGTCAGTCCATTGTCTAAGGTCTTGCTCTTTCTTATTTATTTTTAAAATAGACGTGTGTGTGTGTGAAGAGCAGAGGATCTTTTATATCCTTAGGGCTGAATTCTAATTTGGGAAAGATCTTAGGGCTGAATTCTAATTTGGGAAAGATCTTGGGGGTAGCAATGGACATGAATAAGGGGACAGAGTAGGGTCAGATGTAATTCATTACTCCAGACTGAAAACCAGAACTCAGTTCCCGCTCTTTAAAAGTTTCTTACGTTCAATCACTAGTCAGATATAACAACAAAAGATGGTTCCTATCCAGATGGAGAATCCGCATGGACCAGCTCAGCCCCTGAGCTGAATGGATGATTGTTTTCATGGCCACCTATTACTGAATAGTGTTCTTCCCAGGCAGGCATTACTACAACAGTGGTTTTCTCTAAGTTTTAGAAGGAGGTGGTTGTCCAGGTGGTTGTCCTATTTCCATTCATGATCACAAGTGATATTGTAACACTCACCCCCTGGAACTATTAGAACAGGTCACATGTTAACATCATTTAAGAGGACATCAAAAAACCAAAATGTAATAGATAACACTTGTACTAAACCTTTGCATTTATAATAGAGTTTGGGGCTCTACATGTAATAGGAAAACCAAATTTTAAAGGTCCAGAGATGCCTTTTTCTTCAAGCAAGTCATTCCCAGATCACTTCATGCCATCTGGCCGGAAAATTAATTAAACTGAATAAAATACCAGTCAGGTTCTCTTCAGAGATGAGAATAATCACTCCACATGTTGATGTAATCTTCAGAAGCAAATCAGATATCCTGGAGTACATTTTAACCATTATTTGGGTGAAGACAGATGTGTTATATGCAAAGCAGTGGGATTGGTTTGAATGCAACTAGAACAAACATAAACCAGTCTTCTTTCAGGCAAATTTGTTACCCCAAAAGGTGGGTGAATCAGCCTCCCACCTCATGATGCCAGTATGTCTGTTCAGGTGGGGAATTAATTAGCTCAATTAGGTCTGCAAGAGGGGGTAACAATGAAATCCTCCACCAATGTTTACAGGGTCTCCACAGGAAAGAACAAGCCAGTAGATTCCAAAATAAGCTAAAATACATTTTATTAAAGAGTTCAGTCATGCACGCAAAAGATCCAAGCACTCACATAAAAGGATAAAAGGAGGAAAGTTGTTGGTAGCAGAGTTTTAGGGAATGTGTGATTATTACCAGTCCAGAGAGCAGTGAAGAAAGCAGCAGTGTGGCTTAGACTTGTGCCTAAGGATAGTACTCGTTTGGAAAACAGAGCAACAGCACGGCATTCAGCAAGTGAGATACTGCATCTAACTGCTCAAATGGATGGTTTTTAAACCCAAAATCTGCCTGGAGGGCAAGGGTGAGAAGGGCTCTCTGGCTAAGCAAACAATGGAAATTGCACCATGGACAATGGGTCCAGACCAAGATAATAGTCTCAGTGTTAGGTTACAAAGAGTTAATGGCTGTTGTAATAGCTCTATAATGATGGGCAGGTAAAGGAACAATGAAGGCAATGTCTAGTTGCTAGGAAGAAGTTCAGAAGCAATCAGTGTTTTCATGGGAACTTCCTGTCACTATTGCGTGATGGCAGAGATATTACAACTTTAGTTTAAGCCTATGATCTCTGGAGTTACTTGGTGATTATCCTGACAATGACCTTGGATATGCCTAGAAGAGATCTTCTGACCTACTTTGCAGCACACACATTCAGCCAGTGTTTTTCTTCTGCCCAGCCTGGCCTTACAGTCATCTCAGGTTCTGTTTTATATCAATACCAGTTAATATATTTTGCCAATTAAATTATATTTTGCCAATTCAGCCATATCAGATCTGGGGTTGTGTGGGCCAGTAACAAAGTTAGAACCAATAGATCTGTGCAATTCAGTTGCAGCAAAGGGAATGCTTGTTGAAGAAGGGAGCAATTGGCTAGGGGCTGTAACATCAACAAAATCATGCACATGACCAAATTGCAACATAGTTTATTAATTATTTTTTAAAAGTCAAGGTTAAAAAGATAAATGGGGACAATTTTATTTAACAAGTGAGTGGAACCCTGGAAAGTGAAAACCCCATCATTGCCACCCATTTGAGATGTGTAAAATGTTGCGTCCTCAAGTGAAGCTAAAAGGATGTCAAATTTTCATCTGGGGATGTTCTGGGGCAGGTTGGTGGAATTTAGAGAGAGATTGCTGTAGATGAGACAAAAAGAAGGGAGAGAGGGAAGGACACATGAGAGACGGATGAGAGAGCATTAGCGAGAGAGGAGTGAGAAAGTATTATCTGGGGCACCGGCATTCTACTACCTGCCCCAAGGGTATTTAGATAATAAAAAACAGAATAAAATAAGCAGGAGGATGGGGAAGAGGAGGTATCAGGCACAACCACCATATCCTTGTCCCAATAAAACTACATTCTAAAATTAAGCAATGAAAACCTTTTATCAAAGAAAAGGAATGGCACAAGTAATAGAGGATAAAACTGACCAAATGGCCAGCATGTAAACAAATGGCAACATATTCAAACAGTTCTTTTAGCCACAGTTTGAGAAACAACATATAACTACAGGAGAAACTATAGATAACTGATAAGGTATTTGGTCCCACTGTCTGCATTTTGGAAAGCTAATGCTTACAATTAGCATACAGAACTATAATTTCTGGATGAACATATGCTGAGACCGAGCAGTTCTTGTGACAACTTTTGCTTATTATTCATTACTAGAGCCTAATCACACTTTCTGGGATGGTCCAGTGACAAAATGACACTGAGTTGCAATTCCCCCCACTAGTTCTGCACTGCTCAGCATGAAGAAACTGCAAAATGTATTAGAAACCAGTGTTTTTAATGACTTTATCTTGAAATACATTTCAGGTTATTCACACTGAGAAATGCTTATCATGTGAACTTTCAGACTGCTGGGCTATGCAAAATGAGCCAACTTTTCTTTAACCCATTGAGAGCTCTTGTGTAAATAATTTCTTTTGTTTTGTTTTTTAAGAGGCCACTGCAATTTGGAATATCTTGAATGAACAAGCAAAATGAATGTTATTAAATCTCTTTTTTCTTTCCTTTTTTGGGATCTTCCTCTTCCTCCTCTCCTCTTAAGTATTACAATAGCACATTTGAGTATTTGATATTCATTAGCTCTGTAATATGTGCAACACCCTATTAATGTTGCTTATTATTGTTATCCTTCTCTTATAGAGGATGAAGATGACAGGGTACAACTTGACAAAAGCAACACACTGCATTGGTGGATGAAATGATATTTTCAGGACTTCCCAGATCCCACTTATATTTACTCCCAACCCTCAGAAATAATAATGGGGAATGGGGAACCCTTGCAATTTACTAGCTTAGCAAAGATAAAGATGATCAAAATGCAGCAGCCACCACTCAAGTTCCAATTATGTGTCCTGAAAAGTACTTAGGACATGGACTTGTCATTCTGTCTCCATTCATTATAAATATGAACATGTTTACAAAACATAAAGATGAAAAATCTTGGCATTGTAATGGGATGATAGTGCCTTGTGTTGCCTCTGCCATTCAGTGTGCCATTTTGAAAAGCTGTAATTTGCAATTTTACATCAGAGAGACGCTTCCGCAAGAATACTTTACCATCAGAAAACTGCAGAGACAAATACCACATGTGGATTCTTCCACTTCTGCTGTGGTCTTTTGAACTGGTCTATATTGAAGTAAATATTTGTCTAACATGTCAGTAAGCATATTATCTTTTTCAAGGCTTGAAAACAAGTCCCTTTCATATAAAATTAAGTCATGTTACAAGAACATAACCACAACCAAGACTATACAAATCACTTGTGCTTCCTGAAGGAATCTGCCTCCTAGTTTCTGTTTGTGGAAAACTAAGAATTCCAATTTGAATAACAATCGTGTGTGTTTGTGTGTGTGTTGCTGCGATTCCTTTAATGGTGCCTTTGGGAGTTCTTCTGTCTGATGTCACAAAGTTCATAAATGCTTAGTCATTATTTTACATGATTATTTATTCTAGATCAAAACTGACATTGCACACTTGGTGAGATAACAGCAGATTGCCTAGCACCAATAAACTTAAGGTAAAACTCAAAGTATCTTGAAATTTAACATGGAATCTGAGAATATTCTTGATTTTTATTTAAGCTTCCACAGATAGAAGAGAAAAACTAATAGACTGGAGGTAGATATTTGGGTACATTCTTAGACTAACTGATTGGATTTTCATTTCATTTGTAATACTTCAGATTTGCATCATTTACAGGAAACAAAAATATTCCTTTTTGGAGCTCTTATCTTTAGGTGAACCATGCTGCAACCAATGAAAACTGTGTGCTGCAGACTCAAGAGAAAAATTTACCATGAACCACTTGGAAAAGATCCTATTAATACTTCAATCTACACACTTCTGGCACGGTTCAAACAAATGGCAATTGCAGTAAAGCACTCTCCTGCATTGCATTTCCTCACCATATTTCCCTCTCACAAGGTAACTTCTACTGATGCTTTTTGAAATATCCCTTTTATCAATTTATCACTACACTATTGACAGATTATACACAGCTCATTAAGTTTTTGATTACAGCATCTTCTTAGCATGCCTTTAAAAAAAGTGAACTCTATTCCCTGTAGTCTGTTATATCGAATTTACAGACTAAAGCAAGCTTAGAATCCTGATGATTCTGTCTAGCTAATACATAGACCTGTTTGGAAAGGCCGTTGTATTCTGTTCCCTGAGGAAAAAAGGTTAAAGATTTTCAGGAAAGGACAAAGAATCAGCACAATGTCTGTGTTTAACAAAAGACTCAAGCATATCTGCTTTGGACTAATTATTCCGATTGGACAACCTGTGGCATCATTTGCTAGAGAAGAAACAGTAAGGAGCTCCCATTCTCATACATCCCTGTCATGAGTTCTCAAAATGGGAGAGCAGCTTGGACCTAGAGATGGTGGGGGGGGGGTGACTGTCATGGTAGTGAGGGAAGGAGTAATCTGCTGCCCTTCCTAATCTTCTTCCTTAGGCAACAATTCACCTTGCTTTGGTGGAGGGCTCTCTATGGAGTAATTTTGTGATATTTGTTACTAACTGAAATGCCACTGAAATTATACAGGTTATGAATTAGTCTCAGCCTCAGAGGAGAGCAATAGCAAACTCCCTAAATAAATCTTGTCAGGAAAACCCCATGATAAGTTCACCTTAGGATCACTGTAAGTTGAAATGAGTTGAAGGCACACAACAAGAACAGCATAATTTAGTCACAGTGTACTTGTTCTATGTCTCAAGGGAAGCATGACCACGTTTCTCAAGATTTGGTCCAAATAAAAGAGAAGAGAACAACCTCATCTCTTTCTTACTTCTTGTATTCAGCGTACATATACCAACTCACCTAGGCAAATGTTCAGCATCTTAAATATTTGTACTTTATTCAACATTAAACCTGGCGCTATGTTTAGCCCTATAATTTACTCTGTACAGAAACTGAAGATGGAAGGACGTCACAGGTTTATCTTCTCTGATGGTCAAATTTGATGAATATATATTCATTATTTTTCAGCACTTTAATGGCACCACTTAGCCCCAAAAGACCTCAAGGGTAGTCTATAAGTGTCCATAGTGAGGCACTCCTCTTGAAGCTTACAGCCAAAAAATAATGAAACACAAGGAAAAACAGATGGGGAGTGAGAAGTGGAAAGGGAGAGACTCAGTTATGCAGTTGGTTGCTAGTCTTCCTGTTATTCACTTGAAATTGCTCTGAGCCTGTAGATTTTAGAACACATTTAGCAGGAGACATCCAGCTTTTTGATCTGCAAAAAATGCCGTTTCATAAAGTTCCAAAGAACAGAGCAATGGTGTTCTCATGTTGATAGGGTTTTTTTTTCTCCCCTAAAATACTCAGAATGAATGTTTGGCATATGTGTGTGTATGCATATATGTTTGCATATATTTTAGATTACTGATTTTTTGCTTATACAGTCAAACCATAAATGTTTCCATTTTAAAAAACTTGGGCAAATAATTAGCTATTTTTCATTACTTGAAACATTTATTTACTACTATCGTTTACCAGTTCAGAATGGAATGCCATACATCAGACTAGTAGCTTACTGCCAAAAACATTGTGCAGATCCACAACAGTGAAATAATTATTAAGCATACTTGTTGATTTCAGACTTAGACACCACTAGACAAATGAAGGAAACTTCATTCACTTAGACCCCACAAGACACATGAAGAAAATATCTTTTCATCTGCCTGGGGTGAAATCCAGAATCATGAAGCTCTGTGGAAATAAAAATTACTTTCAGCTTTGTTAGATAAATTTGATCACAAACAGATTGGCAGTGATATAGAAGAGAAAAAGTAAATAGGCTCTCAGAACCTCTCCACTGTCAGCTGCAGAAGAGGAATGTTCTCCTTCATATATGGTGTTCTTCATTCCAAAGCCAGTGGTCATGGGAGTATCAGGCAAGTACCAAGTAGGGGTGGAAAGAATATTAAATATGCAAAGAATGGTAAAAAAAAAAAAAAAAAGGTCGAGCATAAGGAAATACTGCTGAAAAGAGTTCTGGACTAATGAGAATTCTCTTCAGTTTGGGATTTATTTTGGCACAAAATTTACACTTTTTTTAATAGAAAACAAGAAGCAACATTTTCTGTGAAGAAAATAATATTACCAAATATATATATATATATATATATATTTGTTTTCTGCACCAAAAAAGCTGTGAATTTTGCACAAATTGAATCCACAACTAGAGCATTCTCTGCACAGAAAATAATGTTTCCACACATTATTCTCTGAATGGAAAATCCTCCTTCTGTGCAGAAAATGTTGTTTTGTGTTGAAAAAAAAATATGTGGAAATTTTGCACACCATGAGTCCCAAACCATGAATAATAGTCTTTGAAAGCTGTGTAGTTTCCAAGTCTTTCTCACAGCAAGAAGAAAATTGCTCAAATTTCTCATTGTTCCAAGAATGAAATCAGTGAAGAATTACATCCTTATTACTGATTTTGTATAGATATTGTGACCAACAAGGAAAGGTTACAACATTTGGAGATTTTGTACTTAGGGGAGAAAAGACAAGTGAGAGGGAACTGGTCCAAGTGTACTGAATTTTGTGGGAAGATAATGAATAGCAAAATATTTTTCTCCCTTTATCACGACACAATCACTTGGACTCATCCAATGAAGTTAAATGGTAGGAGCCTCATTCAACACAGATTCAGGGGAGTAATTATTCAACAAAGGCCACAGTCACACTGTGGAATTCACCACCAGTAGATGCAAGGATGGCCACCAAAATGAATGGCTTAAAAATGGGAATTTGACAAAATCATGGAGAATAAGGCTATTAGTGGCTACCAGATATGACACTTGCATGTTACCTCCATTCTCAGAGGAAGCATGTTGGAGAACCAGTTGCTGGAGAACACAAGCAGAAGGAGGCTGTTGACCTCATGTCTTGTTTTGTGCTTCATATAGGCATCTGGCTGGCCACTGTGGGGACAAAATTCCAGAAAGGATAGAGCTTTGTTGTATAACGTTTTAATGAAACAATTTGCTAAAAGAAAGACAATTAGGAATACTAATTCAGTCCTTATTTACTAACGGTCTAAAGGTCATTTATTTTATTATATTATGCCAGATGCTTCTAAGGATATTAGAGCAACAATCTTGTAAGGAAGGTTAGATTGATGGAAACAGTGACTGATCTTGAATAATCCAGTGATTTTCATGGCTCAGAAGGTATTTGACCTAACTGTCTGCAATCAAACATTTACTGCACTGTGAGACTGTCCAAAAGGTATTACAAAGATAGAAACAACAAAAAGGAGCAATTTTCCACCTAGATGTGTGTTGAAAGGAGTTGAGGTTTTGAAGATTCTGTGATTGTCAAAATCAAATATCACCCACAATATAAGCAGGTACATTTAAAAAAAGAGAGAATATGGTTGTAAGTAGAAGCACTCTGTGTCACTGGTAGAACTTTCTTCTTTGAAATAAACATTTGTAAAGGGCATCTGCACTCAAAACTTAGTGGAGTTTTTCCATTCACTGCAATGAAGTGAGACTTGGAAAGTCACTTTTTAAATATAATGCAATTGATTGCCATTATGTTTCCAGGTAAGTTACTATTATAGCTGCAATTTTAAAAGTATCTATTTACTTTTACTTTTCTCAAAAATAACTAAATCAGCTACTTTTAGTTACTAAAGCACATTTGAATGGAACAAGCTGCTGCTTTATGGTACAAAATATACTTTCATCCTGTCCACTTTGTTGTTACCTCAACAACTGCAACAGAGCTCAAGTAGCAGAAGCAGTCAGTGTTTGAAACTATGTGCTATTTCTCTTGCGCTATTTAGAGAAGTTGTATTCCCATATCTATAGAAGTAACTAAAAATTGGGGATACACAACAAAATGAGTTAAGTTGCATTATGTTACAATCAAAATGCAGTTAAACTTTGTTTTTGGAAGAAAGGAATTACAAATAAATTATTGTTTGATAACTTCCCAGTTCTTCAATGACATATATTGTTGCACCAGGTTATTTCAATCTTGTAAACATATTTCAGAAGCCAGTGTGGTATAGTGGCTTGAACTCTGGACTATGATGCTGGAAAACAAGGCTTGACTCCCCATTCAGCCACAGGAATCCCTTTCCTTTATTAACAGCTTTCAAACAGTTATTTGCAAATGTCTCCAGTCAATACCATCATAGGGGCCATCAGAATTTGCAAGTCTGTCATTCGGATCAACAAACAGGACATGTGTGCCCTGAATTAGCTACAGAGGGGGAGATATCTTCTGATGTCTATGCCCAGCCTATGCCCAGAACTGAAAAATCTCCTGTTCATATGGGTGCTGTATGTAGGATTCCCTTATCTATCTAGTAAAAGTTTGTAAAACTTCCTTTTTTGGATGACATGTCCCAGAATCTCCCAAGTAGCATGTTGTTTGGGAGTTGTAATCCAAAAAGTTTACATATCCAAACTCTGCCACTGTGAAAGTAAACTCCTTTTGAAAAAGTTACCATAACTGAAAAACAATGGGGGAATGATTTTTACTTCCATCTCCCACTGCCATTTCCTTACCAAATGGGGGTTGGTGTTACTTTAACTATATTGGAAGTGTTCCAAATGGCCAGCCTAGCTGGTTTGCTCATGTCCTGTTAGATTTGAGCATAAATCTATTTGGCATAAAATGAGTGTGACAAGTGAACTTTTCACGCCATTCCCAAACCATAGAAGCCTTTTGCATTAATATTCTCCCATTAAAATTTCAGCTTTTAACTGAATGCCAATTAAGTGTTGCAAGTATGCTATCTGCTTTTTCAAGTCAGAATCCCTGATGTTCTCAAAGCTGGAAGATCTGATTTGTCAAGTTAAAATCTCCAGCTGTTTGCAGATTAAAACCTACTTTGTAGGGGTCTTTTGCCTGTGGCTATGTGTACAGAGGTAATATGGCTTGGAAACATACCTTTTTTAAAAACGTTGTTTTTGTGAAAAAATGGAACATGCATATCTAGAAGGCTAAATCCCCCATCCTTTGGTTTGGCCATTAAATTCCAGTTCCACTGAACAGAAAACACATCAATATATTTAAGTATCTCCCTTAATACTGGTCTTATTTATATTAGATATTAGCCCATTTCAAATGGCTAGAGTGTAGACAAGAGCATTAGCACTTGTACAAAAGATTATTAATTACTGTCAAGTATTGTTTAGAGTGTTCTAAGTATTTCACTTATGTGCACTGTCTCAATTGTCCTCACTATTTTCCCTATAACTGTTCTAATTTTGTTATCATTATCATTATGATGAGTAGGATATAAGCAAAGGAAGACACATATGTTGCAGGGACCTCTAAGAAAGTGTAAGATCTTCTGTGCTCTGTCTGCACATTTGTTAGTGGAATGCCTGGATGGAATCCAAAGTCATCTTCCATAAGGCCTAGTACTGCTGCAAGCAAAGCAGTTGATCTAGCCCCATAAAGTTTGGACCATTAGAAACTTGGATCATTAAGACATGTGGAGGAAGGCACATTTTGTTCCCAGAGTAGCATAGTGCCTAAGCTTTGGTTTTCAGCACAAGTGTGAATGGCAACCATTCAGTCACACAGACGTAAGGAACTGAATTCAGAGAAACTCTTGGCATGGAGATTAAGCTTGGTTATTGACTGCATGCGTTCCACAAAGAGGGAGGGGAACAGAATACAGGGTAAAGGAAAAATACAAGGAGCATATCCAAACGAAGCCAGTTTAAGTTTGCTCAGTACCTGGATGTGAAACTACCTAGGGACTGTTTATGTATGCTGTTTAAGAGGGGTGGTATTGTTGTGATGCTGCTGCTGCTGTTGATAATGATGATGATTTGGTAGAACAGCAGGATATATAGGTAATTAATTAATAAAACTCTTCAGCTTTTCAGCAATACAGGTAGGAAGAAGTTTACCAACAGGGATATAATCTGAGACTGTATTTTGACAATCTCATTTCTTTTCTAAATGTTCAGAACCTGTGGCGTTTGGAGGTATGAAAAAATGTGATGTCTTTTGATCAATAATAATATTAAATCCAAGAAACATCCGTTCAATATTGTTTCCCACTTAGATTTAAAAATTAGCTTCTTTCAAAAACACATCAAGTTAGTTCTTAATCACCTGAGAATATGCTGTGTGCTACTATATTCTATTAAACACATGGCATTTGTGTCTAATGTCATACATTTGCTGTAATTTCCATGGGCAGGGGGGATCTACAAAAGTAATCCATGCTAGAGATGAGGAAGAAATTTATTTGGTATACATATTAACTTGAACTGACCCAATTTCTACTTCTCCAATTAATATTCATACTAGAATATAATCATCTTTTGGTTTTTGTGCTTCTCCAAACTTTGTGCTACAGTTCTCTGATCAAAAATGTATGTCAAAAAATGTGTTATGTTAGGATAAATTCATGAAAAAAAATGTATAAATTTTTATGCAGACTTTTAAAATGCATTCACAAACTGAGAGAAAAATAGAATGGAATGAAATTGTATTGGAAAAAGAAAGACAGTTACATATATCAAAATCCTTATTTTTAGCTGTGAAATCTTAGAAAGGGCAAATACTATGCTAGTCTTTAAGATGCTACAGGTCTCTTCATTGCATCAATTGTTCCAGACAGGCATTCCTTTTCTGTTAAATGCTGTTTCAATTGGATTAAGACATTTATTTCTCTAGTGTAAGATTCCCCCACATCAGCCACTCTTCTCTAAGGAACTACAAATAAAGCTGCTCTGGGCACTAAAGGTGTGGGCATGGATCAATACCCAAATAATCGCTTATTGATTGACCAAACTGGAAGCTGAGCTAGGCAAGAGAAAATCAATGAGAAATCAGACAGGCCAGTTTGATCCCTGGGGATGAGGTATGGCCTTTTCTTTCGTCAACTATCCTGAAGAAAGACGGAAATATTTCAAGACTGGGGCACAATTGTCAGTCATGAGCACGTCCTTTTCTTCATTTTGTTCACCTTTTTGTTCTGTAATTCCCACTGTGAGTGCTCCAGCAAGGCTATTCTTTCAGAGACAACAAATAGTAAAGTGATTATTGGAGACCCTCACAATTTTGTATTTCCATAGTTTAAAAAAGTTTTCCATTTGGGAACATAATTCTGTAATTCCCAAACCCAGCTTAAATTCCTTCTTTAAAACAAAATGTGATCAAAATGACACAGAACAATCTGTGTTTTCAAGTATAACATGGGCTAATTCTGCTTGAACGGATTAGTTTTGGATGTTTTTAATCCTCTGGATAAGTTCCCTGCATTTTAAGAAAAGTTGCTTATATATTTTTACTTTTGTCTTCGTATATGCTTTTATCTCTATTGGTTAAATTGCCTTGAGTCTCAGTTTTGAACCCAGCAACAGATTATAGAGGGCAGCTGTGCCCATTACTCCTGAGCCCATGACCTACTTCCTTCTCTTGAAATGCAGAATTGTACGCATGCCAAGGAGCCTGCCACCCCCCCTCCAAAAAAAAAAAACCTAACCAGGTGTCCTAAATGTGACGGAAAGTGTTCTCCATTTGTCAGTTTTAGAGGAAGGCTGAACTGTTAGTCCATTCTACTTCTATATGTGGATGAACAAAATATAAATAACAAAATATTTTGGGCAGACTGTAGAGCCAATTTTGAAGAAAGGCATGATCTTAATGAATAACAACAATAGCAATGATAATACTGAATCTGAATTTGTAGGTCTCAATATTTCATAAACTTCTCCCTCTCTTTGTCTTTGATTTTCCTGCCTTTCAGGATTGCCACGTCTATAATCTGAGCTTTATTTTTCTCAACCAGTTATATCTCAATAGTTATTCCTGCCATAGTATTTTTTAAGATTCAGATTCAGTAATTTTTTTAGCACTTTGGGACAAGCAAACAGCTGCAATTCCAATAATGATAGGTGCTCTGAGAGCAATTCCAAATAGACTGACAAATCATCTGCATCAAAATCACCATAGTTAGAAGCACAATAGCAGTATTACAAAAAGTGTTTTGACTATGCCGCATTATCCAATGATATTTCACTACTCGCTAATTCTTGGACAGAATTTGAATCATTGATGGTCCAAAGATCCAGTCAGTAACACCAGCTGGACTGTGAAGCTGAAAACAACAATATCAACAATAACTATTGTTGTCGTTGTTAATTGAAGATCATAAAGCTGAAAGAAATCTCACAAATTCTTCATCAATATTTGAAACTTTTCTTGAATAAACCCAATTTGACTCAATCATATGGATGTATCATTCATCAATAGACAGATATATACACAATAGACAGATATATAAGCACTTGCTTTCGATACCATAGACCACGGTATCCTTCTGGAACGCCTGAGAGGGCTGGGATCGGAGGCACTGCACTTAAGTGGTTCCGGTCCTATCTCTCAGGTAGATACCAGATGGTGATGCTTGGGGACAGCTGCTCCTCGAAAAAGGAGCTTAAATCTGGCGTCCCTCAGGGCGCCGTCCTGTCCCCAATTCTATTTAACATCTACATGAAACCGTTGGGAGAGATCATCAGGAGGCATGGAGCAAGGTGCTATCAGTATGCTGATGACACCCAGATATATCTCTCCATGCCTCAGATAACAGCATCAACTAAGGATGGCATCTCCCCTCTAAATGAATGCCTAGAAACAGTAATGGACTGGATGAGGAAAAACAGACTGAAGCTGAATCCAGATAAGACGGAGGTACTTGCTGTTAAGGGCCCTAGCCCAGGTATAGAGGTTTGTCAACCAGTTCTAGACGGGGTCACACTTCCCCTGAAAGACTGTGTCCGCAGCTTGGGGGTGCTCCTGGACTCGCCGCTTCAGATGACAGCTCAAATTGATGCGGCAGCCAGGAGTGCCTGCTATCAGCTTCGGCTGATACGCCAGCTGCGCCCCTTCCTGGACTTCGAACACCTAAAAACAGTGGTACATGTGCTGGTAACTTCACGGCTTGACTTCTGTGATGCACTCTTCATAGGGCTACCCATGTGCTTAGTCCGGAAACTTCAATTAATTCAGAAAATGGCAGCCAGGTTGGTCACCGGAAGATCTAAAACTGACCATATAACACCTATTTTGAAGTCTTTACACTGGCTGCCTATTAGTTTTCGGGCACAGTACAAGGTGTTGGTTTTTACCTTTAAAGCCCTTCATGGCTTGGGGCCAGCCTACCTGCGGGATCGCCTTCTCCCATATAATCCACCCCACACACTAAGGTCCTCTGGGAGGAATTTACTACAGCCAATCAGAACTAGGTTGGCTGCAGTTACCCAGAGGACCTTTTCTTCTGTCGCTCCTAAGTTATGGAATGGCCTGCCGGAGGAGACCTGGCACATTACCAGTCTTGACTGCTTTAAAAAAGCAGTCAAGACGGTTCTCTTCCGACAGGCCTTCCCAGATTAGTGTTCCACCACCTCTCATCATTTGTCTCTTTGTTTTAATTCTGTTTTTAATTTGTTTTAATAACTAATGTGTTTTAGGGGGATAGAAGGGTTGCTGGGTGGGGAGGATGGGGTACTTTTTAATGTTTTAATGTATTTGTATATTTTTGTAATGCCGCCTCGATCCATTGGGAGAGGCGGGATAGAAATAAATTTTTATTATTATTATTATTATTATTATTATTATTATTATTATTATTATTAGAGCTTTGCTGTATGTACATTATGAATCAAGCCATACCTAAAGTCCTAAAACAAATTAACAAGTTGTGGTTAGTGCCCCCTGAAGCTGGTTGTGCAGAAGGCACCTTGCTTGCTACCCTCTAGGTATTCCTTTACTCCCCTTCACTTTCAAACACACACACATACAACCAATGATATCCCATTTATAATCACATAGACACATACATTATTTATTTATTAAATCTCCCAATGGCATATATGACTCTCCTTCTCCCCACTTTATTCTTACCAGGTGAGGTAAATCAGGCTGAAAGTGTGATTCTTAAGTGTGAGTTTTATGGCTCTGTAGGAGCTAGACTATGGATCTCTGAATCCAACAGTCTAACTGCTACAACATGCTCCCATGGCCAGTTAAGAAAGAAAGTCCCTTTTGAGATCAGTGGTAGAGACAGAAATTAACCTACAAGCAGTAGTAGCTGGTGGCTTCCATGTTAGCATCATGGTGCAGGTTTGAACTTTAAAGAGCTATCCAAGATGCTGGATTTATCTTGTGGATAAAATTCAGCACCTTGGATAGTTCCTGTAACAAGCTAGCTAAATTCCAGGATAGATTCACTGTCCCACAATGTGGGATCCACCAGCTGCCACTAGATTCACAAGAAAGTCCTACTTTGGGTAACATACTGAGTTTGTCTTTTTCTCTCTCCTTCCCTCTAAATGAACATATTCAAGTCTGGCACTTGCACACCTATTTGAATTGTAAAACTGAACACTGCAACTTGCCTAAATACAGTCTATTATTGCAGCTATTTTGTAAAACAGAAACACAAACAAACAACAGATGTATAAAAACAGAATGGAATTATTTTTTCTCAAGGCAATCCTATGCATATTTATTCAGATCTAAATCCAACATGCTCAATGAGGCTTACTTTCTTATGACCAGAATCCAGGGAGAAAGCCCCACTCAATTCAGCTAATTTTTCAGTAGATATGTACAAGAAATGTAATTCTCAATTTTATCTTATTTGTTTTAAGCTTCATCATCAATAACAGAAACCTATATGTTATAGATTGGAATTTCTGCTGAGATAGTATTTAAAGCATGTACACTTTCTATAAAATATTTGGGAGAGATCATCTTTTAGACTAAGTTGTGAAATACCCACTCATTGCTTTATCTGATCCAGTGAAATTAAACTTAACATTGGGAAATTTCAGACATAAAAAGTGTCTGATGAGAGCACTACATCTGCTGTCTAGCTGGTTCAACTTACAGCAAAGCAAGGGAGAGACATCAAATATGGTTCTTTTATCCAGTTTTTCCCCTGCTAACTCATGGCTAGGCTTTACACAGTTGAAACCATAATAAGGTATCAATCAGTTTCCATACAGATGCACACATATAGATAACCTCTCCTCTTGGTGGCTTCCCCAAGATGGATAGATTAGGATTAAATGAGTAACTTTTCATGGCCAATGCATCAAAAAAGGGGAGGAGGAAGCAACACAACATTTTAAAACCCATTGAATATAACCTATTGCAAATACTTGTCTTTTGATTTAGAATTAAATTAAAATATTCCTTCATTCCTATGCATTGTGTGTGGGGTGGGGAGGCAGTATGGCATCATTTGGTTTTATGCCTTCACCAGCCAAATGTCTTGGATCAGTCCTAAGAAAAAATATAGTTATTTTACAAGTGTCATAAACATAGTAAGAAGAAAGAAGTCAGCCAAAAAAGTAGTCAAAAATATCATTTCAAGAAATGAACAGCCCAAAGTAATTCAGTCCCGCTGACATACAGAGAGAGAAGGTGGGGAGGAGAGGACACAAGTTTGTAATGTAGTCACAATATGCAGAAAACAATGAAGCTCCTAATTTTTTTAAGTGGTTTCTTTGGGACACTGTTTCTTTCCTTCCAAGGAACTGCTGGTCTATGTCGGGTCTGGGATTTTTCCAGAATCTCCTGGCCAGTGTGGGCTAGGAGATTTTGAGGGACTAAAATCTAAAAAGAGAGAGAAAAAGAAAGAGAATGTGTGTCACTTTTCCAAGTTTTCCAAGTTCTTCTGCTGTCTAGTCACTTTCTCTGTCCAATCTCCACAGCTGTCCAGTTAGTTGGAGGATACTGCTCCATCTCACTGCTCTTGTCATTATGGGCATGCTCAAAAGGGGCAGTTATATTGGTGGCATCAGCAAGCAAGAGGAGACATGAAGTTCCAGACAATGTTCAGTGGTTCCACTAGGATAGAGTTTTCCAAACATTTCATGTTGGTGATGTACTTTTTAGACATGTATTATTTTGTGATACAGTAATTCAGTAGGTATCCTATTTGCTGGTGTATAAGACTCACTTTTTTCCCTGAAAAATACTGTTTGAAAATGGGGTGCATCTTATACGCCAGTGCGTCTTATACATTAGCAGATAGTATTTACCCCTGTATAAATGGGGTGCATCTTATTTGGTATCAAATATGGTAATTCAATTCATGCGACACACCTACACACTGCAACCGACACACTAACGTGTCCTGACACATAGTTTGGAAAGCTCTGCACTAGGGGGATGTAGGTTTCTCAGGTGTCCAATGATGCCTTCCCATGACTACAGCCCTGATAAACAGCTTATTGTAGGGTGGGGAAGCATGACTGTTCGACCACATACTGCCTTCAAAGTCTTCCTGGAGATCTGAAGACCCTGAAAAACCATGTCCTCTAATCACTGTGGTATCATGGTGGAAGAAGAGTTAGTTTAATTTTTTAAATTCATATTGAATGTTCTGAAGCTTCAATTTTTTTCTACCCTAAATATGAAGAAATGTGAATTTTGACCAGCTCTAACAAGAAATGAGCTGAAAGAAAATCCTCACCCACCTCAAGCTTCAGGCATGCAATTTGTATCAGGAGCTACTCTAAAGAAAGGCATTTTGTGTCAGAGGCAAAAAAAAAGAGGAAAGCCTTCTGTCTGATGAACTTCTTCCAGTAGCAAACAAAGCCAAACTTGTCAGGTTCTTGGATCTTAAGCAGGCTTAGAAATAAGTTTTAAGTCATTTTTACCCATAGTGTTAATTGATTGTCTTGCTTTTCAAAACTTGTTTTATTCTGCATTGTATTGTTATTGTATTTGTACCAATGTTGTTAGCTATCCTGATTTTTTTTATAAAAAGGTGGTCTCCAAATTTAAGAAACAATACATTTAATCTGACATGCAGCACATATAAAACACTTTTAAGTCCTGCTGATTTCAACACAAAGGTTAAGTGTGAGCATGTAAAATCAATAGGACTTAGACATGCTTTAACTTTGGCTGAAACACATTCTCTGTTTCTGTGGCAGCAATCTTTTTTTAAAAAAATGCTCACTGTGACACTAGGGGTATTTAATTAAATCCTACGCATACTTACTCCAGAGTAATTCCTAATGATTTCAATGATTTCTAAGTTCACATCCTATGCACATAATTGTGAAGGGTTAGAGGTTCGTTGGCTTAGCTGAACTGATTAGTGGTGATGTGAGCATATGGCATGACAGAAGCAAAGTGAAACATTTTGACATTCCTTTGATTTCAATGAAAGAACTAGTCTTGTGTTTAAGTTTCTCCCAGTAGATCTATTGGGACTTTAAAGTGATTAATTTGTGCTCAATTAATTTTGGGCTGCACAGACTACTTGTGTAGTTAGATGAAAACAAGACTGTAGAAAGCAGACTGTTGCTTTGGAAAGGTTATCAAGTAATATATTAAAAAAAAATCAAGATCTGCAGGGCTGGTCCTATTGCTAGACAAAGTTAGTCAACCACCATCAGCAGCAGATTCTAGGGGACAGCTACAGGCCATTTGTCATGATCCCAGGACAGCTTTCTTTCTCTTGGAACACAGAATTATGTGCATGCCACAGAATCTGTCTCTCCCCCCCTACCACTCTGCTTAACCAGCTACCCTGCATGTGGTGGGGAGATGTTCTCCATTTGACTATGTTAGGGTAAGGTTCAACTTCCAGTCCATTCTAAAAAGCAACAATAACATTTATTTACAATGCCCTTTCCATCAAAGGACAGAACATCAAACATATGCAGAGACAAAGACAATAAAGCAAACACTACAAATATGTATAAAACTCCTCAACACCCCACAAGCCACTACTCATCCCAGCAACCTCAGGCACAACTCAACAGCTTAATCTGGCATATCAAAGAGAAAGGACTTCAACCCCTTAGGTAAATGGGTGAGAACCTTCTCCAGCTGGCTGTCCAAAGGAAGGTCATTGCACAGATGCAGAGCCAGATCTTAAAAATCTCACAGCATTGGCAGAGATGTGTGGGTGGATGGAACAGACAATAATCCTTTGCCTGTGGATCTTAAATCCCTAGAAGTGCATAAGCATGCTAGCTGAGCTGCCAAGTATTGGGGGAGGTTATAGCACAGAGCCCTAAATACAAGAATCATAGTTTTGAAATGGGCACTAGCCTAAATTGGTAGCCAGTGAATCTATGGGGGGTGTGTGTGTGCAGGAGACATGTGAATATTTTGGAAGATTTAAAACGACCTGGATGGCATTGTTCTCAATTAAGGCCAGAAAGACAAGACAGCAAGAACACAAACCTGCCAATAAACTATTACAATAATCCAGGCATGATATGACCAAAGCCTGAACATGCAGGTGGGCAGTCTCAATGGTCAAAAACCTATTAATCCTATGGATGTTCAAGGGATGGAAATTACATACCTTTGCTGTCTCTCCAATAAAGGGGTGCAGGGAAAAATAGTTAGCCAGACGGACTCTGAGGCTCCTGGCAACTGGAACAGAAACCACAGTGCAACCCAGCCGACACAGTGGACAGCATGAAAGAGGGACTACTAGATGGTCAGGCTAAAACACCAAGATCTCCATTTTTATTATATTCCACTTAAGACTGGGGGGGGGCGGTGTCATCTACAAAGAAATGCTTGACAAGCAATCCAGTCTACTTCTGTATGTGGAATGGTGGAGGATTCTTTTTCCCTTTCTGCCATAGGTAGGAAAATATCTTGGGCAAGCTCTGTAGAACAAAGAGTAAAATGTATATCTGACACTATGACAATGATGCATGTACTAGCTGAACTACTTTGGTTTCCTGTATGAAACAGAAAGTGCCCCACTCTTTCCAGCTTCTATGTTTTGTGCAGGGACAAATGAGGGCTTTGCAAGGTCTGGACCATTCACAAAGGAGTGTTAATTTAATAAAATGTGAGATTCTGTAATACCTTTTTAGATATAAAATACCTAAAATAATTGTATGAATTGTAACTACTAGGAATACTAGAAGTTAGAAAGTAAACAATGGACCAACTTATGCCATGTAATAATCAATGAACCTAAAAGATCTGGAGTGTGTGTTTCCAAGACTTAATTTGGAAGCCAAATCCACAGCTGCAAAGTGCCACTTTAAACAAGGAGCAGGTACGTAGTTGTGGCCACTACCAAACAAGGAGCAGGGGACATGCTGGAGAGATGTGGAAGGAAGTAGTGGTAACCACAGTAGGATCAGTCCAGGGGAAGTCAGAAATCTTCCATCCTCTGAGACTGGAGGGAAAGTCATTATTGCTCCCTTCCTTTGCCTTTTCTTCTTGATGTCTTCCTTACCACAGTCTCTTGCCTAATGGTCCTCTATTTAAAGAGCAGTGGTTCCTTACAGTGGAGAAGATAAGCTATGGTTTCAGATGAAATAAAGGGGAAAGGAGAGGAGAGATGATAGGGGAGAAAGTGGAGAAATGTACTGACAAGGGTTTGTTACCCTGATTTCTGGGTCCCTTGGGGGACACCTCAATGTGCTCCATGTGATAGGGAATGGAAACTAGCCAGAGCACAAGCAACAGCAATGCAAGAGGCAGGGTAATCTAGCGGGTTCTTTTACCCAGTTTTTATGGGGTCAGGCCAAGCCAAAAACCAAACAAGAATGTCCAATAATGATTTTATTGAATGCAAGTCTCATGCACCAACGCAATCATGCACACACGCACCCAAGAGCTATTCAGAAACAAAAGAGAGGAAATTGGACAGGGGAATATTGGAGAGGTACAGTTGGGGTAATACTGCACCTTTTCCTGAAGTCCTGGGTCCGGGAAGGCAGTGGAGAAGTGGGGCTCAGCACAGAGAGGGCTGTGGGGATCACTCAACAGACGGAGCAACGGTCTGCTAGGGTGACCAGGAGTGACCCAAAGAATCACTCAAAAACTGGGACTATTTGTAGGGGGAAAAGTACCTGGAGGACTAATCCTTTCCCGGGGAGAACAATGGGTGTTGGACCAATAAAGAAGCTCCACCATAGTAATTTCCTTTATGTGATGGGATTGCAAGGTGTTGCCAAAGTCTCAGGATCTTCGGCTGTGTTAGTTTGTGGTGTGACTTCATGTAAATGGTCCTCGCCTGATGGAATATTTGCTCAATTTGGGGCAAACACACTAATCGCCTCAAGTTGACGTCTCAGGGCTGAGGATCCTTTGTTTATTGTAGGTTTACACATCTTGAGGTCTCCTGGGGCTACCTGACTGGAGATTTTACTGGCCTGACCTGGTTTTTTATCTTTGACCATTGCTGCCTATGTGCCTATCTGGGTGACCTCTTGGGCACACTGAATCATATTTTAATATCAAAACTGTAGACCCTGGGACAGGGTTTACCAGTGAGATAACAGGTTGCCTGGTCAGAAACATTTGGCACCCTGAGATGTGTGTGCTCTCTGATAAGAGGGGGAACCTACAGCACAGCCAAGCAGCACATCATTCCCCCCCCCGCTTCATTTCAAGGCACTGCAAACTTTATTTTTTAATCTGTTATTAGCAATCATATTTTAATGGTTTTGATTAACATTGTGATGTAATTCTTCTTAACAAGAAGAAACAAGATATTGATTCGATCTGATTTTAAATGGGGGGGAGTCGCCTTGGATGCCATCTCAGGAGAAAGGCGAGGTATACCTTCAAGAAACAGAGTAACTATAATAAAGAAGGCACTGCTCTCACCCTGAGATTCCTTCCCCTTTCCTGGAGGACCAGAAGAGAGACCCTGAGATCTAGTAACCCTCATTCACTGACAGGGCCAGCCTCAGGAGGCAAGGCAAAGTCCTGAGGCCTGGGGTCTGCCTGCCCGCAGCCCTTTGCCTCTCTTCTTGAGGCCTCTTCCTCACAGGGTGAGGCAGGGCCCAGAGAGAAGGGAAAATGAGGCGCTGGTTGTTGCTGGCAGGGGGAGGGGGCAGTAGTGGAACTGGGAACCCCGGAGCCTGAGGGGGTCCTCTCGACCTGGCAGACAGACCAGCTAGGGGGTAATAATGGCAGGCAGGGGACAGAAGATGGCTGGCTTTTTAAACTGTGGAAACATTCAGAACTAGAACTACTGCCTTAATTCTGGCATTGATGGACGCTTTCAGTGCTTAAAAAATGTGGGAAGGGTTACCAGTTTTTAGGCATTAGAAGTCTATCCAGAGCAGTGATTTAGGGCAACGTTTCCAGTCTATTTGATGTTGGAAATAACTAACTAAATAATAAATAAATAATAACAAAAATGATTTTATGGTTGGGGGTCACCACAACATGAGGAACTGTATTAAGGGGTCACGGCATTAGGAAGATTGAGAACCACTGAGCTAGGGGGTAATAATGGCAGGCGGGGACAGAAGATGGTACCTCATCTTGTCTCATTACAGACCGGGAGGATAGAAAACACCTTTTCCTCGCTAAAGGGAAGAAATAATTGGGGGGGCGGGTGGTAAGTGAGAGGGTTTCTAAACGGTGGAGCCATGTTTGTTTGTTTGTGAGAGCAGACCAGACCCATTAATAACTGGGTGTCTTGGCGGCCTCTCATTTACTGCGTGGCCGTTAAGTCCAAGCCAAGCAAGCCACCGCCACCACCAAGCCGTCTTTTTCTTTTTCTGGTCCGTGGCAGCGACAGGGCAGAGACCAGACTCGTCTTCCAGGCGAGGACATTCGGTCGGCCACCCGCTTTCCCGCGGACTCTCCCTCCCCGCTTCCCTCGGGCGTGAGGGGAGAGGGTCGGCAAGTGGGACTCGAAGGAGGCGACGGGGGGACCGAGGGAGCCCTGAGAAGCTCGTCGGCGTTAGGACCGCTCGGAGCGCTCAGGTCTGGAGGTGGTATAAGGTTTGCAATCTCTCTACTTGCTGGCAGTTGTCGGAGAAGATTGCTTTTAAGTGAAACGTCTGTGCCGCCGCCGCCGCCCTTTCTGCGCCCGCTTTCCTCTCCCTGGCCGTTAAGTTTGCGGGCTTCTTTTCGCCACCACTGCAGGGCGGGCGGGCGGACGAGCGAGCGACAGAGCGAGCGCCACCGACGAGGTGCCGCCGCCGCCGCCGCCCAAGGAGAATTTGCAATCCGGCAAAAAAAAAGAAAAAAAAGAAGGCGGCCTCGGGGCGGTGGGGCGGGCGGGCGTGCGGGGGCCAAGTGGGGAGGGAGGGGGCGGGCGGGCGCGTGGCATGCATGCCTATTTCATCCGGCGGACTTTCCCCTCGGTCTCGCCGTGGACGCTTATGTGCCGTGACATTTCTGACGGGAGCGCCGCGACGCGCCCAGGCAGCACCCCCGGCGGGGCCCCGGGAGGCGGCGAAGAGGAGCTCCGCGGCGGCGGCGCCAAGGCTCATTGTGGTGATTTATGTCCCTTCCGCGTACCTTCAACGTCGGCCGAGCGAAAATAAAATGAAAGCTGGGGGGGTCCGGCCGGAACACCTCCACCACCGTCGTCACCAGCCGCCGCCGCCGCCGCCGCCACGGGAACAACAACAGCAGCCGCCGCCGCCGCCGCCGCCGCACCATCTTGAGCCGCCGCGGCCAGCGGGCCCCCAGCGACCGCCCTCCGCCCTCCCGCCAAAAGTTTGACGCCGGGAAGTAACGCGGCCGGGCGAGAAGCCCCGAGGGGCGAGCGCTCGGGGAAAGGGCGAAGAAGAAGGCGGGGCTGCCCGGACGGGACCCCTCTCGCGGGACCCCGGCGGCCCCTTCCGGCCCTCGCGCTCCCCGCCTCCCAGCCCGAGGACCCCGGTCTCCCTGCGCGCGTGCCAGCCCGCCCGCCCGCCCGGCCAGGATTCCCTTCCCGTCGTTGGCCAGAAGCCGGGCTGATCTCCAAAGGGGCCGCGCCAGAGGAGTGGCTAATCCACCGGGCGCGTAAAGGGAGAGCGCTCCCGCTCGCCGCCGGGCTCGCCGCTGCCGCTGCCGCCGCCGCCGCCGGTCCTCCCGCCCGAGCCCCGCGCCTCTCTCCGCTCAAGTCTTTCCCCGGTCGTGTTTTTGGCGAGAGCAGCAACTTTTGTTCGGCGGTCGCCGCCGCCGCCGCCGCCGGGCGCCTAGAAGGGGCGGCGGGGCGGCGGAGCTGCCCAAAGAGTGTCCTTCCTCCCGACGCCTCTGCCCCCGGCCCAGGAATCCCCGGAGGGGGGAAGGACTCCAGCGCCCGCCCCCCTCCCGCAAAAGGTCCCGACTCGGGGCTTGGCCGCTGCGCCCGCTTCCCGATGCGCAACGATCGCGCCGTGACGGTGAGTACCCGCGCTCCTCCCTTGGACCTTCCCTCCTTCCTGCCCCGGCCCTCCCCTCCGCAGCCCGGCCGTTCACCCCGAGGGGAAGGAGGGGATCAACTTCCCGCCAGCCTCTGCCCGGCTCCCTCCGGCCCCGGTTTCCAGAGGACGGAGGATCCGCATCGGACAAAGCGGACTCGCTCTGCCTTGGGAAACTTAGCGCTCGCCTTGCGAACGGGACCCTCGGGGAGGCTGGGGCTTTGCCGGCCTCGGGTGGCCTCCCCCCCCCCGCGTGGCTCCATGAAAGGAAGCGGACCTTCCTCTGCGGGGTCTGGCTCCGCAGCTGTGGTTGGACGGGTGCGAAGGGGATCGATCGTCCGTTCGCCCCGGTTGCGGAGCGAAATGGGCTGGCCTGAAGAGCCGCCTCCAACAGTTCAGGAGGAGAGCGAAGGGGAGCGTCAGGGTTGGGCTCGGGATAGATCTACAGTCTCCCCATCCTTTGGGATCGCCACTGTACTTTTATGATATGGAGCATCTTTGTAGATGGACAGCCCTGGCAGGCAGAATTATGGAGATTTTATTGCGTGCCCTCCTCTGCCTCTCCCCCCCCGCGCCCCGTAAGCAATTAAGAGATTTCAGAAGGGGGAGGAAAGAAGAGGAAACTTAGATACAAATAGAAACTGCGCCCTCTACCGGTCATCTCGAGCTTTCCAGGGATGGAAGGCGGTCCGATTTGGCAGTCCGTCCTTACCTTTGCAGCCAGGAGGGGTTTTCGGGGGTTTTGCTTTTGTAGAAGTTCGGAACTGACCAGATATGAAAACATACTGAATATATATCTCTCCCATACTTTTATATGGGAGGATCAGGCGTCTTCTTTTTTTTCTTAGACAATGGAGCTGGAGATGTCCTGGCTGATGGCATATCTTCTCCCATGTGTGCACCGTTTTACCGCTGGCGTAGCCTTAACTCTGAACCAACTGCTTAAATTCTGGTTCATATGGAAACCTTCAGTCTTTTACTCCCACTGAGATGCCCCCCCCCCATTAGCTTAGCATTTAAGTCCTAAGATCGATGGTGCTGCAGTTAGGGAAGGGAAGAACCTCACTTTTATCAACAGTAAAAAGGATCAGACTCAACTTTAGATCTTTTTTGTAAAAAAAAAAAAAAAATTAAAAAATGTTAACAGGAATTATAGGCAGTGGAGAAATAACAAAATGTTGGCTTTGAAGGCCCTGGAGTGGAACTGAGCTGGAGTTGCTATGAAAAGTGTGGCGTTCCTTTCAAATCCCACAAGATTTCCCTTAGATTTTCAGATTTTAGGATATAGATTTTCTTCTGCTGGGAGGGGTGTGTATGATATGGTACAGACTATAACAAGAAAAGACTGGTGTTCCCCCAACTCCGAAATCTCTTTCACTTAGCTATGAAACGGTAGGTGATTTCTCTCATTTGATTGGAGATGTTTGTGAAAAATGAGTTCGTTCCCACCCGGCAAAACAAAGGCATCAGATGATAAGTGAACCATGAAGAAAAGGGGTAATCCACAGATACAGCTTTAAACTCTAAATGTGTGGTCATATTGCTTTATAGGGAACAGTTCTGGCCTTACATTGGCTTTACCAGACTGCCTGTATTAGTTCCAGTGTCTTTCCCTCTCTCTTTCATTCTTTCTTTGTCAGCTGTCCATTTTCCAAATATATGAAAATAGAGGAATGAATAAATATACAGTGCAGATTTTCGGCAGGCAGTAGATACAGGTTTGTTGGGTTAGTTATTGGATATCTTTGAAAGGAGAAATTCAGAGTGTAATCCTGTACTCATTTTCCTGGGAGTAAGCCTTCTCCAATTCAGTTTCAGCCTACTACTGAGTAGATACATAGACAGGTGTGAATATCCCTTCATAGATCGTTTTCTAGAAACAATTTGCAGGATGACATTGAAGGCATTATATAAATACAGCCCAGTCTTCTGCCAATGAAGCTGAGTTTTCAGACATTCAGTTACCCTAACAAGGAAAGCGATTCCACAAAGGCATCTTTTGAACCTTTTCAAAAATATTTACCTGTGGTTCATGCTACAAGATTGATATTCCTTCCTTAGCTAATAGTCACACCTTCATCTCATCCAGGAGCGCTGTCAAATTCATGATGCACGGAGCAGAAATGCTTTAACAAAAGCAAGGCTGGGCATTTAACAGATTGTGTGTACCAAAATTCAACAGTAAAATGTAAAGGAATAGCACAGGAAATGATCTTGTGCAGAGGCTTACTCATGAGTAAGGCTGTTATCCATAGTGGGCTTCCTACAATGTATCACCATGCAAAGGAATGCTGTCAGAGTTTGTGGTTCCTTTCCAACAACTCTCCTTATGTTGTGCAGGTACCAGTCGTTTCCAGGAGCAGCTGACAGGCATCTGAATGCTGCGCCTTACCATTGCAAAATAAATTAATTTCTGTACGAGCTACTTAAAGAAAGAGAGATGTGCTTTCAGTTTAAGGGGGATTATTGTAGTATGAGCTTCCAACAGTTAAGAATAATATTGCTTTCAAATGAAAGCATGTGATTCATTTTCACTCAGTTACGAGTTCTGACACTCTGGTACAAATTGTGATGTTTTCTGTATAATGCTGTAAGAAAAAGAGCCTTAAGTTGGCTTGCTTTCCATAATAAATTTAATTGCTTTCCTCCCTCTTACTGCA
The DNA here is from genome assembly GCA_948474755.1 of Ctenosaura bakeri. Classification (NCBI taxonomy): domain Eukaryota; kingdom Metazoa; phylum Chordata; class Lepidosauria; order Squamata; family Iguanidae; genus Ctenosaura; species Ctenosaura bakeri. Next base: position 207,265 of record CAOLHI010000677.1, read on the forward strand.
GGTTAGAGTTTTTCAATATCCTTTGTACCTTTCTGGAGGGAAACTATCTGCACCTTTCTATAGGTAGATTTAAAAATAACATTTCTTTCACTAGCGTTGTTAAAATACTTTGGTAGTTGCCACCAAAATCTTTTTGCGGTTTCATTTCCCTCTATCCAGAATGAATATTACCATCTTTCAGGTCTGAGGATATAAAGCACATACCCCCAATTATTCATGCGGTTCTATTTTTGCTTGTTCAGCAAACTAATTTAACATTTATGAAAAGCAATAGGTTGATTTTAAATGCAGAGAGTTCCCATGTATCAGATTTCTGGCATGGTGGGGCACAGTGGAAAATTGGCATTTACCACCTTTGATCTACCTCCAGAGCAATAAAATACAAAGCCTATTATATATGCGCTCCCATTTAGCTTGCAAAAATGAATGAATTTGGAAAAACACTGGGTTGGTTTTACAGGCTGACCATTTTAGCACATCCAGTTTCTGAAGTAATGGTGGGAAGTAGAGTTATTTATATACACATTTATTGTTACACATTCTAGGCTGTATTTATAAGTATTGTTGGAGCCTTTTAAGAACACAAAACTAAACTGCCAAGAAGGGTTTAAAAAGAAGAATTTTTAGAGGATACCGTAAAAATACATTTCTGAAATTGCTAATCATCTATGCATTTTATGGCTTTTTATATTCATACACATACACACAGAGGTATATGCCAAGTTACCCCTTTTATCTATCTATCTATCTATCTATCTATCTATCTATGAAGCAAATATGTTAACAGACAAAGGCAGAAGATGAAATTCTCTTGGACTTGTATGTGACAATATAACAAAAGCTTTGCATACCTAAGTGTACATGCTTAAAATATGTAACACTGGCTCATATTTCAAAGTAAATATATCCCAAATTTGTATTTGGCATTTTATGGTTTTTTCATTTTTAAAATTCAGATTTGTATGGTGCAGTCCTCGCCTGGGGAATTCTCCTGAATGAACATGCCTTCTACTTCTTGGTGACAGTTTTTTTTTTAAAAAAATAATAATAATAATGAGAAGATGATTGTTCTGAACGTGGGAGGGGGAAGAGAGCTATTCATAGTGATCAAGCCCATTACAAGAAGTTGCATTTGCCAGCAAATGCTAATCAGCATTGGCAGTTGTCTTTTATCATAATTAATTAGAGCCAGGATATACTTTTGGGGTATCAGATTTGCTTTGCATAATGAAAGCAGCTTGTGAGGCTGGACAGCAGTCATTCTATATAATTAGGAAGGAATCACTTATCTTGAATATATTCATATAATTAGAGGTTTCTATTATTATTATTATTATTATATACTAAATAAATGTTAGAAGTAGTAGATGGATCTGGGTGTGTTTGGGTATAAGCTCTGTGGCCTGTGCTTTAAAATTGGGTTGAATCTTTCTAAGCTCTGTAAAGCAAACCCAACAAAATGTTTGTCATCTCTATGTGTGTGTGTATGTGTGTGTTTTCTTTAGTTGTCTAGAGGCAGAATGCCTCCTGGGTTGTTGTTTTTTGTTGTTTCCATTTTTCTGGAGGATAGGGCACATGTGGATAATTCAAGGGTCAAAACACCTTAGGAGTAATGAGCTATTGGTAACAAAGGATAGTTCTGGCTTGCCATGTGCCACAGCTCTATTGAATGTAGTTAGCATAATCCATTCCTTCCCCCACGCACACCCAGCGGGTTGCAGTCACCTTTCCCTTCATTGGTAAAGACATCAGTTTCTGCATGTGAGATTCTATGGATCAATTCAGGTTAAAACAGCAGATTGCATGATGAGATGGTAAGCAGAGGTTATAAAGTCAGAGAGGATTAAAAAAACAACAACCAGACACATGCCATTTATTAACAGTTGCTGTGTTGGATCAGATATCAATAGAAAAAAAAATTATTGAGGCAAACCTACCCACCATTGCTCTTATATTTAAAACCTCTTTACATTGCAGGTGTTAAAGTTCAGAAAGTCAGCGATCTTAGAAACACTCAGTTGGTGAGTGTAATGACTTGAATGGAGCTGATGTTCAGTAGAAATCTTTTTAGAGTTGAAGTAGTAATTTTCAAGGTCTTATGCACATTTAAAAAGATTGCTTCATTTGTTTTTGGATAATTAAAATCTGTATTTTGCCAGTGACTGTTCTTCCCCCTACTCCACAAATATGACATGAGTCACAGGATGCCATTACCGAAACCCCGTGACCCTTAGCGTATGATCTTTAGTCAATATCATCCCCTGTGTCAATGAGAAATCATTAATAATGAGATACTGCCAACTAGCTAAGCAATGCTGCGTTAGCTCTTGCCAAAGCATGACATTTTTAATACATTAATAATATGTCTGAAATGTAATGGAAAACTATTAATCACATACTGGACAGGTGCCAGAAATTTAAGCTATAATTGGCCGCTTCTTGTCAAGCATGCCAGTCGCATGTTCTGGCAACTGTCTGATGCTTAAATCACCTGCATGATTGTCACCACTTCCCCCTTCTCAGCATACTGAATTCAATCAATGTGATAGTCTATAATTCTAAGTAATGACCATTATTATGACTCTAACCTGCTTTAATGAGAATTCATTATAGAGGAGAAATGGTATAGCCCAATGAACAGAGAGATAGCTGCCAGGGTTTCATTTAGTCTCTCAAGTCTTCTGCATTGTTCATTGCAGTTTGTTTCTGTTGATACCCTGGTGAAAAGAAAGAGAGAACAGGAGTGAGCAAATTAGGAAGGAAGGTAAAGTGGGAAGAAGGAAGGAAATCTCCAATTGTTTTGGGCTTAGGATGTTCAAATACATATTTGTTCAGGAGTTAAGTTGTTCTACAAATGAAGCTTATTTCCATTATCACATTATTACAGTAGCCAGGCTATATATTGATAAAGGCCATTCTATCATCTTTGCATTATATACAGCTTTTTGGTTTATGTATAAATGTGATTGACTTCTCAAATGATACTTCCAAGGGGATTACATTTTCAATTAAAATTCACTTCTAAATTACAATTTAAAAATTATTTCAAATCTTCAAATGCGTGCATTGGGGATCACCCATTTGAGGAACCTCTAAAACAGTAGCAGAGTTGGAATGAATCAAATATGGTGTGTACATGATTAAATTAATGCATAAACTAATTTGAGGATGATTGGAAAAGACAAAGATGTATATATAAAAATAAGGAAAATCTTGGACAGGTTGGTGTAATTTGAAAGAAAGTATACTCAGATTTTGTTTTAAGAAATCTTCTGTGTTTGGGACAAATTTGAACTTCTCATGTTGTGCAGCTGATTGCTAAAAGCAAATTCAACTAGCCAACATGCTTTCTTATACAATGCATTGTATGTAACAGCTGTACGATACCATTTTATGAAATGAATATAATAGGAAATTGCACTTACATCCATAAGGCAATTATTGTAATTTGCTATGGAAACACAATTCAGCCATCTGTTGGCACTGCACAGTATCTGTAGCGAAGTTCAGTTTCAAGATGATTCCTTATTTGAATAGAAGGAGCTTATTTACAAAATTGCTTTGAAGACCAGGTTCTCTTTCCTTGAAAGTGGGTGTTTTGGAAGGAACTGTAATACCGTTGAAATCACTGAAATATTGCATTTTTTTTATTTATGTGGCATTGTGGAAATAATAATATAATTTTTTAGAAGGTCAAACTTTAAATGAGCAAAGTGAGGTAAGAAGGTTTGTGAAGCAGCACACATGCTTTTGTATGCTTATTTGCAAAGGAAAGAAACAGTGGTGATAGATGCTAGTTTAATTTTTTTTAAAACCACGTTGTTTAAATGTGGCTTTAGAGTTGTACTCTTCATCTTGCAAAGATTTTGTGGAAAGTGTCGATACCTTGTTCTCTTGAAGTATGATGAGCTAGCTAGAGATGTCACTGAGATGGAATTATTAAAACAAAAGAAGCAGGTGTCAGTGCTTTGACCGTGTTATTTTATTAGTGCCATAGCCTAAACCAGTTGTAGCCAGGCTTTGTATCTCAGAGGCTGCAGTGTTCTCCAAACACAAGACCTTTAAATTAGAGAAGTCAGATCTGCTCAGAAAATATCAGCATCTTTAATTTCAATGCCACTATCTCTACCTTTGAGTTCACCAGTTTTGGACATTGTATACAGATACACACATCTACGCATTTTATACAGAATCCAGACAAGATATGCCACAAGTGAGGGAAAGATCTCTTTCTGTATATTCAAGCTTGAAATTTTTTTCCCCTGGTCTTTATGCCCTTTTCTTAAACAGTGGTAACACTTTTAATCAACAACTAAAATCCTGTACTGGGAATTTTTTAAAAAATTGGTTTCAGGGCTATGTTGAGCCTCTAGGTATTAGGTAGCCATCTCTAGCACATAAATAACGTGTAGATGTGCCAGTGACTTGTGCAAAATTTGTTTTTATTTTCCAGATGTGACTTTAAAATCATTTAATTTAGAGCACAGTATTTTATGTCCCGCTCCAGTGAATGGAGATGGGTTTGAGAAGATGGTTTCTGTTATGGAAATTGACGCATCAAAGGACATTAAAATAATAATAAAAAAATACAGAGGGCCTATATAGAGGGGAATTAGTATTATAAGCTGCAAATGAGCCAACTGTTATCTTTGTCATTAAACACAATTAAACAAAAGAAGCAGAGCTCTTCCAATACTAATGAGAAAAAATCCAAAGAGACAGAAGTGTGCTCATAATATCTCTCTTATTAAGCTAACAAAAGCTAAGACATGTACTAGACATTTTGAGCTCTCTGAGGTTTTCTTTGCAAAAGATGAAAAGCACACAAGTTGTTGTCAGTCCTTTGTCATTGTAATAAAAGATCTACCACTTTTGGTGGGTTGGGGTTTCTGTCCCTGATCTGGTTATGAAATATGGGAACTATTTTAAGTGCTGTTGTTTGCTCTTGGGTCTTGCCAAGATGAAAATACTACTTTTTCCTGGAAACAAATAGGAGAGAGGAAAAAACCCCAGAACCTGTAGAGGAAATTCTGTCTGCCTTTGTCAAATCTTTCATGTCAAAATAATTTTGGCAATGAGTGATTTTGGTACTCTCTTCATTCCAGCAAAGCACCTCCAGTAAAGGTTATCCAGATTATTCCAATTTACCTTGTATTGTATGAAGCTTCTTGAAATGTCAACATATTGTATATTTTCTAATACATTGATCCTTGGACAATAACTCTTATTTTTATTGTTTCTAAAGGGTGCTGGTGCCGGAAGGAAAGGATGATTGATGGCAGAAAGACTGTAGACACTCATTGTCTTGCTCCACCAACTGATTTATCACTTTGTCCAGCTGTCCCTTATGAGCTGAGTAAAGGGAGGATTGCTCAGGATTACTGACGACACCACTGAGGACTGGAAACATTGCTGAGTTATCACCTGCTTTTGGACCTACTTTACCTTTGTACTAAAAATTCCTGAAACACGTTTGAAGGCAACAGACTTCCTTCAGATTGCTTTGAACAACATTTCTTCAATATGCTAGGCTTCCACCAAAGTTTCCAACCTTAAATTTAAAAAAACAACAAAACAAAACAAAACACAGCCGTTGTAATTTCTCTCTTTACCTTCTGGTCTGGAAACATTTTACAATAAATCAGGCTCCTGTGTACATATATGTATAATATAGACTGCACTTAGATCTTGACCTGTTATAGCTATCAAGGCACCTGTCAAGGATTTAGAGATGTATTTTTCAAGATTCTTGTCACTTCATGCCCTTTGGGTTACTGTCTCATCAGTGATACAACACTATCCTTCAGTGTGGGGACATTACGATGTGTGTAAAACTCAGATTTACACAGATGAAGGGAAGATTTGGGATTACACAGCCTGTCAGCCAGAAGCCATAGATATGATGAAATATGTGAAAGTAAATCTGGATCCACCTAACATAACGTGTGGAAATCCACCAGAGACTTTCTGCGGAATGGTAAGAACCCCCTCCATGTGGTATATTATGACACAGAATGCAGTTCTCTCAGCAAGAAAAAGTGCATATCCCTAACTTCAGCTTGTGGATCAAGGCCAAGGTTTTAAATGTCAGGTAAAAGCTGCATGACATTGCATACTGTAGGTCTGAAAAGCTTCTGGGAAATAGGAAGCATCAGACCTTTTTAAGCTGAAGAGTAGAGTTAAGTAGTCATTCAGCAATGCTGCTGTTTAGGTCTGGTTGAAATCAATGCAAAATTTCTGACTGCTTTCTTTAAGTGAGGGCTATTTTCTTTCACAAATGGAGCATTTTGGGTTTCATTTGCCCAGGCTCACCCCTTGATTTTGTTCACAGTGCAAATGGGCTTGATAGATCTGACTATAAGGATGTCCCCTGTTGTTCATATCTCAAGATGGGGCACAAACAGTCCTTTGACTTCTTTATGGTGCCATAAAGATTTTTCATATAAAGGGATTAACTTCTACAAGAGCTGAGGGTCTTAGGAAAACTTTCCACCACCCCTGGCTGCTTCAGAATCATTTTTTACAGACTTGCTTTAAGGGTAACATTTTCTTTAATCTCTAAAGGCATTTAACATGTGCTCCTACAAATATTGTTCTTTTTTTTTTCCTATCACTGAATGAACCCAAAGTAGGCTTTGTTGAAGTTCAAATGTGACAAATGTATTTCTTTGCTATGAGACGGATGATCTACTGATGATATATAGCAGTGCAGAAAAAAATGCTAGTGTAATTTGTATTTGAGGCCTATGAGTTTACATCCCAATAATTGATTTGGTGTCGTAGATCAGGTCAGAAAATTTGATGACAGTAATGCCTTAAAGATTCAGATGCCAGGAGACAAGGGGGGGAACTATACATGTTGGTTTTCCAATCAAATCTCATAATTTCCAAACTTCTTCCATAATTTAGGAGTTTAAGCTGTGGTTTTTAATTTGCCGTATTCATGCAAAAGAATCCTTATTCTAAAAAAAAACATGTACCTTCTGTATTCAAATTAATCAAAAGCTATTCTCTGATGTGCTTGTAATATAGACCTAGGTGTTATATGTAGAGCCTGAGAAAAAAATTAAGGGAAAGAAACAAAATATATAATATCATGTCATCAAAGATTGAATGCTGTCATGTTCAGTTTACTTGATTTTTGCTGTGTTTGCCTGCTGAATGTGTGAATTCTGTCTCAACCTGTGCACATATGTTGAAATTAGAATTGCTCACTTAGGATACAAGCACTGTTGATAGGAGCAACAGTGCTGCCACATACATCTTTCATTCACAGCTTTTGGACTTGGGCATGGGAACTTTAGTAGATTGTGCTCACCACACTTGTAAAAGGACACAATATAAGGTGTCTGGATAATATCATAAAGGCAGTTTTGGCAAACAGTGTCCCACCTATTAAATAGGTGAGATTTGGACGTCTGAAGGAGGACCATTTTGGTGGTAGAGCCCATACTTTGCAAACAAAAAGTCCAAGCTTCTGTCCTGGGTATCCTGGGATCGTTTGACAACTGACTGCACATACCACTGTCAGGTCATCCTCTGTCAGGTCTCTAGCAGTGGCGGCTTCAAAGAACTAACAGGTATTCTAGTGACCCACCTCATAAGAATGAACTGGAACATAATAGATAATATACTGAGATAACACAATTGTTTGATTCTCACAGTTGCCTATTCAGAAGTTGATACAGTTGCTCTACAGTGTGCAGGTGCAACCTTTGGCCTTTGCTTGAAATACTCTTTTCTGTCTTCATGTGTGTGAAGAAGATATCAGAGGAATGCAGTCAGTGAAGATTGCAAAATAGTTTGAAAGGATGAGTGATGGCTCAGACAGAACAAAGGGGAGGATGATCACTATCCTATAAATACAAGATGCATCAGAATGTTTATATAGATGACTTGACAGCCTCATGCTTGACTGGGTCTCCAGTTGCTCCCTGTATCAGTGGTATAGGTTTTTCAAGAATCCGGGAATGAGGCTAGGTACTGGTTTGCTGAGGATTGAGATCAGCATGGGATCTGCATACTATGTATCCATCTGTCCATCAATCCGTCACTCAGTTGACTCTGCCTATACAAATAGTCAGAAGTTTCCTGGGCTGGGTGGCTCACCCATTCCACCAGTGAAACTCTAGGAAACTACCTATGTTAAACCGAAATGTTTATGCAGACTTGGAGGTGCATGTTGATCTGCATGGTAGATTATTAGCTAGCAGGATGACTGAGTCAGGGTAACACCTCTGCCTGCCTTTTCAGGCAACAGGCAAACCTTGGGGTGGGGGAAAAAGCCTGAGTGTATAATCATTTTGGTCTCTTGCAGCCAAAACAGCAGAGGAACTAACAACTTTACTTGACTCGAGCTTTCATGAACTGCACCCTGCTTTGTCAGATGCACAGTTGGAAAGAAATACAAGTACAACACAACTCTAAAGTGCATAACCAAGTTACAGAATCTATTTGCTTTGATGTTCAAGGTGTTCAAGGAATGCAACTTCTTGTCTGTGGTTCTGCTAGAATAGCTGAATGAGAGATGGAAGGTAGATGACTGATGAAGATGTGAAGATCAGCATAGGAAATGAGAAAAAAACTTGGGTCAGAATACAGTCAACCATTTTTTCCCCCTGTCTTTTTTTGGAATAAATACAATGTTTAAGATGGGAGGGGCTGAATATAGCAATACAGAGCCAGTTTTGTGGCTCTTAGTCCCTTCAAAATCATGCCACAAAGATTCAGTGGCCACAGTGGATTATGATTCTCAATAGATTGTGAGGCTGGTTGTGCTGAGTATTTTCCTTGAGACCAGTCAAAGTTGCTCTGCCCTTGTGTAAGAAAAGATAATTGTATATTGCTACTTGAACACCTGCCAGAATGATTTCTAGGACTTAGGACTTAGAAAGAATAGAGTGCATCTTCAGTTCTGGAAGAGATATCAAGATGCACAGCAAAATTCTGGGATTGGCAGAAGTATTTAATACATGAGCTTAAGGTGGCTGCAGACGAATAAACAATACAGTCATGGCATGTTGTGTGTTCTGCATTACCAAATATTTACTTCCTTGCACAGTTCAACAATCTGTGCTATTGCCAGTTCAGCCAACCAGCATTATTATGCTGCAGGAATAATACTGTATTGTATAGGTAAGTAAGATCTACAACAGAATGTTGCAGTTATTGTTACATTGTAGCAGGGATGACTGTCAAGGGCCATTTCCGCACTAGCCTGTTATAGCGCGATGATTCCACTTTCAACATCCTCTGGAATCCTGGGGTTTGCAGTTTCGGGAGGGGCCGGCCGGCCCCTCCCGAAACTGCAAACCCCAGGATTCCAGAGGATGTTGAAAGTGGAATCATCGCGCTGTAACAGGCTAGTGCGGAAATGGCAAAGGTTCCAGCTGGTCAGCCCTGTCCTCCTCTGGGATAACTACATATTGTAAGCAAATGTTTCCCTTTTTCCTTCCCAATGGTTCTGTGAGAAAAAGGAGGACCAGATCTCACCCTTACCATGTTGTTGTTTTGTGGGTTGCTTCTCCTCTGTTTCCTTTTCATTTAGTTTTGGACAGCTGCTAAAATAGGTTTTAAAATTGAGGCATGCAAAGATTGCCACTTGAGAGCCAGAGTAGTATAGTGGTTTGAGCATTAGATTACAACTCTGGAGAACAGGGTTCAACTCCCCACCCAGCCATGGGCCTTGGGCAAGTCACACACTCTCAGCCTCAGAGGAAGGTAGAAGTGAACTGCCTCTAAACAAATCTTACCAAGGAAACCCTGTGATAGGTTCACCTTAGGGTCAGCATAATTTGGAAATGACCTGAAGGAACACAACAACATAGATTGGCACAATTTTCAATTGATGATGTCTTTTATTTTCGCACAAGTTTCACATGAGGAAGAGCACATGTGCAGAACCTTGGGCCAGAAAAGACCAGGATTCCTCTACTCACAATTATTTACGCAGTTCACCCAAGTGCACACATGCATTAGTGAAGTCACATACAAAGGCATATAAAAGCATAGAATCATAGAGACGGAACTGACTGCAAGGGCCATCAAGTCCAATTCCCTGCCATGCAGGAATACATAAAGCATTCCTGACAAATGGCTGTCCAGCTTCTATGTAAAAACCTCCAAAGAAGGAGATTTCACTACACTCCAAGGTGGCATATTCCACTCAAATTGCTCTTACTGTCAGGAAGTTTTTCCTAATGATTAGGTAAAATCTCTTTTCCTGAAGTTTGAAGTCATTGCTCTGTGTCGTAGTCTCTGGAGCAGCAGAAAACAAGCTTGTTCCATCTTCCAGATGACATCCTTTCAAATATTTGAACACAGCTATCAGGTCATCTCTTAACCTTCTCTTCTCCAGGGTAAACATGCCCAGCTCCCTAAGCCACTCTTCATAGGGCATGGTTTCCAGGCAGTTTTGTAGCCTTATATGATCATATCGAGGTTCTTTTTTATCCAGGCTTTTGATGACAGCATATGCAAGCTCATGTGGCCTCAGTAATTTATAAGACTGTGGCAGATCTGGGGTCTTTCTTGACTTGGGACCCTCTGGGTGCCTAATAGGCAGCTTAAGTGCCGAAAACAAAGCAGAACTGGAAGTGGCTGGCAGTCTGCTTGTGGTATGAGGATCACAGGACAATGCAGATCAACGAAAGGTAAAAGGCTTCCAGGAATGGCAATGCACTTAATTGTTTTGGCCTGAAAAAAGGTGATCCAGAAACTGGAGTAATAAAAGGCCACCAAAACAGCTCCATGGCCTTTTTACTCCCAGGGCTGTACTTTCCCTGTACTGTAAAGGCAGGATAAAAGACAGAGGCTGAAGACAAAGACATGCTATGGATGATCAGCCCTGGCGAAACAAAACCAAAGAAGAAGGTGCCACTCCACAAACAAGATCAGAGCCTTCAAAAGTCCTTAGTCAAAACAAAATTTGGACACAAAGAATCTCATCAGTATCCCTACATGTAGGCTGCTGCAGCTATTGTTTATTACTTCTTAATAAAAGGATATATTGTCACTTTTCTTTCTATCAGAACGTCCAAAGCAATGTATCAATTTGTTTAAACATAGAAACAGTATTTACAAACAGCTTGGAATAATGCTAAAAGTCAGTTTTAAAAACCAAAAAGCTGGAGAATAATCTGTCTGTTGGGAGCACAGTAAAGTGGAAGCCACTGTCACTTCTTTTGTGGAAGGGAATTCCACAGTCTAGGAGATACTGCAAAGAAAGCTTTGTCTCTCGTATTCAACCTGGAATGATGGGATAAGTAACAGAGCCTATGCCAAAGGTATCAAATTCTTGTTAGGAAAATATAAGAGAAAGCACTTTCTGCTATTCTGACCTCAAGACATTTTGGGCTTTATGGATTTGGACAAACAAAAGATGCATGAAAGGTGCATTCAGATATAATATCAAGTCCGTAAAGCTTTTCAGAACCCTGTGTGGCGAATAGTCCAAAGGGGATAGGGCAACACAGAAAGGATTGGGAAAGTTAAGAATGCAGACAGGGAGGCAGAAAGGGTAGAATGGCAACTTGCAGGTTGCTAGGGCTTACTTGTACTTCACAATAAACAGCTGAGGTTTTGAAAGCTGAACAAGTGACAACTGACTGAGAAGACTGGCTCTTAGGACTTAGGGAGATCTGGCTGTCGCAGCCCAGTGCAACATCTGAGTGGCTTAGTAGTGGTAACATTATCCTGGAATTATCTGAAGCCAGTTTTTCCCCTCCTGGAGAGGTTGTATAGAAGGCTTGAAGAAGCCTATCAGTGGAGGTAGTCTTTGTACAATTCATAGAGAAGAAGTGCTGGTGACAGCAGAAAAGCGAGCTTTTGAAGGCCACTTTGGATTTCATTGCCAATCATAACTAATTTAAGAAACAAAAATTATTAAAATGTCTTTTGTGCATGTAATTTTGGCATAATGTTATGAGTTGGACCTTAAATATTGTCCTTAGAGATTTTCAGCATCATTAATACAGCATGCCTTTCATTACAAGGATGCTTGCATTGCTAAAAAATCAGGGAAGTAAAGGGCTCTCTGGTGCAGTTAGCAGTACCATGATTATGTTTACTGAAATAATTAAACCATTGGATTCCATTCATTAAACTAATATGTAAAGCAAAATGCAAAATGAAAATGTGGATTCATTTGGAAATGCTGTAGTAATATACTCATGGATAGTTCAGGACAACAAATCAGTGTATCAGTACAGCAGCGATAAGAAGAACAAATCTCTTTTGGAAGGTTGCTAGCTCATAATTTATCCTAAATGGGAGCATAACCTATTCCCATTGTATGCATCCCATTTTCCATATGAAATCTCTTAGGAGTGGGAGCTTTGTTTATTTTCTTTCCTTCTTTCTTTCCCTCCAAAAGCTGGTCGTAGTGATTACCTTTTTGTGTTTTTATGAATTAGGGTTATGGGATTTCAAAACATTGTATTAGCCTTGTTTGTGGCTGGTTTTTAATTGGGTTATATTTTGATGTCTCTGATTAACAGATTTATGAAGCTGCCTTGAGTATTTGGGAAGGATTGTCAATATTAATAGAACATCACTTCTTGTAGGGCGTATTCGTCCACTTGGCACATACTTCTCTCTATGCATAGGATGTAAAATGTGATATCAGTGGTTACAAATAGAACTAATCAGCATGATATTTCATTTTTGCAAGGAAAGATTGGATTAATCTGGCACATGCAGAAGCCATATTTAAGCATTTGATAGCTATGTATTTGGAATATGTGAAGAGTTCAACAGGCAGAATTAATCCTACATTGTCAACCCCACAAGGTATGCTGACCATGTCTCCTAAATGATGTGTGACCAGTGTCAGTTTCGAAGAGGCAACTTACAAATCCATATGTTTGCTCCAGTGCACAGAGAATGAAGGTTTCCATCCCCATCGAGAAAAACCTATTTGCACAGATGCAATCATTTGAGGCTGATACTGATCATGGTGTGGAAACATGATTGGCATATTGGTATCAGTTGCTTAAATAAGGCTACAGTCACATAAAGTCCATCCACAGGGTAAGGCTGTTTCTTTCCCTGGTGATCAAGAACAGCTGGAACAAACCCAAGCATATCCTGCCACAGCTGGTGAGCATCCAGGGATCTGCAAAAGGATGAATGAGTACTAGATGGATTTCTTGTGCTCCAGGATGGAGGTGTGCCAGGTTGCATGCCAGGGTTGTGGCCTTGTGGGAGAAGGTAGTGGATACCTCCTTCCTCAAGGTTTTAAAAAAACTACATATGTGGTCATATCCCCCAGTGACACTGGTGTATGTGAATAGCAGGATCCCAGCTGGATTATTTCTACATCCATTGAAAGACAGGGACAATTTAAGTCTGACAACTGTGACCTAAAAAAAAAAAAATATCTGTGAAAACCTTGATGGTTTTTGTAGGACTAGAGCATGTTTTGAATGGTGTTAGATCATCCAAATTATCCATAGCCATGTGTGGAGGTGCTCAGAACCCGTGTCTTCAGGAAAAAAACAGTTAAAAGGTCAGATAGTCTCACTGAACCTTCCCATCCAGCAATTTTCTAATTACACAGTCATGATCAAATTGTTTTTCTGAGATTCATTGCTGTTGGCATTGTGTCATAAGAAATGACTGGCACTACTTAAGGAGGTGCTTTTTAGTAAGGACTGTCCATACAGCAACCCAGTTTCCCATCATCCCATCTCACTCTGTCTATATTTTACGGTCATCCACTGAAGTGCTTCTTGTCCTGTCTCTGTCAACTGTGGTAAGGCAGGTATGAATGACGGAGATAGCTTTTTTTCCCCAGCCATGAGACGTATTACAGAACACCCACCTAAGGAATCTCTCCTGGTGCCTCTATTGTTATTTGTCCTCATTTTCTGAAACACTATTCCTGCTTTCAGTCAGTTTCAGAATCTTGCCTCCTGCTATTACTCTGGCTGCTGTGGGTTTCTTTGGAAGGGTATGTATACATGAAATTTTGTATTATGACTTCAGGCTGTTTTCAAACTGCTCTGGGAGGTAGCAGCACATGTCTTATCACATGTGATGCATGGTGAAATATGTGATGGAAAGAAGGAGTGCATATCATTTTCTCCGTACAGGCGAAAGTGCTGACTTTATCAACTGGGGCAGATATTCCATCTGTATTGTTTGCATTTTTATTTTGAAGGATGGGTATCCAGGGACAAGCAAGGGTCTAGGAGTGGCTGAAGGTGATTTATTTGCTGGAGGAATTAATCTGATTGTTTTCTTTAAGAAGAAGCAACATTGAAAAGCACTTTCATTTTATTTATTTTTTTATTTGTCCTCTTGCTAAAAGACTGAATTCATTTGTCTGTAATAGTAAAAAAGAGTGTGTTTCTGTTTGCCACTGCCAGTGCCTGAAGATGTTGACAACCAGCCACCTGAAATTTGGCATGGCTGCTAAGTAATGTGCACCTTCAAGAAAATTTCATTTTTTAAAATGAATTAAAATTAGCCAGCAGTACCATCTTAAGCCACTAGGTGCTAGATCTTCTCTAACCTTCCCTAGAAAGGAAATTGCAGCTGGGCCTGGGCTGTTCATTTCTCTGAAAGGGCTCTAGGTTGCTTGACATGGTGCTTCACACTAAAAAGTTTCCCTGAGTCTGCAAACAGTTTAAAGATGGGTAGGAGGAAGCTTTCATACCACACAGTTACTGCACTATCATTAAGTAAGAAGCGATGCAAGCTTGGTTAAAAGCCAGCTGATCACAGCTGTTGGAATACTTTGAAGGGGAGGTTATGACTGAAAGGCTATAACTGAGAGGCTTGTCTTTTAAAGAATTAGATAGAGGCAGGATGAAATAGAGTTAAGGAGTCAGAAAGAGAATAAGGACTACTTAAAGTGAGGAAAAGATCTGAGTGGGTTTTGGGAAGCTGAGAGTGTGGAAAGAATTCAGGGGAAAGTATTCCTTGGCTTGAAATGGGAAGGGAACCAGCATTTCATTTATTTAATATTATTTTAATTTTACTTTATTTTATTTTATTTTGGTTATTCAGTAAGTCGTTGCTGTTCAAATTTTCTACATCTCTTCTTTGGATATTTTATTTTAATAATCGTTAAAGAGAACTGATCATGTTTCACCATATAGAATCCACTCGTAAATACAGCCACATGTCTGGTGTAGAAACTATCTTGAACCCCAAGGACCAGATCCAGGGAGAGATCTTGTGGTTAAAAGGGCAAGGTGAGCAATGGGAGCCCAAGTGCTGGAACCGAAGGACAAACCTGGAGAGAGGATCTGTCACAGATGCTAACTTTTTTAAAAAAGAAAATCCTTGCAAAGCTGGACACGTTACCATCTATATAGACATCATCTACTTATTTGACATGTTAGAGACCCAAGCACCATTGAAAACTGGAAATCATTGAAATGTGAAAACCAGTTTTTAAGGCAGCTGGGGTGGCAGCAAGGCTGCTGTGAGTGCAAGAAACTGGCGTGGGGGGGGAGAGAGAGGAGGAGGAAGGGGAGGAAGGAGGCAGGTGGGATAAGGGGAGAGAAGAAAAGCTTCTGAATTTAGTACAGCTGCATGAAGCTCACAACCATTGTGCAACTCCTTTTTCCCTGAGGACATTTCTGATTGGGTGAAGTTTTGAGAGGGGCAGGATGGATGGAATGGGAGGAGAGTAGATCTGGTTACTGCCAAAAGAACCAATTGTCAAAAGTGGACTGCTGGAAAGCGAGGGGGCCTGTATGTATTCTCAGTGTCTACCCTGGAGTTTTCTGTGCTATTTGAAGTGGCAGGCTTTTTAGCCTCATTAAAAGAACATAAACCCCCCTAATATCACTAAGCCTAAAAGACGGCTTGCTGTGGGATGCGTGTTTCTTTTGCCCCCTAAAGAGTACACCAACAGAACTAGAAGAAAACAAATATATGTTTCATAAATCAAAATTAAAGACTCACATTTCAGGGAAAAACAGATTTGACTGTCATTCATTAAACCACTCAGAAGCACATTTCTAAATTATTAACAAGATTATGCCATGATGAATTTGACTGTAAATTTGTGTTCTCTAAAAGCAAAGCTCTGTGTGTATATGTGTGTTTTTATATATATATATGTATGTAAAATCAAAGAGACATTTTGCCCTGGATCACATAAACACATTTTTCAGTGAAATTAGGATTTTATAAACAAATATGCTACTAGTGAAGTTGGACACCATCATGGCAGTTATGTAAAACAAAATGCTTTTTAAATAGAACCATATGCTGGAAAAGCAATTTACTAATTGAATAATAAGCTGAAATTCATTCATAGGCAGAGAGTATCAATCCAGAATTTGTGTTTGTTGAGCAGCTAAGATCATCTGTCTGGTCACATAAGAACTAGGGCTATTAATGCTATCATTCTTCTGTCTAAACTGGACATGGACAGCTAGTGGCCTCCTAGACAGACATGCAAAGAGATCTATCCTTGACTCATGTCAGCATACCTTGATTGTTTCTTTTGAGAAAGCTTGGAAGAAAATGAATGATTGAAGGTCAGGTACATCTTTCCCTTGCAAGGTCTCCCCATAGCTTATGTTTGAGTTTGAGGTGAGGGCAACTGGGATCATGGGATATTTGATAAAGATAGGAGAGGACTCTCTTTCTTTATCAAAACTAATGTTCCTGCATTCAGACTCATTAGTCCATGTTAGAGAATATGTGGTGGGGAGTGATCTTTGTCTCCCAAATTGAATTGAATTGAATCAAGTCAAATCGAATCGAATAACGTAGTAGAGAGAACTACAGGCTTCTGTCTCCTGTCTTTAGCCGTTTCTGCATGAGAAGGGAGGTGCATTTAACCGCATTTCAAGAGCGGTGTTTTATACTCTGATTCTGAAACTGAACTGTTCGCACCCCCTCCAAATTACATCATATTAAACCGGATAACAGCAGTTGCTGCTTCTGCATCAGCATGTCCCCAGCTACTCCCTTTCCCCTCCCTCACCCTGCCCCACCATCACTGATCAGTCTGTTTTTGGTTTGGGAATGCCCATAGCCAGCCACTTCTACATTGTGAATTGATGTTACATTTCTGCATGTAGGCAAAAAATGAAGGAGAACCGGTTTGGGAGATCTACATCAGAGTTTTTCCAGTTTTCTGTTACAGTGGTTTCTCATCTCAGTGAACTGTGCTAGCAGCTGAAAATGTGCAGAACCATGAGGAAAACTACAAAGCTAAATGCAACATGCACAGACGGGAGGGTAAGAATTCAACGCTACTACGATGTATCAACCTCATGCGGAAATGGCCTTTGACTGCTAAAGTTGTAGCCCAAATCTTAGATACCTCTTGGAGTTTGTACATTTGTTTGAAACTTTTGGTAATTTGAGATCAACAAAGGAGGACCTGTTGACTCATACCACTGTCACATAACAGCTCAAGTTCAGATTCATTGGCAGTATGTTTAGCACATTCCTTTTGACAAATAGATAATTTTCCTTCAGCATTCTTTCAGTTGTTAACTGTACTGAGTTGGATCTGGACTAAGAGCAGACCCATTGAAATCAAGGGGACTTGTTGGTCATGACTAATTTAATTCCACTGACTGCACTGGATTTGTTCTAAGCTTGACTTAAGTCAGGTCAACCCATTATATTTATCTTCTGTTTTGTTTTGTTTTGCTTCACTTCTTTTGCAGGGTTCAGAGTGTTCAAATCCTTGATAAAAAGTTCAAAAGGTTTGACTAGGAAATTAAAAAAAGAAATAAACATGCTCCCCTTTAGCAAATCCCTCACTACTAGGTGGTGCCATTGTAACCACATGGTGACCACTCATGGAAGGCTCAGATAATGATGGCTGTCCAATCAGCACAGCATTTAGAATACAGAAATTGACCAAGCTGTGTCTAAGCTATTATCTTTATTGATCAGTCATACCCATATCTGAGTCCAGGATACCAAATCTTACTTTTTTTTTTTTTTTAGTGTGGTGCTTTCTACAGAGGAATTATCACTGTGGTGTTACAGCTGTATCATGTGTGCTTTCACACTTCTTGACAAAAACTAGTATGGGAAAATCAGTGCGGTATATGGGTTGGAACATTTTACTGGAACTTGGGGGATCAATGTTCTGTCTTCCACTGAACCTGGGTTTTTTTTCCCCTTTTTTTTTTAAAAAAGGGCCCCCAAAAATTAAAAAAGGGAAAAAAAATTTTTTTTCCCCCAAAAAAGGGGTTTGAAACCCCCATTTTTTAAAAAAAAAAAAAAAATTTTCCCAAAAAAATTTTTTTTTTTTGTTTAAACCCTTTTTAATTTTTTAAAAAAATTTTTTTTTTCCCCAAAAACCCCCTTTTAAACATTTTTTGGAAAAAATTTTTTTTCAAAAAATTTTTTTTTCCCCCTTTTTTTAAAAACTTTAATTTTAAAAAAAAAAAATCAAGGGGGTTTTTTTTTTTTTAAAAAAAAAGGGTTTTTTTTTTTTTAAAAAAAGGGCCCCTTTAAAATTTTTTTTTTTTGGTTTTCCCAAAAGGAAAGGGTTTAAAAAAATTTGGGAAAAAAAAAAAGGGGGAAAATTTAAAAAAGGCAAAAGGGCCCCCCAAAAAACCCCCAAAAAAGGGGGTTTTTTTAAAAAAAAAGGGGGGGGGAAAAAAAAAAAAAAAAATTTTTTTTATTTTTTTAAATTTTTTTTAAAAAAAATTTTTTTCCCCTTTTTTTTTTTTTTTTTTTTAAAAAAAAAGGGGTTTTTTAAAAAAAGGGTTTTTAAAAAAATTTTAAAAAAATTTTTTAAAAAAAATTTTGGGGAAATTTTAAATTTTTTTAAAAAAAAGGGGAAAAAAATTTTTTTTTTAAATTTTTCCCCCCCCCCTTTTTTAATTTTTGGGGGTTTTTTGGAAAAAGGGGGGGAAAATTTTGAAAAAAAAAAATTAATTAAAAATTAAAAAAAAAATTTTAAAAAATTTTTAAAAAACCAAAATTTTTCCTTTTTTAAAAAATTTTTTTTTGGGGGGTTTTTTTTCCCCTTTTTTTTTTTTCCGGGTTTTGGGGAAATTTTTTTTTTAATTTTTAAAAAAATTTTTTTTTTTTTAAAAAAAAAAAAAGGTTAAAATTTTAAAAATTTTTTTGAAAAATTTTTGGAAAAAACCCCCCCCCTTTTTTTTTTTTCCCCCCCCCCCAAAAATTTAAAAAATTTTAGGGGGGGAAAATTTTTTTTTTTCAAAAATTTTGGGAAAAAAAAAGGGGGGGAAAAAATTTCCCAATTTAAATATTTTTTTAAAAAATTTTTTTTTTTTTAAAAAAAAAAAAAAATTTTGGTTTTTTTTTAAAAAAAAAAAAAAAAACCCCCCCCATTTTTGGGGTTTTTTTTTTCCCCCAAAAAAAAACCCCCAAAAGGAAACCCCCGGGGTTTAAGGGGGAAAAATTTTTTCCTTTAAAATTTTTTGGGTTTTAAAAAAAAATTTTTTTTTTTTTAAACCCCCCTTTTTTTTTTCCTTCCTTTTTAAAATTTTTTAAAAAATAAAACAAAAAATTACCAGTCCAAAAAATTAAAAAACAACCCACTCGAAAAAAATTAAAAAAAGGCTGACAATTCAGATAACTTGTTCATATTCTTTTTTTAAACAGTTTAAAGTTGGGGACCAAAAATCCATGTAGAAAACATACTTTGAAATAAAAATGCCTGGTAGCCCAAAGTAAATTAGTTTATATTTTCCCAATTTAGGAAAAACCCATTTCTGTGTGGTTTTAAAATTTTTCCACAAAAAAAAAGTTTTGGGGTTAAGCTTACAGTTAAAAAATGTTTAAAGTGAAACAAGGAGGGGGTGAATAAAAAACCCCGCCAAAAATAAGCCATTGTGCAAACCACTGTATTTTTACTCTAAATCTTGCAGGGTCTCCTCCTCTTTTTTTTTGCCTATCACTTTATTTTTTTACGGGATTTTTCTGCCTTGCAGCCCAAAAAAATTTCTGAATCGGGCTTTTTCCCCTACACTTAAAGCTATCATTTTTGCCATTAAAAATTTTTTTTTTCAATCCATACGGGGGGAAAACAAGGCAGCCCCCCATTGCCTAAAGGGTTTGAGCCCCCGCTTTTGGATTTCCCTTTTGGAATGATTTAAGTTATTGCACGATATCAAGGGGACCCACATGGGGGACCATGGTTTTCCCCAGATATCCCGGGCCCTCCAATAATCATGACCCTTCACCACTGGCTTTTGGCCAGGCCTTCGGGAAAGAAGGTCAAAGAATATCTGAAAAGAAAGGCCCATCTAGTTTACAAAAAGTAAAAAATTTTTTGGGGGTTGATTTCAAAAGGACAATTTTGGGAATCATTTAAGACCTGCAGCTCCTGATTTTGCCTTTTCCCAAATTAATTTTAAAAATTTTATTATTCCACTTTAAATTTTATTTGGCCCTTGGGGTTTGTAATTTAGGGAGAGCATTTAAAATTCCCTGCCGGCCCCGGGAACTACAAACCCCAGAATTCCACAGGATTTTTTAAAGTGAAATAATAGCACTATAACGGTGTGGGGGAAGGGGCCCTTTGGGAAAATTAACACATATGGACTGAGGAAGGGGGTTAGGAAATAAAAAACCCCTGGTTTTTAAAAATTTTATATTTTACTCCCTTCTCAAGGGGTGTAGGTCAGCTCTCAATAAAAAAATTTGTTAATCTTGTTTGGTAGAAAACTGGATTTCAGAAAAATTTCTTAAGACTAAAGTAACGGGATGTTTTAGAAAAAAAGAAGGAAAATTAAAAACCCAAAAAAATATAAGAAACTATTTTCTTCATAGGGGGTTTAAACTGTTTTTAATTTTTTAAAAGGCTACTTTTATAATTACATTACATGCCAGGATTTAAATTAAGACAGTGTCACTCCCAAAAGGGAATTTCCCATGTGGATTTATTAAATTCTAAGGAAAAAAACCCAAAATTTAAGAAATGAGGGTTTTTAAGGGATATTTCTGCCTTGGGAAACCCTAAACCCTTTTTTGCTCTTAAGAGACAAAGGGTTTTTATATCCCAAGCCTTCTTTGCCTCACTCCTTTAATAAAGCTTTTTAGGATTAGGGCCAAAATTTTTAAAGTAAAATATGTTTTAAAGTTTTAAGGAAAGGGTTTCCCAGGAACCCATCCAGTTGCCCCAACCTTTTGAAGACTTTAAAGAATTTCTCCCTCCTTCTTTCAATTCCAAGTTTCCCTTTAAAAACAACATGGGAAAAAGGGATTAATGGGTCAAACAAAAGGGAAAGGGAATGATTGCTTACTCCACATTCATCCCATTGCAGAGCAACAAACATAAAACCCAGTTAAGTTCTATGTTTTTATCCCAATAAAAGGGGAAAAAATTTTAATTTTTTTAGTAAAATAAGGTTTTCTTAAATTTTTAGAGCTCAAACCCAAATAAAAAAAGGGGGACATAAACACAAACACACACACAAAACACAAAATTTTCCCCCCACTTTGGGAAAATACGTTTGTGGTAGAAAATCTGCAATAAATGTTGGGAAAAAGGAAATTTTTTTTTTTTTATATTTTAAAATTTAATTTTTTTTCTAATAAAAACACATGGCCCCCCTCCCTTGTCCTTATATAAATGGAAACTTGGAAACGAGAGGAAAATGTGAGTTTGATGGTTCAGTGGAAGACAAAAACCCCCCCCCAAGTTCCAGTAAAATGTTCCAACCCATATCCTACCATTTTCCCAAATTTTGTTTTTGTTAAAAAAGTGTGAAAGCACACATTAAAAGCTGTAACACCCAGGATAATTCCTCTGTAAAAAGCACCACACTAAAAAAAAAAAAAAAATAGTTTTTGGGATCCACTCAAATATTTTACTTATTTTTAATAAAGATAATAGCTTAGACACAGCTTGGTCAAATTTAAATGTGGGGCTATTGGACAGCCATCATTATTCCCGAGCCTTTTCCAATGGCCCCATGGGTTACAAGGCACCACCTAGGTAAGGGGTTTTCTAAAAAGGGGGGGAGTTTATTTTTTTTTTAATTTTCCCCCCCAAACCTTTTAAATTTTTATTTAAGGATTTGAACACTCTAACCCCGGAAAAGGGAAAGGGGGGCAAAACAAAACAAAACAGAAAATAAATAAACGGGTTTTACCTGACCCCAAAATCAAGCTTAGAACAAAACCCGTGCAGTCAGTGGAATTAAATTGTCATACCAAAAAAACCCCTTTTCCAATTTTTAATGGGTCTGCTCTTAGTCCAACCAACTCAGGCAGGGAACAACTGAAAAAAATGGGTGAAGGAAAATTATCATTTGTCAAAAGGAAAAGTGCTAAAAAATTGGAATAAAACCCAAATTTAGCTGTTATGTGACAGTGGGGATGAGTAACAGGGCCTCCTTTTTTTTCAAATTACCAAAAATTTCAAACAAAAGGAAAAACCAAGGTTTAAGATTTGGGCTAAAACCTTCAAAAAGGCCATTTCCCATTAGGTTGATAAAATTCCCGTAGGGTTTTGGGTTACCTTTTCCCCCCCTTTAAAGGCATTTCTTTTTGTAAGTTTCCCATGGTTCTACATTTTAGTGCTAGCACAAATTCCCCCGAGATAGAAACCACTGTAACAGAAAACTGGAAAAACTCTGATGTAGATTCCCAAAGGTTTTTTTCCCATTTTTTCCCACATGAAAAAAATGAAATTTCATTTTTAACTGTAAGTGGGGGCTAGGGGCATTCCCCAAACCAAAAACAGACTATCAGTGATGGGGGGGCGGGGTGAGGGGGGGGAAAAGGGAGTAGCGGGGGACAGCCCACCAAAGACAACTGTGTTTTTCCGGTTTAATATGTAATTTGCGGGGGGTGCCATTTTTCAGTTTCAGAATTAAAAAAAAACCCCCTTAAAGGGAATCATCCCTTTCCCTCATGCAAAAAACGGCTAAAGACAGGAAAAGGGAAGCCTGATTTCTCACCACGTTTTTATTTTATTTGATCTTGTTTCCCAATTCAATTAAATTTTGGGGAGAAAAAGATCACTCCCCACCAAAATATCAACATGGAAATTGAGCTCTGAATGCAGGACTTTTATTTTTGGGATAAAAAAAAAAGCCCCTCTCCTATCTTTATCAAATATCCCATGACCCCAAATTTGCCCACCTCAAACTCAAACATAAGCTAGGGGGAATACCTTTGAAAGGGAAAGATGCCCTTGCCTTCAATCATTCATTTTCTTCCAAGTTTTCTAAAAAGAAAAATCCAAGAAAAGGTGCCCAGCCAAAAAACCGCACTTGAAAAAAACCTTTTCTGTAAAAAGTTATTTATTTTAAAAATTTTATTTTTCCCCTTGAAGAAAATTTTGCTTTTTTTAATTAAAAGGTTGGTTTTTTAAAAAGCTTTTTGTTTTACATAAGGGCCATAGGTGTCCAACTTCACTAGTAGCATATTTGTTTATAAAACCCCCTTTTATTTAAAAATGTGTTTATGCCCACCAAAATTTTTTTGATTTTACATACATATATATATATAAAAAACACACATATACACAAAAGTTTGTTTTTAAAGTAAAAACAGTCAAATTCATCATGGCATAATCTTGTTAAAATTTTAGTAAATGTGTTTGTTAACTTTTTAATGAATGACAGTAAAACTTTTTTTCCCCTTTAAATGGGGAGTTTTAAATTTTTGATTTATAAAACATATTTTTTGTTTTCTTCTAGTTCTGTTGGTGAAATCTTTGGGGGGAAAAGAAAAGGATTCCCACAAGCCTTTTTTAGGTTAGTGATATTGGGGGGTTTATTTTCCCTTTTAAATTTGAGGTAAAAAGCCTGCCACTTCAAATACACAAAAACTCCAGGGTAGACACTGAAAAACATACAAAAATTTTTCCTTTCCAGCAGCCCCCATTTTAAATTTGGGGTTCTTTTGGAAAAAAACCCAAATCTACTCTCCTCCCTTTTCCATCCATCCTGCCCCTCTAAAATTCCCCCCAATCAAAATGTCCTCGGGAAAAAGGGTTGCAAAAGGGTTTGGGGAAGTTTCCAGCAGCTTATGAAATTAGAAGCTTTTTTTCCTCTCCCCTTATCCCCCCCTTCCCCCTTTCCCCCCCCTTTTCCCTCCCCCCCCCCCCTTTTTTCCTCACCACCTTTGTGCCCCCCCCTTTAAAAGGGGTTTTCACATTTCAATTTTTTCCCAAATTTTTCAATGGTGTTTTTTGGGTCTCTAACATGTCAAAAAAGTAGATGATGTCTATATAGAGGGTAATTTTGTTTGGGAAAGGGATTTTTTTTTTTAAAAAAAGTTAGCATCTGTGACAGACCCCCCTCTTCCAGGTTTGCCCTTTTTTTTTAGCACCGGGTTCCCATTGCTCACCTTCCCCTTTTTAAACAAAATTTCTCCCTGGATCTGGTCCTTGGGGTTAAAGAAAGTTTTACAAAAAATACATGTCCATTTACGAGTGGATTTTTTAATGGTGAAACATGATCATTTTCTTTAAGATTATTAAAATAAAATATCCAAAGAAGAGTGTAGAAAATTTTAGCAAAACCCATTTAAAAATTTGAATAACCAAAATAAAATAAAATAAAGAAAAATTTTAAAATAATATTAAATAAAGGGAAATGCTGGTTCCCCTTCCCATTTCAACCCAAAGGGAAAAATACTTTCCCCTAAATTTTTCCCACCCTCAGCTTCCCAAAACCCACTCAAGTTTTTTCTATTTTTTAAGTAGTCCTTATTTTTTTCTCTGACCCCTTTAACCCTCTATTTCATCCTCCCTCTATCAAAATTTTTTTAAAAGAAAAACCCTTCTAGTTATAGCCTTTCAAAAACCTCCCCTTCAAAACCAACAGCTGTGTTTTAGCTGGCTTTTAACCAAGCTTGCTTTGCTTCTTACTTAATGATAGTGGAAAGTGTGGTATAAAAGCTTCCTCCTACCCATTTTTAAAACGGTTTGCAGACTCGGGGAAACTTTTTAGTGTGAAGCACCATGTAAAAGCAACCTAGAGCCCTTTCAGAGAAATAACAGCCCAGGCCCAGCGGGAAATTTTCCCTTTTTAGGGAAGGTTAGAAAAAGACTGAAAACCAAATTGGCTTAAAGGGGTTGGGGGTGGCTAAATTTATTTTAAAAAATGAAATTTTCTTGGGGGCACATTACTTAGCAGCCATGCCAAATTTCAGGGGGTGGTTGTAAAACATCTTCAGGCACTGGCAGTGGCAAACAGAAACACACTCTTTTTTACTATTACAGACAAATGAATTCAGTTTTTTACAAGAGGACAAAAAAAAAAAATAAATAAAATGAAAGTGCTTTTCAATGTTGTTTTTCTTAAAGAAAACAATCAGATTAATTCCTCCAGCAAATAAATCCCCTTTCACCCAAACCCCCTAGCCCTTGTTTGTCCCGGGGATACCCATCCTTCAAAATAAAAATAAAAACAATACAGAGGGGCTCCCCATTTAAAAAAGTCAGCACTTTCGCCTGAAAGGAGAAATGATATGACCCCTTTTTTCCATCACAATTTCACCATGCATCACATGTGATAAGACAGTGTCAAAGAGCAGTTTGAAAACAGCCTGAAGTCATAATACAAAATTTCATGTATACATACCCTTCCAAAAAAACCCCACAGCAGCCAGAGTAAAGCAGGGGGCTTTTTTAAAATGAAAAGAGGAAAGTGTTTCAGAAAAAAAGGGAAAAAATAACAATAGAGGCACCAGGAGAGATTCCTTAGGTGGGTGTTCGGGGTTCCTCATGGCGGGGGGAAAAAAGCTATCTCCGTCATTCATACCCTGCCTTACCAAAATTTTACAGAGACAGGACAAGAAGCACTTCAGGGGTTTAAACCTAAAATATAGAAAAGGGGAGATGGGAATCCGGGGTTGCTGTATGGAACCCTTTCCCAAAAACACCCCCAAGTAGTCCTTTTTCTTTTCCAAAATTTTGCCAACAGCAATGGAACCCTCAGAAAAACAATTTGATTTTTTAACTGTGAAAATTGGGGAAAAAGGGGAAGGTTCAGTGAGATTATCTGACCTTTTAACTGTTTTTTTCCTGAAAAAAGGGTTTTTACACCTCCACACATGGCTATGGATAATTTGGATGATCTAACACCATTCAAAACTTTGAGTCTGCAAAAAAAATTTTTAAGGTTTTACAGATATTTTTTTTTTTTAGGTCACAGTTGTCAGATTTAAATTGTCCCTGTCTTTCAATGGATGTAGAAATAATCCAGGGGGATCCTGCTATTAAAAATACCCAGTGTCACGGGGGGAAATGACCACATATGAATTTTTTTTTAAAACCCTTTGGGGAAAGGAGGTATCCACTACCTTCTCCCACAAGGCCACAACCCGGGCATGAACCTGGCACACCTCCATCCGGGAGCACAAGAAATCCATCAGTATCTTTTCCCATCCTTTTGCAATCCCGGGAAAGGCTCACCAGCTGGGGGCAAATTTTTTTGGGTTTGTTCCAGCTGTTCTTGATCACCAGGGAAAGAAAACCCTTACCCTGTGGATTTTTATGTGACTGTAGCCTTTTTTAAAAGAAACCCCAAACCAAATGCCAATCATTGGTTTTCCACCCCATGATCAGTATCACCCTCAAAATTGCATCTGTGCAAATGGGTTTTTTCAACGGGGGGATAAAATTTTCCCCATTCTGTGCACTGGAGCAAACATATGGATTTTAAGTTGCCTCTTCAAACTGACACTGGTCACACATCATTTAGGAGACACCCCCACATCCCTTGGGGGTTAAAATGAAGGTTTAAATTTCTGCCTGTTAAAACTCTTCACATATTCCAAAACATAGCTATCAAATGCTTAAATATGGCTTCTGCATGTGCCAGATTACCCTTTTCCTTAAAAAATGAAATTAATGCCATTAGTTCTATTTGTAACCACTGATATCACATTTTACATCCTATGCATAGAGAGAAGATGTGCCAAGGGGAAACAATTTTTCCCCCTACAAGAAGTGATGTTCTTTTAAATTTTTGACAATCCTTCCCAAATACTCAAGGCAGCTTCATAAATCTGTTAATCAAACAAAAAAACCCAAATTTAAAAAACCAGCCACAAACAAGGCTAAAAATGTTTAAATTCCCCCATTCAAAAAAAACAAAAAAAAACCCCACTACGCCCAAAGTTTTGGGGGGAAAGAAAAAAAAAAAAATAAACAAAGCTCCCACTCCTAAGAGATTTCATATGGAAAGGGGGAACCATACAAGGGGGAATAGGTTATGCTCCCATTTGGGATAAATTATGAGCTAGCAACCTTCCAAAAAAAATTTTGTTTTCTTATCGCCTGTTTGTCCCATAAAAAGGGATTTTTTTGTCCTAATTATCCATGAGTATATTACTACAGCTTTTCCCAAAAATAAACCCAATTTTCATTTTGCATTTTGTTTTTACATATTAGTTTAATAAGGGAAACCCAAAAATGGTTTTAAATTTTATTTCAGAAAACATAATCATGGTACTGCTAACTGCACCGAAAGCCCTTTTTTCCCCTTTTTTTTAGCAATGCAAGCATCCTTGTAATAAAAGGCATGCTGTATTAATGAGCCGAAAATCTCTAAAACAATATTTAAAACCCTTAAAATTTAAAAAAAAAAAAAATTTTTTAAAAATTTTTTTTTTTAAAAAAAATTTTTTAAAAAAAAAAAATTTTTTTTTTTTCCCCCCCCTTTTAAAAAAAAACCCCCCCCCGGGGGGGTTTTTTTTTTTCCCCCCGGGGGGGGGGCCCTTTTTTAAAAAAAAAATTTTTTTTCCCCCCCCTTTTTTGGGGGGCATTTTTTTGGGGGCCCCCGGGGGCCCCTTTTTCCCCACCCTTTTTTGGGGGGGCCCCGGGGCGGGGCCCCTTTTCCCCCCCCCCCCCCTTTTTTTTTTTTTTTTGGGGTTTTCCCCTTTTTCCCCAAAAAAAAAAAAATTTTTTTTTTTTTTTCAAAAAAACCCCCCTTTTTTTTTTTTAAAAAAAAAAAAAACCCCAAAAAGGGGGGTTTTTTTTTTTTTTCCCCCCCCTTTTTTTTTTTTTTTTTTTGGGGGGGGTTTTTCCCCCCCCCCCAAAAAACCCCAAAAAAGGAAAAATTTTTTCCCCCCCCCAATTTTTTCCCCCCCCAAAAAAAAAAAAAATTTTTTTTTTCCCCCCCCCCTTTTTTTAAAAATTAAATTTTAAAAAAAAAAAAACCCTTTTTTTTTTTTTTAAATTTAAAAAAATAAAAAAAAAAAAAAAAAGGCAAAACCCCAAAAAAGGAAAAAAAACCCCAAAAAAAAAGGGTTAAAATTTTTTCCCCCCCTTTTTTTTTTTTGGAAAGGTTTTAAATTTTTTTTTTTTTTTCTTTGGGGGGGGGGGTTTTCCTTTTTCCCTTTTTTAAAAAGGAAAAACCCCCGGGGTTTTCCCCCCCAGGGGGGCCCCCCAAAAATTTTTTTTTTAAAAAAAAAAATTTTTTTTTTTTTTTACCCTTTCCCCCCCTTATTTCCCCCCCAAAAAATTTTTTCCCCCCTTTTTTTTTTTTTTTTTGGGGGGGGCCCCCCCCCCAAAAAAAAAAAAAAAAAACCCGGGGAAAAAAAAAGAAAAATTTTAAAAATTTTTTTTTTTTTAAAAAACCCAAAACCCGGCCCCCCCCCCGGGGGTTTTTGGAAAAAAAAAAAAAAGGGGGAAAAAAAAGGGGGGGAAAATTTAAAAAAAAAAAGGGGGGAAAAAAAAAACCCCCCCAAAAAAGAAAAAAAAATTTTAAATTGGGGGAATTTTTTTTCCCCAAAAAAAAAAAAAAATTTTTTGGTTTTTTTTTGAAATTTTTTTGGGGAAAAAAAAACCCCAAAAAAAAAATTTTTTGGGCCCAAAAAGGGGGGGGGGTTTTTTTTTGGGAAAAACCCCAATTTTTTTTCCCCAAAAAAATTTTTTTTTGGGGGGGGAAAAAAAAATTGGGTTCCGGTTTTTTTTCCCCAAAAAAAAAAAAAAAAATTCCAAAAAAAAATTTTTTTTTTGGAAAAAAAAAAATTTTTTAAAAAAAAAACCCGGGGTTTTAAAATTTTTTTGGGGGCCCCTTTTCCCAAAAAAGGGGTTAAACCCCCCCCCAAAAAAAAAGGGGGGGGGGAAAAAATTCCCGGTTTAAAGGGGGGCCCCCTTTAAAAAATTTTTAAAAAAAACCCCTTAAAAAAACCCCCCAAAAAAATTTTAAAAAAAAAGGGGGGGGAAAACCCTTTTGGTTTTTTTTTTTTTTAAAGGGGAAAATTTGGGTTTGGGAAAAAGGGAAAATTTTTCCCCCTTAAAATTTGGGGGCCCCCAAAACCCCCAAAATTTCCCAAAAAAAAATTAAAAATAAAAAACCCTTTTTAAAAACCCCTTCCCGGGAAAAAAATTTTTTTTCAAAAAAAAATTTTTTTAAAAAAAAAAAATTTTTTTTTAAAAAAGGGGGGCCCCCTTTTCCTTTTTTAAAGTTTTTTTAAAAAAAAAATTTTTTTTTTTTTTTTTTTAAAAAAAATTTTTTTAAAAAAAAAAAAATTTTTTTTTTTTAAAAATTTTTAAAATTTTTTAAAAAAAAATTTTTTTTTAAAAAAAATTCCCCCCTTTTTGGGCCCCTTATAGGGTTTTTTTTAAAATTTAAAATAAATTTTTTTTTTTTTTTGGGTTTTGCCCTTTTTTTTTCCCCTTTTTTTTTTTTTTGGGAATTTTTCCCCTTTTTTAATTTTGGGGCCCCCAAAAAAAAAGGGGGGGGGGGGTTTTTTTAAAAGGGTTTTAAAAAGGTTTTAAAAAAAAGGTTTGGGTTTTAAAAACATTAATTTTTGGGGGGGGAAAACCCTTGGCCCCTTTTTTAAAAAGGGAAAAAAATTTTCCCTTTTTTTTTTTTCCCTTTTTTAAAAAAAAAAAGGGGTTAAACAAAATTTTTTTGGGGGGGGGGAAAAAAAAAAAAACCCCCCAAAAAAAAATTTTTTTTTTAAAAAAAAAAATTTAAAAATTTTTTTTTTTTAAAAAAAAAAATTTTTTAATTTTAAAAAAGGAAATTTTTTTTTCCCCTTTTAAAAAACCCCCTTTTTTTGTTTAAAATTTTAAAAAAATTTAAAAAATTTTAAAAAAAAAAGGGTTTTTTTTAAAAAAAAAGGTTAAAAATTTTTTTTTTTTTTTTGGGCCCAAAAAAAAGGGGGGGCCCCCGGGGGGGAAAAAAAAATTTTTTTTTTTTTTTTTTTTTTAAAAAGGGGGCCCCCTTTCCCCTTTTTTTGGGGTTTAAAAAAAAACCCCCTTTTTTAAAAAAAACCAAAGGTTTAAACCCCGGGGTTTTAAAGGGTTAAAAAACCCCCGGGGTTTTTTAAATTTTTAAAAATTTAAAATTGGGGGAAAAAAATTTTTTAAATTTTTTTTTTTAAAAAAAAAAAAAATTTTTTTTAATTTAAAATTGTTTTTTTTTTAAAAAAAAGGGAAAAAAAAACCCCCAAAATTTTAAATCCGGGGCCCCGGGGGGGGTTTTTTTTTTTTTTTTAACCGGAATTTTATTAAACCCCCCCCGGAAATTTTTAAAAAAACCCCCCAAAAATTTTTCCCCCTTTTTTTTTTAAAAAAAAAAAACCGGTTTTCCCCTTTTTTTTTCCCAAACCCCTTTTTTTAAAAAATTTTAAAAAAATTTTTAAAAAAAATTTTTTTTTTAATTTTTTTTAAATTTTTTTAAAATTTTTAAAAATTTTTTTAAAATTTTTTTTAAAAAAATTTTTTTTAAAAACGGGGGGGTTTTTTTTTTTGGGTTGGAAATTTTTTTTTTTTTTTTAAAAGGTTTTTTAAAAATTTTATTAAAAAAAAAAATTTAAAAAAAAATTTTTAAATTTTAAAAAAATTTTTTTTGGGGGGGAAAAATTTTTTGGGCATTTAAAAAAAAAAATTTTTTAAAGGGAAAAATTTTTAAAAAAAAAAATTTTTGGGGGTTTTTTTTTTTTAAAAAAAATTAAAATTTTTTTTTTTTTTTTTTTTCTTTTTTTGGTTTTTCCCCTTTTTTTTTAAAAAAGGGTTTTTTTTTTATTCCTTTTTTTGGGGAAAAGGGTTTTTTTTTTTAAAGGTTTTTAAAAAATTTATTTTTTAAAAAAATTGGAAATTTTAAAAAACCCCTTTTTTTCCCCTTTTTTTTTTAATTCATTGCTGTTGGCATTTTTCAAAAAAAAATACTGGTACTTAAGGAGGGCTTTTTAGAAGGGACTTCCATAAAAAGTTTCCCATATCCCACCACTCTGCAAATTTTGTCATCCATAAGTGTTTTGTCCTGTCTTGTCAACTGGTAAGAGGTTAATCAAAATTTTTTTTCCCCCAGCCATGAGGTTTTAAAGAAACCCAAAAAGGAATTTTCCCCGGGTGTTATTTTTATTTTTTTCTTTTTTTTGAAACATTTTCCTGTTTAGTGTTTAGAATCTTGTTGCATTATTGGGCTGCTGTGGGTTTCTTTAAGGGTTGTAAATAAATTTTGTATTTGACTTAGGTTTTTTAAAACTGTTGGGATAGGAATTTTTATCACATGTGATGCATGGGAAATATGTATGGAAAAAAGGAGTGAATCATTTTTCCAAAGGCGAAAGGTACTTTTAAGGGGGAATTTCCATTTTATTTTTTGCATTTTTTTTTTAAGGTGGGACCCCGGGGAAAGCAAGGGTTAGGATGGTAATTTTTTATTTGCTGGGGGAAATTAATCTGATTGTTTTCTTTAAGAAGAAGCAACATTAAAAGCACTTTCATTTTATTTATTTTTTTATTTGTCCTCTTGCTAAGACTGAATTCATTTGTCTGTAATAGAAAAAAAGAGTGTGTTTCTGTTTGCCACTGCCAGTGCCTGAAGATTTTCAACCAGCCACCTGAAATTTGGCATGGCTGCTAAGTAATGTGCACCTTCAAGAAAATTTCATTTTTTAAAATAATTAAAATTAGCCAGCAGTACCTCTTAAGCCACTAGGTGCTAGATCTTCTCTAACCTTCCCTAGAAAGGAAATTCAGCTGGGCCTGGGCTGTTCATTTCTCTGAAAGGGCTCTAGGTTTTGACATGGTGCTTCACACTAAAAAGTTTCCCTGAGTCTGCAAAAGAAAAGATGGGTAGGAGGAAGCTTTCATACCACACAGTTACTGCACTATCTTTAAAGTAAGAAGCGATGCAAGCTTGGTTAAAAGCCAGCTGATCACAGCTGTTGGAATATTTTAAAGGGGAGGTTATGACTGAAAGGCTATAACTGAGAGGCTTGTCTTTTAAAGAATTAGATAGAGGCAGGATAAAAATAGAGTTAAGGAGTCAGAAAGAGAATAAGGACTACTTAAAGGAGGAAAAGATCTGAGTGGGTTTTGGGAAGCTGAGAGTGTGGAAAGAATTCAGGGGAAAGTATTCCTTGGCTTGAAAGGGGAAAGGGGAACCCAGCATTTCATTTATTTAATATTATTTTAATTTTACTTTATTTTATTTTATTTTGGTTATTAAAAGTTTTTGCTGCAAATTTTCTACATCTCTTCTTTGGATATTTTATTTTAATAATCGTTAAAAGAATGATATTTTCACCATATAGAATCCACTCGTAAATCAGCCACATTTTGGTGTAGAAAATACTTGAACCCCAAGGACCAGATCCGGGGAGAGATCTTGGGGTTTAAAAAGGGCAAGGTGAGCAATGGGAGCCCAAGTGCTGGAACCGAAGGACAAACCTGGAGAGGGGATTGTCACAGATGCTAACTTTTTTAAAAAAGAAAATCCTTGCAAAGCTGGACATTTAATTATATAGACATCATCTACTTATTTGACATGTTAGAACCCAAACCATTGAAAACTGGAAATCATTGAAATGTGAAAACCAGTTTTTAAGGCAGCTGGGGTGGCAGCAAGGCTGCTGTGAGTGCAAAAAACTGGCGGGGGGGGGGAAGAGGAGGGGAAAGGGAGGAAGGAGGCAGGTGGGAAAAGGGGGAGAGAAAAAAAGCTTCTGAATTTAGTACAGCTGCATGAAGCTCACAACCATTGTGCAACCCCTTTTTCCCCTGAGGACATTTCTGATTGGGTGAAGTTTTGAGGGGGGCAGGATGGAGGGAATGGGAGGAGAGTAGATCTGGTTACTGCCAAAAGAACCAATTGTCAAAAGTGGACTGCTGGAAAGCGGGGGGGCCTTTATGTATTTAGTGTTACCCTGGAGTTTTCTGTGCTATTTGAAGTGGCAGGCTTTTTAGCCTCATTAAAAAAATAAACCCCCCTAATACACTAAGCCTAAAAGGGCTTCTGTGGGATGCGTGTTTCTTTTCCCCCCTAAAGAGTACACCAACAGAACTAGAAGAAAACAAAAATGTTTCATAAATCAAAATTAAAGACTCACATTTCAGGGAAAAACAGATTTGACTGTATTCATTAAACCACTCAGAAGCACATTTCTAAATTATTAACAAGATTATGCCATGATGAATTTGACTGTAAATTTGTGTTCTCTAAAAGCAAAGCTCTGTGTGTATATGTGTGTTTTTATATATATATATGTATGTAAAATCAAAGAGACATTTTGCCCTGGATCACATAAACACATTTTTAGTGAAATTAGGATTTTATAAACAAATATGCTACTAGTGAAGTTGGACACCATCATGGCAGTTATGTAAAACAAAATGCTTTTTAAATAGAACCATATGCTGGAAAAGCAATTTACTAATTGAATAATAAGCTGAAATTCATTCATAGGCAGAGAGTATCAATCCAGAATTTGTGTTTGTTGAGCAGCTAAATATCTGTCTGGTCACTAAGAACTAGGGCTATTAATGCTATCATTCTTCTGTCTAAACTGGACATGGACAGCTAGTGGCCTCCTAGACAGACATGCAAAGAGATCTATCCTTACTATGTCAGCAACCTTATTGTTTCTTTTGAGAAAGCTTGGAAGAAAATGAATGATTGAAGGTCAGGTACATCTTTCCCTTGAAAGGTCTCCCCATAGCTTATTTTAGTTTGAGGTGAGGGCAACTGGGATCAGGGGATATTTGATAAAGATAGGAGGGGACTCTCTTTCTTTTTAAAATAATGTTCCTGCATTCAGACTCATTATCCCTGTTAGAGAATATGTGGTGGGGAGTGATCTTTTCTAAATTGAATTGAATTTAATCAAGTAAAAATGAATAACGTTAAGAGGAAATAAAGGGTTCTGTCTCCTGTCTTTAGCCGTTTCTGCATGAGAAGGGGGGGTGATTTAACCCCATTTCAAGAGCGGTTTTTATACTTGATTTTAAAATGAACTGTTCGCACCCCCTCCAAATTACATCAATTAAAACCCGGGTAACAGCAGTTGCTGCTTCTGCATCAGCATGTCCCCAGCTACTCCCTTTCCCCCCCCTCACCCTGCCCCACCATCACTGATCAGTCTGTTTTTGGTTTGGGAATGCCCATAGCCAGCCACTTCTACATTGTGAAATTAGTTACATTTCTGCATGTAGGCAAAAAATGAAGGAGAACCGGTTTGGGAGATTACATCAGAGTTTTTCCAGTTTTCTGTTACAGTGGTTTTTCTCAGGAACTGTGCTAGCAGCTGAAAATGTGAAACCATGAGGAAAACTACAAAGCTAAATGCAACATGCACAGACGGGAGGGTAAAAATTCAACGCTCTCGATGTATCAACCTCATGCGGAAATGGCCTTTGACTGCTAAAGTTGTAGCCCAAATCTTTGATACCTCTTGGAGTTTTCATTTGTTTGAAACTTTTGGTAATTTGAGATCAACAAAGGAGGACCTGTTGACTCATACCACTGTCACATAACAGCTCAAGTTCAGTTATTGGCATATGTTTAGCACATTCCTTTTGACAAATAGATAATTTTCCTTCAGCATTCTTTCAGTTGTTAACTGTACTGAGTTGGATCTGGACTAAAAAGCAGACCCATTGAAATCAAGGGGACTTGTTGGTCATGACTAATTTAATTCCACTGACTGCACTGGATTTGTTCTAAGCTTGACTTAAGTCAGGTCAACCCATTATATTTATCTTCTGTTTTGTTTTGTTTTGCTTCACTTCTTTTGCAGGGTTCAGAGTGTTCAAATCCTTGATAAAAAGTTCAAAAGGTTTGACTAGGAAATTAAAAAAAAAATAAACATGCTCCCCTTTAGCAAATCCCTCACTACTAGGTGGTGCCATTGTAACCACATGGTGACCATATGGAAGGCTCAGATAATGATGGCTGTAATCAGCACAGCATTTAGAAACAGAAATTGACCAAGCTGTGTCTAAGCTATTTCTTTTTGATCATATACCCATATCTGAGTCCAGGATACCAAATCTTACTTTTTTTTTTTTTTTAGTGTGGTGCTTTCTACAGAGGAATTATCACTGTGGTGTTACAGCTGTATCATTGTGCTTTCACACTTCTTGACAAAAATAGTATGGGAAAATCAGTGCGGTATATGGGTTGGAACATTTTACTGGAACTTGGGGGGTCAATGTTCTGTCTTCCACTGAACCATCAAACTCACAGCTATTCCCTCTCAGTCTTCCAAGTTGCCTCACAGGCTTATTGTGAGAATAAAGCAGGGAGGAGGAGAGCCATGTGTGTTTCATTAGAAGAAAGTTGAATTTTTAAAAATAAATAAATAAATACCTTTTGCCAACATTTATTGCAGAGTTTCTACCACAAACGTGGGTTTTGCCAGAAGTGAGGAAAGTTTGTGTGTGTGTGTGTGTTTGTGTTTTGCTTCCCCCTTTTATTTGGGTTTGAGCTCTCAGAATCTTGTGGGAATCTTGAACGGGACCTTGGGAGTTATACTAAAAAATGTAACTTTTTTCCCCTGTCTGGATAGGGATAAACGCATAGAAGCTTATTTAGCTGATTTGTATGTTTGTTGCTCTGCAATGGGATGAATGTGGAGTAAGCAATACATTCCTTCCGCTGTTGTTTGACCCATTAATCCTTTTGACCTGTTGTTTAAAGGAAAACTGGAATTCAGAAAAAGGGGGGAGAAATTCTTAATGTCTTGCAAATAAATCAGGTTTCAACTGGATGGTTCAGCTAGGGAAACATCGTTCCTAATCTTCACACAGTATTTTACTTTGAAAAATTGGCAGTAATCCTGGATGCTTTATCTAATGGAGTGAGGCAAAGAAGGCTTTGGGGTATAAAAATGTTAGTCTCTTAAGAGCAAAAGGTTCAGCAATATCCCAAGGCAGAAATATCCATAAACACATCATTTCTTAAGGTTATATTTTTAGGGCTTTTTTCCCCCTAGAATTTAATAAATCCACATGGGGAAAAGTCACTTGGCAGTGACACTGTCTTGATATTTAAGTCCTGACAGTGTGAATGTAATTATAGAGAGTAGCCTTTGAATGAATTTTAATAACATGTATGCCCTATGAAGAAAATAGTTTCTTATACTTTTTTGGTTATTAGTCTCCTTCTTTTTACTCATGCACTCAGTTACTTTCAGTCTTTAAGAATTGTCTGAAATCCAGTTCTACAGATACCTGAGCAAGATTAAGCAATTTTCTATTGAGAGCTGACCTACACATTTCAGTATCAGAAGGGAGTAAAATATAGAAAGGTTTTCAATAACCAGGGTAGATTTTTTTTAGGTTTCCTAGCACCTTCCTCAGTCCATATGTGTATAACTTTGCTAAGGGCACTTCCGCACTACACCGTTATAGTGCTATTATTTCACTTTAAACATCCTGTGG
Source organism: Ctenosaura bakeri (assembly GCA_948474755.1). Classification (NCBI taxonomy): domain Eukaryota; kingdom Metazoa; phylum Chordata; class Lepidosauria; order Squamata; family Iguanidae; genus Ctenosaura; species Ctenosaura bakeri. The sequence continues at coordinate 243,812 of CAOLHI010000677.1, forward strand.
AATTCTGGGGTTTGTAGTTCACTGAGGCCAAAGAGCTATCTGGCAGAGAATTCTAAATGTCTCTCCCTAAATTACAAACCCCAGGATTCCATAGGATATTGAAAGTGGAATAATAGAATTATAAAAGTGTAGTATGGAAATGGCCTGAATCAGGAGCTGCAGGTCTTAAATGCATATCAAAAATATGTCTGCTGTAAATCAGCAAAAGTGTAAGATATTATACCCACAAAGGGTTAGTCACATTTATTGTAAACTCAGAGTGGGCAACTTGTTGCTTTCCAGATATTCTTCGACTGCTTCTTCCAGAAGGCCTAGCCAGGATAGCCAGTGGTGAAGGGTCATGATTATTGGAGGCCAGCAGTATCTGGAGAGCCATAAGGTCCCCAAGCCCAGTGTGGATCCATTGATATCAGTGCAATAACTTAGTCATGTCCAAAAGGTACTCCATTGAATGCAGCAGCTCTGAACAACCTTGAGGCAATGGGGGGACTGCCCTGTTTTCCCCCAGTCATGCCATTGAAGTCAAAATTCAGTGGCAACAATGATAGCTTTACAGTGTAGGAAAATGCCAGATTCAGATCTCTTCGGGCTGCAAGGCAGAACATCCTGTAAAAAAATAAAGTGATAGGCAGAAAAAGAAAAGCAGCTAGAGGAGACCCTGCAAGATTTCAGCATGGAATTTAATGGCATGGTTTGCAGCAATGGCTTATGTGACAGCAGGGCTCTATATTCACCACTCCTTGTCTACACTAAGCATGATTTAACTGTCAAGCTAACTCAAAACTTTTTTTGTGTGGAAATTGTAATCCAGCACAGAAATGGGTTTCCATAACCATGGTACACATATAAACTAGTGTACTGTGGACTACCAGGCATTCATATATTTCAAAGTATGTTTTCTACATGGATTTTCTGGTCCTAATCTTAATCTGTCCTAAAAAGAGAATATGAACAAGTTATCTGAATTGTCAGCCTTTATAATTTTGTTCAAGTAGCTTGTTTGGATTTCTGGACTGGATATTTTTAGTTTTATTTCATTTAATATTTAAAGACAATAGCCAGGGCTTTCCAAACAGTGTGCCGCAACACATTAGTGTGTCGCCTAAAGTGTGTAGGTGTGTCGCCTACAATCTTGGAAATGTATGTTATTATTTATAAATCATATATTTTTAAAAAATATATGAAAGGTTTTCATGAGATATGTTGTATCTCCATACATTTTGTTATTACAATTTATGTATATATCTGTATCTCTTATAAAGAGTTAGCTTAACCTCCAGTTTGCTAGTAAAACTGAAATTATTTTGTTGCGAAATGATGCATGTCTAAAAAAGTGTGTCACTAGCATGAAAAGTTTGGAAAGCTCTGCAATATGCCATTCATTGACCAAACTTAAACTGGAATGTCTATTTGTAGTAAATATACTTGTGGCTCCTGATTACAGTATTCCAGCATATTTGGCATCAGAAAGCCAGGGCTTTTCTAACAGTGGGGACTCCTGAGGTCTGCTTTAGGTCTTCAGTCTTGCCTTATTTTCTCTTACTCTCCATTTCTGTCTGCCTGCTGAAACTTTGCCTGACCTGTTTGACCTACTTTGTTGGCTGTTGAGAACCAGAGCTACATAGGGGGCGTACGTTGGAGACAGGGCACATGCTTTGCAATCAGAAGGTAACAGGTGCAATCACTTGCCTTTCTGGTTTAAAAAAAAAATCAGTTGCTGGGTGATTTATTTATTCATTTATGCCTGAAACCTTGGAGGAGAGACTATTGAACTAAATGAACCAGGCCAGGGTAGGTAATAGTTGCCAGTGTCTAAGACTCACTTTTTTTCCTGAAAAATACTGTTTGAAAATGGGGTGAGTCTTATACACCAGTGCATCTTATATGCCAACAAATAGTATCTGCCAGCATATAAATGGGGTGCATCCTATATGCTGGTGCTTCTTATACACTGGCAAATACGGGTAAGTGGGCTGAAGTCTTTTCATGCATCCATCTATATGCATGAATAGACTGCTCACAAGTTATCAAATTGGCTTGTTCATGAGAAATCGTTCTCTAACCACTGGCAGGGATATTTTTGCAGTTGTAGATAATGTACTTTGGACCTTATTCTTTGTGATAATTCTAGCTTATGACTCAGGGGCAAAGCCCCACCAGTATACACTTAACACAATACAAATCCAAATGAAAACATAAACATAAATCAGTCTCATTAATGCCTGAAGCTAAAGAATCTCAGGATAGCATGTTTAATTTGTCACTTAAAAGACTGAACCTCTATGAAACAATCTACAAGTATAAAATCAAAATTCCAAAAAAAATTGCGGATTTAAAACTTTACTTAGGTGGAAAAATAAATCTGCTCAAACTAATACAGTAAATGATCTGTTTTCCTGAAGAAAGGGGGAGAGGGGAGACAGCTATTATTAACGACTTCTATTGTTTAAATAATTTTTTTCTATGTATCTCCAAAATGTACCATGATGAAACAAAAAACTCTTCTTTGAATTCCCCTGCAGAGATGGGGAAAATCTTAGCAAATATCAGATAGGCTTAATGCAAACTGGAAGAGAATGCAGCCTGGGGTCCTCAATGTGGCACCACCATCCCTGTGTTACTGGCACCACAGAAATGCTTTCCTTCCTTCCTTCCTTCCTTCCTTCCTTCCTTCCTTCCTTCCTTCCTTCCTGAACCTTTACCACCACCACCCCCGTTTCGCTATAGGGCAGGAATTTTATCACAGTTCACCAACCTGTTTTAGGCCTGGGGAGGCATTTTCAAAACCTCCTCTGAATTTAAAACAGCTCTGGTGTCCAGAAACATAATAAAATGGACCCCTGAGCCCATAGAGGGCACAGGGTGTCAGGCATGTGAGAAGGATGGGGACCTCCACAGTCCAATGGGAGGAGCTGTGCTATTTGACCGCTGGAATTTTTTTCCCCCTGGCTTAGTGCAAACAGTTGAAATAGTCCTTCAGTGGTGCAATTGGAACACTATTTGGTTGCTGTAACATTGTTTTTAAGGGTGTCATAAGCCTGTTTATTGTTAAGATTGTTTTGGATCTGGGCAGGGACTTAGCTCCTTGGTCATGGAAAAGAAGGAACTAGGTAGGTCCCATCCCTTAGGGATGGACTGCATGATTTGCATGAAGCAGGTCATAGGTTTAGTCACTGGCAGGGTTTCAGCTGTGTGGTTTTCAGACACTAGTTTTCATCTGTTTTTAAAAAGCGTTCATATCTTCGAGGGCCCTGGCATATATCCCTTTCAAATGCTCTCCCTCCCATAGATTATTTAAGGCCCTTTTCGCACGGGCCTTTTCTCGCGCGACAGCCCCGTGAGCCTCGCGGGAGTGGGAGCATCGCTCCGCACGATGCACTCCCACTTCCGTCGGGCTCACGGGGTTGAAGCGGTGCGAGCGCGGGTTTTTTTATTTTCGCTTCGAAGCGAAAATCACCCGCGCTCGCGCAACGCTCCCGGCGCCCGCGCGCACTTACCTCTTGTGCGGAGCGTCGGGAGCTGGCCGGGTCGCGCTTCCTTCCCTCCGCCCCTGCGGAAGGAAGGGGCGGGGCGGGGCGCTAGCGCGACGGACGCTATACGTCCTGCTTCGCGCGTGTGGGGGGGCGGACGCGACAGGCTCCTTTCTCGCGCGCGCGCGGGGGGGATGGAGGGGACAGGCTCCTTTCTCGCTCGCGCGCGGGGGGGATGGAGGGGACAGGCTCCTTTCTCACGCGCGCGCGGGGGGGATGGACGGACGCGCGAGCCGCCTCCAGGAGGCTGCCGCTTCCCCGCTTGTTCCTTCGCCTGCGGAAGGAAGGAGGGGGAAGCAGCAGCCTCCCGGAGAAGGTTTCTTGTGCGAGCCGCCCTCCTCCGTCGTGCGAGCGCTGGCGCTGCAAAAAGGGCCCAACATTCTTTTGGATAAAATGTGTAACAGTAGTAGTGACAGGTATGGTAGTGATGGTTAGTCAATCGGTATTTCTGGCTTAAGAATATTAGAAGAGTTGTTCTGGATCAGAACAAAGGACTGCTAGTCCAGCATCCTGTTTCTCAGAGTGGCCAACCAGATGCCTGTGGAAAGCCCATGAGTCAGTTATGGTAGGCCCGTAGCCCTCTCCTACTCTCTTTTCCTGAAGAATTAGTACTGAGAGGCGTGTTCCCTCTGATACTGGAAACAATTGATAGCCATAATGTCCAGCCACTATTGATAGTAGCCTTTCTGCTTGCTGCAGAACATACATTTGCAACAGCACATATAGGTTTCTTTGTTAAACAGTGGAACAGATATCTTGGTAGAAAACCCTGAATACTTGTTAGCAATTGCAGGACACTTATCTGGCTTTCACTTTCACTTGTAAACACCCTCTGTCAGTACATGTCTTTCTTTTTGCTGTTACATTTGGATAGCTTTACCTGTACAGATCTTTTTAAAGGAAAAAATGCAGCGTATTTTAATTACATGTTTGTTCCCTTATTCCAAGAGGCAGAAAGAAAGCCCTATTATAACTAGATAGCTTTAAAAAGCTATAAAAATACTTTTTAAGATGAGGGAAGTATTTTTGTACATGCAAGCATAGTGCTTTCTAACATTTGGGTGCATTTTAACTTTTATCTTTAAAGCTGATGAAAGCTATTATCTGAATTAATCAGACTGATTTTTCCCCCTCTGCACCTGATAGTAGAAATGATTCTTCCAGTGAATATTAGCAGCTGAGATACTCATGGCTGACATTTACAGAAGAGCAAGGTGTCGGGGAGAGTGGGGAAGGAGGAGAGAAATGAAAAATCTGAACAGTAAGCTACTAACCCCATCCCCTGCCCAGGTTTTTCAGGTGTGTTGCTTATGCAGTCAGACAGGGGAAAGATACAGGTTTGCATTACTGTTCCAAACCAAGGACATGTGAAATTTGCCCCTTTGTTTCTGGAAGAACTTCCACTTTCCACACTGGCATCTCATGTTGACAGCTCTTATCTAAAAAAGGCAAAAAAGAAACAATTTTAGAAATATATAGAACAAAAACAATGCTGGACATTGCATGTATCTTCTTACTTCCATTATGTTTGTATGCACATCACATACCCTGTTCAAGTCTACTCTCTCTATAAGGCTAAACAATATATTGGAGATCTCAATCACTGTTTGTATTATGTATGCATATATGCTATTTATTTATTTAATAATGCCTGTCAGCCTGCCACACTGCTGAGACTACGCAGAACAGATAAAAATATATTTTTAATCTTTTTTTTTTTAAAAAAAACCCCACACATACAGCTAAAACAGTACCAAAAGGCAATCACAAAATTGATTTTAAGGACCAAAGGTTATTTGGAAAAGTGCAGTCTTGGTCGTTTGCTAGAAACATTTTAGGAACGTAACCAACTTAACTTTTCCTAGAAGAGCAATCCACAACCAAGATGCTGCTGCAGAGAGCCTTCTATCTTAGCCTTTCGGGATGGAAACAAATTGGAAGCCAGTGCATTTGGTATAAGACAAGTGATATGTGGTCTCTAACTTGAAGGCACACATAGGCCACTTCCATAGTAGACTGTTATAGTGCTATTATTCCATTTTCAACATCCTATGGAATCCTGGGGTTTGCAGTTTAGGGAGGGGCCTCAAAGGCCCCTCCCTAAACTGCAAACCCCAGGATTCCATAGGATGTTGAAAATGGAATGATAGCACTGTAACAGTCTAGTACGGAAATGGCCATACACACGGAGAAAGAGCACATCAGACAATAGCCTGGCAATCGTATTTGTAAGGGCAGTCTTATGTAGAGCATATTACAGGAATCTAACTGGGAGGTAATTAAGGCTTGAACTGTTGTGACTTAATTTGCCATAGCACTGGTAGGAACTTAAACTATAGTTTTGAACCCCAGTCCTGGGATTAAGCCTCACTGAACTCTGTTGGAATTTACGCTGTAAACTGAAAATGGAGAAAAGTTGTAGCAAGACAGGGTAAGAAGACAAAAGACTCTCCACTCTTCCCCACCCCCACCCCTTCAACTGTGAAAAACATAGATAATATTGCCTATGCAATAAAAACAACAATGAAATGAAGTTATTGAAGGTAGCAACAGTCCTGAATTTCTTTTACAGCATTATCTGTGTGTCAGGAATTCTCTGCAGACAAGCCCAGTTTCTTTTCTTAAATTACAGTTCTTTCTTGTAATCTTTCATGTTGGGGGTGTGAATACTGTACTCACAATGAAGTCTACTTCTCTGTTATACCTGCTGCGAGGAAACAAGGAAGAAATCTTTAGAGAAGTTCATGTGTGTCTGTGTATCTGTGTGTGTGTACAATTTCACATACCTTCCTCATATCAATTTTAGAGGACAGATTAAACACAAGCATCCTTTGGAGTCCCAGTTGGAAACCAAGTTTCTGGAACTTATCACTCACTCATACTGGCATTTTTATTACTCTTCAAAAAGTATTTGGCTTTAATTGTTTCTTTGTCTTTGACAGGCAGCATAGGCTGCTCCGCCAAAAGCTTTCTTCCTAGTTAGCTTTGTTTTTCACTGCTGACCTTGCTTTTCAGTGAGAAGGCTGCAGAATTGTTTAAAATTGTTTAAAAAAACAAGAGAAAGGCCACCTTGGGTCCCATCTCAGGAGCAAGGTGGGTATGAATTCAGTAAATAAATAAACTATGATGAGGCTTAGCCTGGGGTTTTAGGCTGGAACAGTGGACTGATCAGACAAGAAGTGGTCTTTAGACCATTCAGATGTATATCAGCTATTTTCAGTGCTCTGAGCAATGGTGTATTGTGGGGGGGGGGTTGGCCAAATTACCCACCAAATACATATTTGTAACCCCATGAAATTTTTCTTCAGTCCCCAAATGTGTAGCATTGTAGTAACTTAAAACTTTAGTTGAGCATTTAGAAATACAGTTTAGGTATCCAAAGAAAAGGGGTAGGCAAAGTTCCCACGGGAACATGAACAAAAGCAGCTAGAAGAGTGGTAGGCGTAAATTATTTTTAGTGTCTCACTCTCTACAACCCTAAAAATCTACAGACTGAAAGAAAATGCCATTCTGGAGGCAGAATTCCCATTTGGAGGGGTAGCATCCTCATTCCTGTCTCTGCCACCTCCAGCTACATTCCTGGTAAGCAAGAAAATAACTTTTTAATACAGAGGCTAATTATTGAGAAAAGAGTCAGTGGTGACTGTTGTGAAATAGTACGATTGACTTTAAATAAATATATAATTGAGTTTTCTCTAGAAGAGGTAATTGTTTATTTACCTTTTAATGTTATTCCTAATTAACAATATTTATAGGTTGACTTTTAACAAACTTCTCAGTGCTGGCTGATCTGCACAAAGTATTGTTTTATTCACATTCATCCAGCCCATAACCATTCATAAGCGATCACTGAAGGATGAAACTGCCACACCTGGTTCCTATGGAAAATGATATGACTGGTTGCCATTGTTATATGGATTATGGCTCTCCCCACAACTCTGGACTGCATCTTGCAGCAGTTTCTTCTAGATGTTGTAAATATGAAAGATAACCTGGAGCCTGAGAGAGGCCAATAGGTAAACCCCTGCAGAAAAGAGCATTAATCTCCAAACAGTTGTTTCTAGATTCTGCAAAGCTCTATTTAGGTGTTTGTCTGTGGGGCCTAAATACCCTAAAGGCAACAGATCCTGTCTATTCTTAGAAGCCAAGCAGGGTTAAGCCTAGTTAGTATTTGGATGGGAGACCACCAAAGAATACCAGGTGGTGTAGGCTATATTTCAGAGGAAGGAACTGGCAAAACCACCTGAGTATTCTGTACCTAAGAAAACACTATGAAATTCATGGGAACATCATAATTGACCGGTTAACTGAATGATGTACACACACACAAACACAAACATATTGCCTCCCCCCACCATGTATTGTAGTTTGAATGCTGGATTACAACTCTGGAGAAGAGTCTCCTCACTAGGCTGTGAAAACCTATTAGGTGACTGTGAGCAAACTACACTCTCTCAGCTTTAGAAGAATGCAAAGACAAACCCCCTTCTGAAGAAATCTTGCCAAGAAAACCTTGTGATAGGTTTGCCTTAGGGTCACTGCAAGTCAGAAATGACATGGAGGCACACAGCAACAAAAATGACAACAGCAGCAACAACAAGATGAATTGAGCTAAAAAAAATGGTGGGATGTGGATAACTGTCATGTGGGAACCCAAAAGGAGTTTAGTGGGCTACCTTCATCCAGAGATGCTCACAACTTATTTTTATGTTGTTGCACAATGATTTTTAACATAGCAAGGGACAGGGATGTTAACTTGTGTCATGGTGCAGACAGAGGTCTACAGAGCTCTGTAGTGATAAAGAAATAGAGGCAGTGCCCTTCACACATGCACATGTGCATGCAGTCCCGTGCAAAGGGGAGCCAGTCCCGTGCAAAGGGGAGCATTCCTTTCATGCTCCCTTCCCTGCCAGGACTGTGACAGGACAACTCACAAAAGCCCTGTTATGTAGAGATGGCCTGAGTCCTGAACAGACTTTTTTTTTCAACAGGAAGTGACTGGAAGATCAATTCACGTCATTTTTCTTTTATAAAAAAGGCCTTTCCTGATCCTAAAGTGGCCTGAGGGTCCAAAAGGTAGCAAAATTGCTCCCAGACCTCAAGAATATCCTTGGGGATCATAGGCAGCCCTCAGACTGCACTTTCATCACCCCTGCCATAGTCAATGCTGTGGAAAGGTATATGTAGTAATTTATTATTACTCAAGTTGTAGGTCATTCCTTGGTATCAAGAACTGTTGAGAAAACCTGGAAAACCCACAAGTTCACAGATTTGTACTTTTCATTGGTTTTCTAAGATGGGTTTATTGGTTCTGCTATTTCAAGCTGTTCAGGAAATTTGTGTGCTAAACAGGTAGTGCTAAACATATACAATCATCTAAAAATGTCTTGATATAAAAAAGGAAAGGCTTGTCGAGATCTGAGTGTGTTCTGCCTACATCCTTGAATCCTGGTAGTGGTACTTTTAAGAAAATGTCTGACAAGAGCAGAACCTAAATGCCTTCCTTATTGATTTGATGCATTTTTAGCAAAGAAGCAAAGAATTTTATTCAGTGTAAATGTCTCAATTGGCTGCCAAGGATTCAAGAATACAAGATTTGGCTTATTTGAAAAAAAATTATATCCTTTGGTGTGAACTGACCTCAACCACTCTTCCCAGACTTAATGCCCCCAGACTTCTACACTTCCTGAATGTTCTAAACCACTCCTTTACACTGACTTTGTTAAATGTGTTGAATGTTTAAGTGTTTGAACAGATGTGACTAATAAATCTTGAGCAGTAAGGTGTATTGTCATTAGCAAATTAGTTAGCGATGTGTGAATGAGGAAAATGGAAACTTGTCAGGGTGATTCAGTTTCTCTCCCAAAGCTTATTCTGCCTGAAATGCATCCTAGGGTGCAAGTTTTGCTTTGGCTTTTTCCATGGTAATAAGTATATATTTCCATACATAATTTTCCTAATTATGCACAATGTTTGTTTACAGTTTTGAAGTCTACATTTTTTATCCTGACTAAAGCATATTTGTGTGCATTTTTCAAATACAGGAGTTTCTTTCTTTTTCTTTTTTTTTTCCCCTTCCTTTTTTTTTTTTTTTTTGGTGCACATTTCTCAAAGAGATTCATTTATAAAACACTTTTGGAGTGATGTGTGAAATGAATTGCAAGCTTGTAAATATATGGGTTACAAATTGTATTCATGTCCACATTTGGTTCCAGGAGGTGTAAATTGAATAAATTCTGGTTTTAAAAATGAGGAGGAATGAGCTTTTCTTCCATCCCTATTATTGTTCAGCACCACTGATGTCATTACAGTGTAATGTGATGACTGTTGTTCTCATCATCACATACAGTGCTGTTTTAGAACACAAGTAACAATAGCAGGTCTCTAATCCTGAAACCTTCTTCTCTGTGCTTGACCATGAGAAGACAACAGAGGCGAGACATGGAAGAGGATGCAAGGGATAAGAAAAGATAATGTGGGCAAAAGCAGTTACAGGCATTGGTTTTGTTGTAGTAAGTATAGTAATTCTCTTTCATATATCCCAGAACATTTTCTGGTATAAAACCTTGCCAGACTCAGAGTGCCAGTGATGCCATTAAAAGAAGACAAATGTTGAGATGTCTTTTTCAGCTGTGATTTCTTTGCCAGATCATGATAAAAAAGCTTCTTTCAGAACCCCCTAAGAGGGCACCTGATAAAATCTTTCTAATCTGCTTTTTGTATTCATTACATAGATCAGCCTTTTATTGTGAGTTTCTTTAGCCCACATACTGTCTGTCTCCAGCAGTTTTGAAAACTTGCAAGAAGAACAAAGGTAATGTGGTGCTGAGATCGCATCAAAAAGGATAAAACACTATTATAAATGTGAAGACAAGAGAGTGGTGATGGGGTAACATGAAATTCTCAGTTCACCGTTGCTAGATTTTGGCATATTGTTATATTCTCAAATGAGGAATGCTTGTTACTGTTTTAGTCACTTCCAGCTACCTGTGACATCAGTGGGAATAAAATGAAAATGAGATTTCTGTTACTCCTAACATTCCTAAGGATGAACATTAACTAGTAATAGTGGAAAAAGACTATATAGTACAAATATTTCATGCATGTTTAATTTCTACTGTGCATTTCTGGGGGGAAAAGGCAGTTATGACAACTAACTATAATATACTTCAAAAAGAAAATCACAGAAAAAATCATGGAGACAAATACACTTAAAATATAATTCAAAACATTACAATAAAAGATATAGCCAGCATGACTTTCAGCCTCAGACCAGCTTACATGCTGCATAAAAATGTCCTTGTGTAGTGATGCAACAACAATGAGAAAGAGGAAACTTGACCTCTCTTGGGAGGAAATTCCAGGGTTTAGGACTGTGATAGAGCCTGGGTGCGTGGCTAGCCGAGCAGCCCTAGTAAGAGTGGGTGATGTAATCAGATTGGCTCTCTGACTGAGGAAAACCCAGCCCTAGCCAGGGGGAAGAGCTGCGGGTAAGACAGCAGAAAGCATATATACTGGGAGCATGGTTTAGAATCAGGCATCCTTCAGTGACAGTCATAGACAGAACTCTAAGTCAGAGTGTCCAGTCAACCAAAGGGGGTTTTCTGAGAGAGAGTTAGCTTCTCAGTGGCCTGGTGTGGGGGCAGAGAAGTAAACAAGTCACCTCTGAAAGAGTCAGAGAGTGGAACTCTGAGTGGGAAAACAGACTGTTGCACTGGGAGGGCCAAAGGAGTGCGTGTGAAAGCTCTGTTGGTGAACACAGTGGTGTTTTGAAAGAAATAGTTAAAAGATCTTTAAGAAATTGTGATTTTGGTAGAATGTTCTTTAGTCATCAATACCCTTTTCCTAGTCTGTTATCCTAATAAAGATTTCTTTCTATTTTTCTATAAGTATTGCCTCAACAGAGTATTTTCTTCAGTTTTATTTCTAATAACATGCTACCACAGGCTATCCATTTCTTTTTTGAAGTAACCATTATTAAGCTTTGTCCTTTATCCACAAAGGTTGTGGGTTTTAGAGAAAGCAGGGTTGTGATTAAGTGTGAGGAAGGAGCCGGGATGTGATAATAAGATTAAAAGGAGTGCTGCTACACAGTGAGGGAGAAAAGAAAGCAGGTCTGGTTTGTCCGTGCCCTGGGCTAGCCCAAGCAAGCCTTCCTCAACCTGCCTTCCTTTACTTTTGTACCTTCTCCCCACACAATAGAACACCCATCCGTGATGAGAACTATCCAAGAAAGACCCTGCCTATCCTCCCCAATAGAAGTGCCTTTGATAGCAGCAGCAGTATCAAGATAAGGGGATTTCCTGAAGATCTGAAAACCTAGGCAATACTGTGTGGGAGAATATATTCCTTCAAATAGAGGACTCATATGGCTTTATACATCCTAACCATCATTTTATGTCTGGAAATAGTGCAACAGTCAGCACATTGTTGTCTTAACAAGAGTCATGTGTTCCTTGCAATTTTTTGTAGTCAAAACTGCAAAGAGCTCAATATAATATTAGGTGACACTGTCTGGCCAGCTTGGGTTTCAGATGTGAACTTCCCCATCTGTATACAAAATAGGTTAGGAGACTCAGGTTTGTATACTTCTGGGCTTCTGCTTACTACATTAGGTAGCCAGCGTAGCAGATGGGATGCATTGCTAAGATATCCTTCCACCAAAAGCTGCCATCTTAACCCTCCCACCAAATGTCACCCCAGATCAGAACCTTTTGCAATGTTATGGAAGATCTGCAAGTTTAAGGCCCTTTCCGCACAAGGCTGATACAACACACTAGTGTTGTATTGTCACTTTTACACCTCTACATTAAACTGACTTGATGTCATTCTGTCCTCGGGGGTTCCGCACAAGTGGAGGTCTTAGTGTAGTTAACATCGACGTTACACTGATGTATTGTAAAAATGGAAAAACTCCAATGTAAACAACCCAAACCGTTTCTGCTGTGTTTTTTCCTACGTGCAGAAGCATTACATTGATTCACACACTTGCACTAAAATGTAGCAACAGTGTCTACAATGTGTTTTTTTTAAATTGACTGATCAGCAGCAGCAGAGTGGAGCAAGGGAGGGGAATAGGAGTTCCACAAGAATTGTGATGCAGAAGCTTTACTCTGCTTTACTTCAATAGAAACCAGAGGGCGTGCAGATAGGAATTGCAGTAAGTTGGAGTAAAAAACACCGCTCATGACACGCAGTGAAATGCTCCTCCACCCTAGTGCGGAAATGGCCTAAGGTGTTAGTAAACCTCCAGGGGGCAATAGTGTCAAGATGTGGGGCAGACCTTGAAAATACATACCTTTTTCTGTCCACTTGTCAACTTAATGTGGCATGCTGGTTTCTCTGCTGTTATTGGGTCACAACTTCACTGAAAATAAATCACAACAGTGGTGCCATGACCATCCTTTGAGGAAAGATGCAGACAGATAAGCAGAGAGAGAGAAAGAAAGTTGTAGGAAAGAGAAGGAGCACATCTAGGGAAATGGATTGCAGTAAAGCAAAATACCATATATTAAAATTAAAAAGTTAAATGTGCGTCCATGCTCCAAGTTAGGATTAATATCTAAGTTTGGAGAGATTAGAAGTCACAGGTTACAAACAAATGATTACTCGGCATATTTATGGTCCATGCCACATTTAATGTATGCATACTCATAAGTGTTCTTTCACGTTTCTGTATCAATCTGCAGTTTGTAAATAATCTGCAGAAAGAATCATATGTAACTACAAAATCTAAATGTTTTTTTTTCCTTAAAGTAAGCATCATTTTCACTAAAAATAAACCATTTCAAATGCACTGAGATACCTTATTTGATCTGAGAACTGCATAGGTATATTTGGAGAAATGAAAAATCCAGTGGATAGGTACTTTCTGATCTACTTGTGTGAGAATTATGGGTCAAGTCTGTTTATATTGAAATTTGCAACATCTGGATTCTTGAAGCACCCCAGCCACTGACTGAAGAGGTTGTAGTGGGACAGAAAAGATGAGGCTCATCCTTAGGTAGGTTGTTTGCACAACATTTAAGGCAGGCAAGAAAGCTTTGTGATCTTTTTCATATCTCTGTTCTTGGGAATATGATGGAAAATTGCCCCTAAGCTTTGGTCACACACAAAAAAAAGTCACAAATTGCAGTGTGTTTCAACTCTATTGACCAGAAAATGAGGGCATAGCCAACTTTTCATTTTAATGAGATGTCAAGTACCAGAGCAGCTGCCTCCTGCATCTTAATGCACCTGGTTGGCTGGGCAAATTTGGGGCTCTGAGCCTTTGTCATTTCTCGGCAGTGCCTGTCTCTAATTCCTTGTGACACATGGTGCTAAAATCTTCCAGAAATGTGAGGTGAGGCAGGGGAGGATTCCTGCAGACTGCTTTGCTGTGAGAGTACTTATTTGCATTATTCATTAGGTGGGAGCATTGATTTGCATCTTGTTGTGGCTGTCTCCATTTCAAGGCAGAAGGTTCTCGGGATTACTAAATTTTTATGGTATTAATATTGCTCGTTTGGGAATATAGCATCTCCATTGTCTCTTGGCCCAGGTTTTACCCTCTCCCCATCAGAAAGGCTTCCAAAATGCTATATACCATCATCTCTTTAGGGAAGATCACAGATTCCTGCTATTTAACGAAATATGCTCCATTTTTTTTATTACACAGTTAAATATATATATTTGTATATTTATATGACAGAAATATAGCCTGCTAGTCCGTGCATCCAATTAGACCATAATTGCTGGCTGCTTGCTATTTTTATAAGGCTATATACTTCACATATGCATGCTTCTCTTGCTGCAGTGTTTGTGTGCTGTTTAATAACATCTGCAATACTTTCTGCCTTTTAGGTTGTCAGAAGCAATAGCCTGTTAAGGATTTTATGTATTTTGCTCAATTGGACAGCTGTTCTGAAAGTTAAGGAACACAGGATTGAGATACTTCCCTCCTCCCACATCTTGTTAATTAATTCACATTGTGTTTTGCCTTCACTCCCAATTTTTCATTTAGAAATGTAGTGGGTATGGGGTGAGAGAAGTAATAGTTTTTAGATATTGTTGAACTGTAACTCCCAGAATTCTTCACCATTAAACCCAGTGGCTCCAGCTGTGGGGACTAGCAGTCCAAAAGCTTGTGGAAGGCCAGATGAGTCACACTCTTGCTATAGGGTCATTACAGCCTGTCAGATAGAAGGACTTTAATTGTTAAATTTGTATCCTACCGTTCTTTGTAGGAACCATTTTAGCCTCACAGCAACCCTGTAAGGCAGATTAGACTGAGATACACTGACATGTTCAAGGCACAAAGCCAAGTGTGTAGCCTGGAAACATAGGAAAATGCAGTAGGGTGAATCCTGCTGGTACAGATAAGTTTACCATAATTTAACAGCTATCAATATAGTGGCAGGTGGAGGAAAATGGATACTGGTTTCATTTTAAAACAACTCAGTATATTGCAGAAAGATTATTGGGGGTGGGGTGTACTACATTCAGCCTTTCTTGGATCAGTTAATGGATCAGATCAGTTAATGGATCAGATGTCTTTCAGAGAGTTGCACAAATCCACATAATGTTCCTGATTATTACGGTCTATAGCATTCATTTGGATCCAAGATTTATTTCATATATGTGGATTGCAGCCTTCTACTACTATGTGTGGATGGCACAGATTTGTCTGTTCTCAATATATCAAAGATGATGCTGGAATGCCTGCCATTCTAGCAAAGGCTGACATTCAATTTAAACCCCTAAACTATTCCCTCTTGGCTCAACCCATTTGAATTAGCAGCCTGTGGATAAGTGTTGCTTTTGGCAAATTTCACACACTGAGGGTCAAGCTGTATTCTTTGTGAGGATTCTGCCTTCACAGCTGTAGAAAACTTGAGGGTAAAAAGAGCATTGCCCCTATTGGACCAATGTATCTTGATGTAACTAGGACAGCTGGTGATAGCCCCAGAAGTGCCTCACTAAAAGCCAAATTACAAAAGAGGACATAAAAATAGCAGCTGGCTTGTCAGTAAGTTCTTACCAAGTGCTCCGGCCCACTGTACTTAACAAAACCAAAAAAGGGGGGGGGATTGGGGAAATGCTAAATAGAAGCCCTGCTTTTCATATGCATAATTGGGATGTTTCCAAAGGGTCTGAGCTTGACTGGTAGGTTTCAGAAAGACTTTAATAACCTGAACATTCATGCCACGGCTTCTGCGTGTAGCATACACAGTCCATTAAACCCTACTGGTTTCATGGGACTCCTTCTTAGGAGATTTATATTGTAATAGTTCTGCTCTCATCATATTTGTCTGGAGTAAATAGACACATCTTGCAAATTCTCAGTATGCAATATTGGAAGAAGGCCAGTGGCTGCCTCATTTCTCAGCCAAACTCCCACTGAAATGAGTGGCATCTTTGCCTCATTAAGGAGTTCAGAGCAAGGCCTGCAATATGCAAAATCCCAGTGCATGTTATTTTTGCATAACCCTTGCAAAGGGAGGAATTCTATAAAGGCAAGCTCCAATTTCATTCCCCTCTCAGTTCTCTGACCACTTCCACTTCCCATTTAAAACACAAGCTTTAAAGAGGATACATCACAATTATTCTCTATAGTCCTAAATGAAATGACAACTTGAAGTGAGCCCCACTCATGGAAAACAGCAAAGCTTTCCAGACTGCACAGATCAACAGTCCTGCAAAGGAAGCTATCTTTCAGTTTCCAAGTATATCAATTAATTTGAAAAGACTATTTGGATGGCAAAATGATTCTCTAGGAAATTAAGGCAGTGTGTAAGCCCAAATTCATTTTTTTCAAGGCTCTTATTTCTTTCCCCTTCCAAGTATAACTAGATTGATTTATGAACCTGGGATTTGGAAGAATGTGTTGATTTCTTCTAATTGTTTGATGTTCTAGTTGCCTGAGTAATTGAGAACAATCCTCTGCTTAGTGGCTGGTGGCTTACATTGGTGGAGGGGGGGTAGTGAATCTGTTCCAGGTTTTTACATGAACCTTTTAGCTTGCCCAAAGGTACTTCTACTCATTCCAAATGCAGTTGAGATTTGACCACCATTAGGTAAAAATGTGTTGCTGTGTGTCTTCATGTTTTTCCAATTTATGGCGATCCTAAAGCAAACCTATCATGGGGTTTTCTTGGCAAGATTTGCCCTGTGGTTGAGAAAGTGTGACTTGCCTAATGCTACCCAGTGGGTTTCCATAGCTGAGCAGGCATTCAGACCCTTATCTCCAGAAATATCCCACTTGGAATTGGCAGAAACAAAATAACCTTTCTTAAGTTGACCTCATTCTGAAGTTTGGGTCACATCCTGAAGAAGTTATTACAAGAATCCTGCCTTTAGTCTGTTATGATCTCCCAAGACATGTTATGAGGCCTCTGTACCTTATCTGTATCTTATAATCCTCTCCTTTGCTTCCCCAACTCATCCAGAGGGAGGAATAATGTGTGGAATGTCTTTGTCAGGGAAGGTAAGTGGCAGCTGCCTCCAGTATCCTTTACTGAGCATGCATGAACAGCAAAACAGAGAAAAAAAGAGGGAAGCATCACCAGCTACCCCTTCTCCTTTTAAAAATCATAAATGTGTAGGCTTCTGCACTAAAATGAGAATTGTAAGAAAAATGAGGGCTACTTAAATGGAAAAAAAAATCATCTCTGGCTGTAAGTTGAAGAAGTTTTCAAGTGATCCATTAAATGTTTCAAAGGGTTTTTATTTACTTATGTAAGTTTTACTTGATGTGGTTCATTTTACATGTGTATCTTGTGTTAATGAAAACGGTTTGCTGTAGTGTAGGAAATGATCTCTGTTCTTTCCATGTTATTTCTACCCTTGGTACTAAATTTTCTGTTAAAAAAAATAATGCCCAGGAACTATTTGGTTTGTACAAATGTATTCCTGGATATTGGTATACCCATACAGCTCCATTGGTTTGAATGAGATAGAATGATGGTTGGCTTGTATAATGAATGAGTCATCTGAAAGTAACAGATGCAGTGTTGTTGTTGAGAAGTAATATTAGTGGATGTAAGGTAGTGGATATATAAGGTAGTGCAATATAATATAATATAATATAATATAATATTATAATATAATATAATATAATATAATATAATATAATATAAGGTAGTGGAACCAACCTTTAAAGCTACACCCTCTTCACTTAGGTCTTCAGAGCAGTATTGGAAATAGATACAGTAAATGAGGAGTGAAAGAAAATGATGCATATGTGTATTTGTCTCCAGTTTAGTTTCTTTATCACTAGTTGTTTCCAGTTTAGAACAGTGGTTCTTAACCTTTGATGTACTATGGATCCCCTTTAAATATCTTTTGTTACCGTGGACCATCAAGACTTGACTCCGTAAAACCCTAAAGTGCATTAAATAATTATTTAAGGTTGCTCATCAAGGATCAATTATGATGGAGAACCTGAAGCTGTAGGAATAGAGCCCAACCAGAGACAAGTGCAGGTTAAAATGTTTGATAGGATCATGGGTGATGGAGGTGCATCTCAGTTACCCAGGGGCCAAGGGTGGTAGATCAGGCATCACTCTGTAGCCAGAAAGTCTCACAAGATGGGGAAGTGTTTTTGGGTCCTGCCTGTCCCCAGGGGGCACTACTGTTCTCCAGGATGATTGATCTTCAGCATCACTTGGCACTTATGGTTGAAAGTGAAAAGACTGTTATAAAGGAAGGACTGCAGAGACTGTAGCCAAGACTTGAGGCAGCTCTCCAGTTACTCTGGAGTCCCTCAGGTGCACTCATTCAAGAACAGCAGCAAGAAGCTGCATGTCTTTTCTTTTCTTTTTCCCTTTCCCTTTCCCTTTCCATTGCCAGCCACCATAGCCAAAATCCAAAGCTGGGTAAGGGTCACCTAGCATACCAACCACAGAGACAGAGACACTCCTGTAGTGCACAGATGATATACCTGCCAACTTAGGGCACCGTTTCACGCATCTGGTGACATGAAGTCCTCTTCGTGGCAGCTCATGTCATAAGTATCACAAGACGTTTTGTAACATAGGGCTTTTCCGCACTTTGGAGGGGAAATGGGGCAGTCCATTACTTACTGGACCGGCACGCTTTTCCTGATGATCCACGACAGTCCAGAGCTGTGTGTGCCTGCTTTACACACTCTCTGGCGACGAAAATGGAGGCTTCTGGTTGGCAAAGGCTCTCCACCAATCGGAGAAGCTCTCCAGCCGGAAGCCCGCCCCCAGAAGATCTGCAGACTCCACACCGGAGCGTGCCTGTAGATCTATACTTTACAGAGTGACGGGCTGGAGCGCACCGCAATATTGAAAGTCCTCTTTTAATCAGTCTTTCAATAGCACGGGCGACCAGCAGTTCTGGGTGTTCCGGAGCGGGCTGAAGTCCGGACAAACAGTAAGTAGTCCGAACCCAGCTCGCTCCCAAATGTGAATGTCCTTGTGGGAGGATGCACCAGCCCATTTCAAAAATAAAATGCGGAAAAGGCCATAGAAGCTCCCTTTTCAACAATACTTAAATAAATGCTCCATACCTCTTCTTCCTCCTTCATTCATTTATTTCTACCCCATCACCAGTGGTGACTAGAGATGGGAGAGCAGAGGTAGGGATGGATACTATATCAGTTCCATGAGACTATAGGTTTGAACTGATAGTCAGTGTGCATGCAGAGTGCAGATGTTTCTTTCTAGGTATATCTACTATTGTTGATGACCTTCAAGTTATATCTGACTTATGGTGACCCTCTCACAGGGTTTTCTGGGGTCCAAAGAGTATGTGATGGACGCAATATCACCCAGTGGTTTTCTATAGTCAAGTGGGAAATTGAACTCTGTTCTCTAGGGTGGTGGTCCAAGGTTTAGACCAAGTAAGTTGAATTACAGCTCAGGTGTAAAAGCTTGTAATGATATTGTGGCTGCTTGGGGTTCTAGACCACAGGTTAAGAACCGCTGGCATAAAGTCTTTGAAGGTACAAAATCATGCTGGTTTTCTGCCCAGTCCTAAGCTTCAGAAGTCTGCACTTAGGCAATAATCCTACTCAGAGTGGGAATGCCTCCCAACCTGAGGAGGCACACCCAGGAGACCTTGAAGCTGGCTGTCAGCTGACCCACCCAATCAGCATCTCTCAACCTGCCCCTTCTTAGACAGGAGGTCTGCCTAGAGTAGGAAAGTGTCCTGGGCTGAAGATGGACAACTATGTGTATATAGTCCTTCCTCCACATTTGTGAGTTTGACCTTCACAAATTCGATTATTCATGAGGTCTACACGTGCCTTCCTCCACCCATTCTCTTCATCTCATTTGCTTGCCCCTTGCTGGGCAGAGAGAAGGAAGGCAAGTGCTCAGACAAAAGGCAAGGAAGTTCATGTTAACAATCATGTTTGTTGTTCCTTTTGCAAATGCTTGCAAGGCCTCTTAATTAACTACAGCCATGGTTCATTCCCTTGTTTTTCGTTTGTTTGTTCGTTTGTTGTTGTTGTTGCTTTAGTTGTGTGCCTTCAACTCTTTTCCAACTTATGACAGCCCAGAGGCTAACTTATCACAGGGTTCTCTGGGCAAGATTTGTTCAAAGGACATTTTACCTTTGCCTTC
This sequence comes from Ctenosaura bakeri, assembly GCA_948474755.1. NCBI lineage: Eukaryota > Metazoa > Chordata > Lepidosauria > Squamata > Iguanidae > Ctenosaura > Ctenosaura bakeri. The sequence goes on from CAOLHI010000677.1 coordinate 263,913, forward strand.
TCCTGAGGCTGAGGAAATGTCATTTGACTAAAGTCACCCAGTGGGTTTCCCTTGCCGAGCAGCAATTCAAATACTGTTTTCCAGAATTGTAGTCCAATGTACACACCACTATACCACACTGGATCTTTCTTTCATTTGTTTTGGTTAATTATTGGTGGTTGCATTTTAAGTCACCATGCACAATATTATTTTATGATAAATTTACTTTGTAATATTTGTAGAAAAAATCATTGAGGTGAATAATTGTCTTATTTATTTTATTTTTATTTATTTATTTTAAAATAAATCTGGTTGAAGCTATTTAAATAGCCCTTTTCCCAATGGAAAAAAAATCCAACAAAATAAGAAACTATCAACTTTAGTAAAACAAAGAGAATTATTTTATTTCCCATAGCTTATAGTAGCTTATAGTGTCAAAAAGATGTAGCATATTCATTCTCATAAAAAGAACACGAGAAAAGGAAACCAAGACCAGGAACCATAAGGATCAGATGCTAAATATAGTCTATACTATATATAGATTCATACAAAAATTTTTCTTTGCCATAAAGTTAGAAATGACATGACAGCATTAATATGTGAGCATCTTGCATTAAACATTTTATCAAGATTTTGGAAAATCAAGGGGGAAAAAAATCTCCCTGTTTTTCCTCAGTTTTTCCAGGCATTCACATCTATCAATTTTTCAGGCTTTCACATCTCTCATTGGGATCAAGTCATGATGAGAGACACTCATGGGGTAGTTTCGTGTGTGAAGAGCACTCTTTGAAAGAAAGGATCGGAATATTGACCTTTGTGCTCTAAGCTGGAGAAATCTTACTTAAGTTAAATTAAATGAACAAATGTATTTATAACCAAAATGAAAAACAGAACATATTGGCTGATTTTTCTAATAACAGCCATTTTGAGCCCTCCACTTTTAGAAGGTTAGGGGCACAAGACTCCCACGAAAGTGGGGAAAATGCCAATAAAAATCCTGAATGTTTTTTTTAAAAAAAACTGAGAACACTTCTTTAGGAATCTCTAGATCCTTCAACACATTTTTTTTTTTTTTGTGGCAGGGGCCAAGAGAGGAGAAACTTCCCTTAATAAATGTATAAAATAAAATAATCCATGAATAATCAACTCCATGGATGCTGAACCTGCAAAAATGAAGGGCCCAGTGTGTATTTAATCCTCTGTTGCAGCAGTCAAAATGCCCTGGAAGAAACCTATTGGTATATAAATAGCCTTAAAGAAATAAGATAAAGAAATGCTTCATCTTGAGCTAGTTTTTTTTTTTTCTTTTTCCCCACAAAATTACAAAAGGAGAGGATTGGATATAATAACTCAGCAGCCAGAAGATTTGAGAAGTGACTATGTTCTGTTAGTTCCTGTGACACCTGAAACGACCAGGAAAGGAGTATGTACTGTGTTTGTTATTCCATATGCTGAAGAAATAAACACTGCTTTGCTATCTTTCTTAATTAAAAACACAATGTCGAAGAATGCAACATTTGCTGAATTGAGATGAGGGAGTTTGCCTCCTGGTTTGAGTTAGAATAATTACAGTTGTAAAGCTGTATTCTCCCCACCCCCAGTACCCTTCCAACCCTGTAATTAAACCAGGAGAAATGCTTCATTTTCTGGTTATTGCCAAAGCATGTTTCTGACTCCTGGAGAAGTCTTCGATTATACTTGCAGCAGAATTCCATTTCTTCCAGCCATACAGGTGCAATGAAAGAAATAAAATTAATTAAAACTGTGGACATATTTATCCCCTACAGGTGTCATAAAAAGGTACTGGCAGAGACATTTTTCAAGTAATTAGACAGGCATTTCTGTGTTTACTAATGAGTTATCACTACTCTCTTAAAATGCATCAAACAGGATTCATCATCTCTCCATAATCAAGTGACAAGAGAGTTTTCTATAGGAAGTTGTCATAGGAGTAGCTGAACTCCATTTCTGCCTACCCCAAAAGATATTATTGCCACAACAGAAACAACTATTGTTTCATTGTTTAACAAAATCCTGAAAAATCCCACATACATTCGGTACAGCTCTGGTTCCTGGTTGAGAGATACCTTGGGACTTTTAAGGTTTTGTAGTTAATATATAAAGCCCTAAACAGTTTGGGGCATGGTTACTTGGTAGAGCACTTTCTTCTTTATAAGACCATTGACATTGTCTAGGGAAACCCACCTGCTAGTGCAGGGCAGGGCATTTAATATGATGGCACTTACTGTGAGGAATTCTGTTCGCCCAGTATTACACTTATCCAAGGTGCCCAGATGTCTGGACCTGGCTCTTCTTCTCCTTTTCTCAGGGGGAAGAATCTCAGGGCAGGAGGATTGCCTTGAAAATGTGTGTGCGTGGTCCAAATTTATTAAACTTTAGGGGATTTTTTTTTTAATGGCATATTCCGTGCAGTTGTGGCTGATAGTTCATTCATCATGCTTGATAACATTACAGGAGCCTGCCCTTTATGACATCACATTCTATTGTCCTTGGGTCTCAGGTCTGAGCCCTGAAATCACAGGGTCTGGGATACTCCTGACCTAGCAGCCCTAGACAGGCCCAGCAAGTCTTAGGCCCTTTCCGCAACTTACCTGGGTCCACAGTCATCCCAGTGTCATCCCAGCAGTGGCTTTGCTGAGATGGAAGTGCAGATGCCAACGCTCCCCTCCCCACTGGCTCACTGGCTGCAGAAGGAAGCACGATGGCACCTCCTCTTCCTGCCTCAGGGCAGCTGGTAATGTCCCAGGCTGTGCTGGAGCAGGAAGCGCAGCTGTTGCACTTCCAGGGCCTCCACGGAGAAGGTAAGTGCAAGTACACGATAAGATGGTAGCAAAATCGCTGGTCATTGACAGGGAAAACCCATCAATGATTTGTGGTGCAGTCGCACTGCTTGGGGACAGGAGAAGAATGGGACCACAATGAAATCATAGCTAAGCATTGTTGTCAGCCCGTGCTTCTCCTGTTCCTATGGTGGGTTGGGAGGGTGGAGCGGAAAGGACCTTACTTTTAGGCACACATTGAAGACTTCCTTTTTTCAGTTGTTGTTGATTATGGTGGTGGTGGTGGTGGTGGTGGTGGTGGTGATGATGAGATGATGATGATGATTACCAGACTTCTCAGTATATTTCAGTCACTATGAATTTCTTAGATAATATCAATATTATGTAGTGATTTTATGCATTTTTAATATGATGTGTTTGGGGACATAAGTTGGAAATCTTTAGATTCTGACAGTTTATAAATATTCATTCATTCATTCCAGGAAAGGAACAATACGGAAAGTGATAACAAAGAAGCACACCTGTTCAGGAGGTGGGACTCACTGATAGCATTGTATTTATTATTAATTAATTAATTAATTAATTAATTAATTAATTGTTCTCAGTGGGTCCCATTTCCTGAGTGGATTGCTTATTCTTTTCTGTTGCACTTTCTGTGTTGCCCCTTTCCTTGGTTTCCTTCTGGACCCAATAAGCACGGGGTGTGTGTGTGGAAAACAGAGAGAGCCAGGCACGTAGAGGTCACTATTCCCTCTCTTTCTTCCTCTCACTACCCACACAAGTCCAGAGGAGAGGCAGATGGCCCCAGTGTTGAGCCCTCCTTTTGGGCTTGGAAGTTGCCTGATACTGACAGATCCTGATGGTGGCCCCAGTTTGGTTTCTGCAGTTATATCATTGGGATAAAGTACTCTAAAAGTGGGTTATACATTCCATTTTAACTGTCAACAATGGCAACAATAAGTGGAATACTGGGGCTTGTTGTTTAGTGAGCCATTGGAGCTCGGTGGCTGAGAATTTAAAATAGTCCTTCTAAAACTACAGATTCTAGGATTATATAGGATATTACCATGGCAGTGAAAGTGGAATTGTAGTGATATAACTGTGTAGTGTGAAGGGGCTGCAGGAGCAAGTTCCAGATGCAACTGATGCCCATCAACATCTCCTCTCTCCCACCTTTTATCCCCTTTATCTTTCCTTTTTATATCTGATTCTCTGTCCAAATCCATGCTGCTTTTGAAAATAGACAGATTATCTGATCTTTACATGGAAGGAGACTACCCTTCATATGGTGCTCTTGTTCCTGATCACAGAAACCATTTGGAGTCTCTCATACAAGTATATCCTACTCCCTTAACAATGTTAGGGTGGAGCAGAAGATGGAGCTCCTCACAGATGGTTGTTGTAGTTCTAGTACAGAGTGTAACAGAATGTGAAAATAATTTCTGTTGGGTTTTCATAAACATCCCACATTAAGGGAATTGTAAACCTGAATTGGTAGTTTGGAGCTGCCCAGTAAAAAATAAAGTTAGTTGTTAAATATTTCGTTTGGCTTACTTAGCAAAGCAGCAGTGCTTATTTAGCAAAAGAGTCAGGAAAGCAACAGTGTAATGAGCATGCTTTCTGCACCTCTTGCAGATGTTCTAGACCAATGTCATTTCTGTATCGGGCAGGTTTGTCACCTCTGGTAGATTATTATGTGCACAGAAGCGTATTAGCATTCTTGGCTGTGGTACACACTAAGGGGTTCCATGCTGTCGAGCTCTTACCACCTGGATTTCTTTACGGAAAATAAATCTCCCATATTGCAGTGCTTTTATGTGGTTCTGTGGTGCAGCCATGCTTGGAATATTGTGCCCAGTTCTAGATGCCTCACTTGAAAAATGATACCTAGAGCCAGGAAGGACACAGAAAAGGGTAGCCAAAGTGTATCAGCTATTTGGAGCATCTCCCATTGGAACAGCTGAAGTCTCAGGTATTGTTTGATCTGGTACAACAACAGCTAAAGAAGAAGGGAAAACTTAAGAGAGGTTTGTAAAAATTATTTCTCTCAGTCTAACAACAAACTCTCTGTAGCTCTTGGAAAAAGGTCTGTAGCTCAGTAGCGGATCACATACTTTGCACACATGCAAAAAGACCCCAGCAGCTCTGAGAAAGACTGGGGAAGATTTCTGCCGGAAACCCTGGAGAACAGCTACCAGAATGGACAGTACTGAAACATCAGTCTCACATTGTATTTATTTATTTTACATACTGCCTTTTTCCCAGTGCAGGACCCAAGGTGACTTATAACTGGAATTAGAACAGAATGCACCCGAAAATCAAGCTAAAACTGAAGAACAAACAAACAAAAAAGTTATCAGTTGAAACATAACACTTGAAGTCTGACATGTAACACTTGAAACGTAACAAACAAGATGGAAAAAGGTACAGCAACTGTTATTGAAACCTCTTCTGTGGCTACCAGTTAGTTGCCAAAAGCCTATCTAGATGAAAAGGTACTTGACTGCCTGTGGAAGGAGAGCAGAGAGGGGGTCAGCCTAGCCTGGCCTCCCACATGAGAAGGAAGTCTGCAGCCTGCAAACAGCCATTGAGAAGGCCCTGTAATGGGTTCTCACCAGAAGTGACTGTGTTGATGGTGGGAGTCATAGAAAGCATTTCCTAAAAGACAGTAGATAAAGGTGCCTCCATTTTTCTGAATTGGTCTCCCACAATGAAAGAGCAGGCTTTAGAGATGTATCAAGTAGGTCTTGGAGATTAGTGGTTCTAGTTTTAGCATGTAGTGGATTGGAAAAACCACTTGCACAGCATACCATGAAGGGAAAACATCCCAAACACTCTCTGTTCTTATTATCTGAAGACTCCTGCGATGAGACGATGTGCATCCAGATCTTTATCACATTGGTTACATGGGTGTTTGAAATGAGATGGATTAAAAACAAGAGCTTCTCACCCTAAATTCTGCTTCATAATAAAAGGACTGTATTGAGACTGAAGTTGGCTTGGGTGCTTTCCTGCCTGCTTTGCTATTTATCCTTCAAAAGAAATTACCAGACGAAATGATATTTCCAAACAGGGGAATTTCAGACCCATTTGCCAGCATTAAATGTGGGTGATTTTAGTTCCCCTTTTGATGCTTTTGATATTTATGTAAAGTAAGAAATCCTAAAAATGGCATGAAATGTCAATTTTAAATATTCTGAATGAACTTTCTGGAAGTTTAATGTTCTCATTGGAAACAACAGCACACACTGATATCATTTGCATGGCAGAAGAAATGCCACAGTTGCCTCTTAATGCCAGTGTGTGGGCACTTTGCCAGTAAAAATGAATTCTCTGGGGGATGTTTCATTTAATGCCCCCTCCTTTTTCTCTGATACGTCATTTTGAAAACTTTTTTCAGCTTTCTAATGTTTTTCTGGCATAGAACGAGATTAATAACAAAGGGTTTTTTGTAGGGGAACTATTGTGTGGTATAACCTTCAAAAATCTCACGCAGCTACACCAGAAACGATTATGGAAGATCATGGCTAAAAGCCAGCAAAGTGAAGTATGCATGGAGTTTTAGATGCAGTCTGGGCAGTTCATTACAAGAAATGGATAGGAAGATACTGGAAGGAAAATATAAAGAGGAAAACTCGGTTGTGCATGCAGATGATGGGGCGTTTCACATTTCTTCATCACATGGCCTTTGTCACAGATCAGAATGGTCTGAATGTTGTACTTTACTTTAAGACCCTGTTGCAAATTTGTGACTTTACCGTGTGTGGTGCACCATAGGTAGTCATGAAATACTTGTAAGAACAAATGAAAATTATTATCCTCAGGCACATTTATCACAACTAAAAGGTTTATCACAAATAAAAGTTGAATGCCTCAGAAAAATATGTTCTAAATGGATTCTGTAGTTGCAGTGTTGCCGTGGATAATGAGGAAAGGGCTAGCCCTCCACCTGATATCTGACTGTAGCTTCTATCTTCATTCCCCACTGGCTATGTTAGGTAGGAATTTGTAGCTCAGCACCAACTGAAGCACCACTTACTGTCCATCCCCTCCTTTCTGATGCACTCAGACTTGACAAAACCGAAGGTAATGTGATGAAAAACATCATATTCCCTTTAATGATTAATTTGAGCAGTTTTTGTCCTTTTTCAAGATAATTTTGTAATCAATAGTTTCTATTGATTTGCTTCCTAGCCAAAGTCAGTTATGAAAGAAATATAAATGGCTCAGTTATATATTTACACCCACCATAACAAAATGTATGAATAACATCCACAAAAATCCTATTTAGCAAAATATTAACTGAAGGGTCAGAAATGCAACTGTGAGTTAAATCCAACATTGATTCTACCTAAAGACAGTGCAGTGAAATCAACATGACTAATAAGTCCCATTCATCTCAGGAGATCCACTCAAGGTAGAACTTTGTAGTTGTGATTGTTGTTATTTGTTGTCAGGTCAACTTCAAATCACAGTGACTCTGTGAATGAGATAACCTCTAAGATCTTGGCCCTCAGCTGCCCTGTTCAGGTCTTGCAAACACAGGGCAAATTGTACTTCCCTTGTTTGAATCAATCTACTTGTGGTGCAGTCTCCATTGTTTTCTACTGGCTTGCACTTTACCAAACATTACCTTTTCCCCCCAGTGAGTCATTTCATCTCATGATATACCCAGTGTATGACAACATCAGTTTAATCACCTTTCCTTCTAGTAAGAGTTCAGGTTCTAAGACTTGTTCATTTGTCTTTTGAGTGGTCCAGGACATCCATAGAATTCTTCTCCAGCATCATATTTATCCAGTCTGCTTTCTTAACTGCCCAGCTTTCATATCCATACATAGGAATCGAAAATTATTCTGATTATGGTATTTATTAAGGTGTTTGCACAGTTGAGGAGAATTTACCCTATGCCATTGGAATTTGGATTTGGCTTGAACCATCTTCAAAATATTGGTGTGTTTTTGCTTTATGTGGCAACTGAATGCATTCTGTTAACCTTATTGCATTTTATTGTAATTCCTCAGTCTGGTACTGATGTCTTGTCAGTATCTAGACAATATGGCATTCTGGAGTTAGACCCATGGATTTCCAAATGGGAGGCTGTGTACTTTTTCTTATTTGACTCACATATGGATGGGCAAATCAATCTGTTTCTATTCCATAGCACTTTTGTATGTGATAAGCTTGCTACTTTTGTTCAGAAAAGTACATCACAATTTGGAATCTTGTGAAATTCAGAGGACAACTATGTTAACTCATTAATCTGTAAGGTGCAGAGCAGATGAGGATGCCTTGGAATTAAAGCAACATGACCTGCAGCATTCCCAGCTGTATTACAAACAGCTTTCAAAGCTCTTTGGCCTGTGATATGGGATGCCACAACTTAAAAAAGGAGAAAAAGTCAACATTCCACTGGTCTTAGAAAGCAAGTTGTGTGACCCTCTGAACTATTGACAAGGTTGCTGATTATATGATACATGTATCATACTGGAATTTCATTTCCAGCCCTCCCAAGTCGGACTTCCACCCTTGAGAGGGTCTGGAAATTATCCCAGCGTTATTAATTTTAGCTGCCACCACCCACTGAATTCTGAATTAACTGAACAGCACAGTGGGACTCTGCTCAGTAGATTGACAATCCCTAAGCTTAAGGACCTTCCCTCCCCACCCCCGGGTGAGGAAGTTCTATCTAGCGTATGCCGTGGGGATGGAGAGGAAAAAGAGGTTTTACAGAAAGCATGTATTCAAGGCATGCAAATAAACAAGGCAATAATACACATGAGAGGCTTCCCCCCTCCCAGGGACGCTTCAGTTACAAGTAGTTACAAAAACAGATATAAAAACACAGATACATTCTTTAGATCAGCCAGCTTCCAAAATAACAGACAGTCCCTAACATGACTAGATAACTAGTTCTAGCTACTCACATTTGGATTCTCAGGCTTAGCTGGTCCAAGAGAGGGATGTGGCCAGGGGGCGAGGCCAGAGCCTGCAGCCTGAACTGGCACAGATCCCATCTCCCAGGAGGTTCCTTTGTTCTCTCTCTTTGTTGTCTCTCAGCCACATGGCCTCCCAAGGAGTTTTATAACTTCTCCCTGGAAGCATCTCGAAGCATCCCAAAGATGCTCACCTCTTTTCTTTTTGATTGGGCAATTCTCACCCTGTGATCTGTGAGGCTGACCCACAGTCAAATGTAATCTAATCCCAACACCTCATTAACCCTTGGTTTACCTGAAGAGGGAAGTATCCCCCTTTAGTTAAGTCTAGATAATGGGAAGCCCTATTATCACACGCCCCCCAAATCTCAGACGGTCTGGAAACAGCTGAATGCTGGAGCCACACCGGCTGGAATTTCATCCTGTGATTTAAGAAAGAAAAAGTCAGAGAATACATGCAAACACACAACACTACAGGTTAACCATGTTATCAATAACAGACATGTAAAGCTCATCCCTCTTAACCTCCCTCCAGTTCTCTGCATGACAAGGAGTCTGCAACCACATTGGAACTGCCAAAATAAAAAATGTCTTTACCTGTCTGCAGAAGGGAGGGAGGGGAGGGAGGGAACCAGTCTGACTTCCATGGGAAGGAAGTTCCAGAGCCTGCGAGGAACCATTGAGAAGGCCCTTTCTCATATTCCCACCAGATGCACCTGCGAAGGTGGTAGGCCAGAGAGAAGGGCTTCTACAGAACATCTCAAAGCCCAGTCTGGTTCATAAGGGAACCTGTACCTTTCTTTATATCAGGAGTGAGAACTGTGCATCTTCAGGTCATGTTGAAGTGCAACTTCCAGAAGGTTAAAAACAGTAAAAACAAGGGGTCATGGTGCTCCATGCCAATAAAGGAATTTAATGAGCTGAAGTACACTTCCATGAGTGCAGCCCACATAGATCCTTACCAGCATCATAGTCCTCTGAGCCTGTTGAATTGCTGCTTGTACCTTTCAATGCCCCTGTAGGTATACATTCCTTGTCCCAAGTTGCTGATTGTTGGACTGGGATAAGAATATTTCTGGTGGTCCAGGTGGACTGGTACAAGTCTGAAGATTTCTTTTAGGATAAGCTGTTTAAATTGGCAGTGTCCCATTTTCACAGTGCTTTTCAGGCACTTAGCAACATATGCATTCAATTTTTTGCTGTTTTATGTTGTTAGCTTTGTTTGTTTTTTTATTGTGGTTCACATGGATAAGAATTTTCACAGAGAAAGGATATCTTCTCTATAATAAAAAAAATTGCATAATCTCTCTCTACCTAACTTTGGAATGGTATGTTTCCCAAGAAATCTTATAGGATCCAAACTTTCTGAAGCTTGAAATGAGGTGTACCTGGTAATACACTTTGTAAATGAAATGCAGCATGGACAGTTTCAAAATCCACAAGGAGGGAAGCTTTCGGGAAAATCAGTTTTAACAATTGATATATTGCATCCCTTATTGGAAGAGAAATGTGCATGTAGCATCTTGGAAAACATTCTGTGCACGACTTTGGCTCTTTTAGTGCGCTCACTGACAGGCCCTGTCTAATACTGCCTCTTAAATTCATAAACAGAAATCTTTACTTCCTGTAAAACCTAGGCCATCAGACTTGGCTTACAATGTTTATTCTTTATTGAGCATATGCTGGTTAATATAATAAAATTATTTTCCTATTTAACATTTGTTTATAAAATATTTACAGGTCATCAGCAGCATGGAAGGCACATACTCCTCAAAACCTGAAAGTTGTTTTCGAGTTGTGATATAAAATGTCTCCAACTGTAGGTGAAGAGTTTAGAAACAACTATTTGAATGTACAAGTACTTTTCCTTTAGTGGGGGAGGACATCCTTCTAGTAGGTCGTCCCTTCCACTTGCTCCAGTGGAAAATAAAGCAGTGAGGCATAAGCAGTCATGTACGTTTGGAGAGCAATCTCTAGGAAATTCTAGTTTGTTTTCATCCCTGAGCTACATCACACAGGTACACACAAAGGATTCCCTTTGGAGGGAAGCCTGTGTGCATTTAAGACTCCTGAGGCCCCCACTGATCTCACACCCCACTCCCATTCCAGGAAAAAAAAACTGCAGCAAAAGTTGGAGAGCCACGATGACTGAGAAGGTATTATGCAACAACCTTTTCTATGTGTAAAATCACAGTAATTTGTCCAAGGATGGATGGATGGATGGATGGACAGACAGACAGACAGACAGACCCTCAAAGACTGGTTTCTGCAGAAGGGGCCGTCCCAACAGTTGAGGCAATATACTGTCTGGGGACATGAGAGAGGCAAACCCAGATTATGGAATACCCTTCCCTTCACCAATTGGCACCACCATTTAAGCCTTTGGGATTTTCTTCCTAATTTGCATATATATTATGTAAAATTGTTTTAAACTATATTGATTGATTGATTGATTAACTTAAGATATTAATATACACTTAGGCCCTTTTCGCACGGGCCTTCTGTCGCGCGACAGCCCCGTGAGCCTCGCGGGAGTGGGAGCGTCGCTCCGCACGACGCACTCCCACTTCCGCCGGGCTCACGGGGCATAAGCGGCGCGAGCGCGGGTTTTTTGATTTTCGCTTCAAAGCGACAATCACCCGCGCTCGCGTAACGCTCCCGGCGCCCGCGCGCACTTACCTCCTGTGCGGAGCGTCCGGGAGGTGGCCGGGTCGCGCTTCCTTCCTTCTGCCCCTGCGGAAGGAAGGGGCGGGGCGCTAGCGTGATGGACGCGACACCTCCTGCTTTGCGTGCGCGCGGGGGGACGGACGCACAGCCTCCTGCTTCGCACGCACGCACGCACACGGGGGGCGGACACGACAAGCTCCTTTCTTGCGCGCGCGGGGGGGCGGACGCAACAAGCTCCTTCTCGCGCGCGCAGGGGGGCGGACATGCGAGCCGCTGCCGCCTCCGGGAGGCTGCCGCTTCCCCGCTCGTTCCTTCGCCTGCGGAAGGAACGAGCGGGGAAGCGGCAACCTCCCGGAGAAGGCTTCTTGTGCGAGCCGCCCTCCCTGCTCGCGCTAGAAGCCTTAATGCGAAAAGGGCTTTAGTCTGCTTAAATAATTTTTTATTCTTTTATATTGCTTGAATTTGATGAACTGAGTCTCAGATTATATGATAAAAATATTTTAATAAAATAAGTTTAAAATAAAAAGATGAATATTTTGGTATACTTCTCTATTTCTTAGGCCATTTCTGGCATTCGTAGTTTAGGGAGGGGCATTTAGAATTCTCAGCCAGAGAGCTCTTTGGCCTCAGGAAACTCCAAACCCCAGAATTCCACAGGCTGCTGAAAATGGAATAATAGCACTATAACAGTGTACTGTGGAAATGGCCTAAGTGTTGGACAGTCATCAAAAGAAAGTGCTTTTTTCATACCTTCAGGGTTTATAATGCGTCATAGGATATAGCTTTGGTCCAAAGAGTATACTTTATTTATCTTATTTGAAAAATTCTTATTATTATTTTCATACTTGTAAGACAATAGGCAAGTATTTCCTTGCCCTCACCTTTTCCATCGTGTAGCGTATTGATTAAAATGTGTTATGATTGGTTTTCCCTGGACTCTTTAGGAGTTCTGCTTTAGAGAGTGGGCTTTTGTTGAAGTTTGAGAGCTTGTGGGCTGGGAGCATGACCTCTGCATTTGACATGTTCACGATTTCTAAAACCATCAGCGTTGGAGTAGCCCAGGATTACGATGACTGACAGTTCAAAAATACAGTGATCTGTTGTGTCTAACCTGTGTCAAGCTAGAGAATATTTAAATCAATAATAATGCTATCAGAAGTGGAAAATCAAATGCAAAATAATTCCCCAGGCTTCCTGTGTATAATGACATTTGCTCTTTTGATGAATTGCTAATGCATTCTTGCACAGGAGAGTTGGCAGAACAGCCAAATCTGAAATAAAAGGGGCAATGCTGGAAGAACGGATGCTTTCATTGCCTTTCCTACTGTTTTCCACTTATTTATTTATTTATATGTAACATTTACAATTTGTCTTTTTTTCCCAGCTGTAATCTAGCAAGCATGCATTAGTTTCCACTTTTAAAAACCCACTCAAACTGCTGTGTGATTTGACAATGAAACCATATTTGAATGTCAAGATAAGGCCTGGTTGATTGTGATAGGAACAAGCCTGTGTGAATTTCTGTGAGCTCCTGCATTTTCCTCCCTCCTTCTTCCCTTGCGGCACAACTACAAGATGTTCATAAGCTTTCACTTCTGTTTTTGAGTAACTATGTATTGCCGTGTTGCTCAAACTGGCAAACCATGCATTATGAAGCTGGCTTCTCACAACAAAACATTGTTAAGTGCAACCAGTGATGGCTGGTGGCTTTTGTCTCTCTCTCTCTCCCCCTCCCTCCCTCTCCCCCTCCCCTCTGTGTGTGTGTGTGTGTGTGTGTGCGCGCCCGTGCATGTGCATCTATGTCAGTTTTAGCTTAAACTTTAAAGGTGCTATCCAAGGTGATGCCACTGTTCCTGGGCTGTGGTTCCAGAACACTGTGTACACGATTTAAAGTTCAGGCCCAAATCCAGAGTGGATTCACCACCCCACAGCCACATGAGCCATTTGTCACCAATGTGAAGGAAAGCTATGGCCAAGAGGCCTATACCAGTCTGCAAGGTCAGCAGTCCCATCTGTGTACTCAACATGAGCTAGAAGAATCAAAGACGTTAGAGGACATTGTTGGGATCCAGAGCACCGGGGGAGAAAATCTTGCATCCTCCATTCTTAAAGTGCCAGACTAGAAGTCAATCAGTGAATGAAAAGATTAGATACTGTTTGCGCTAGTGAGACTATCTTGACTAAGCATACACAAAGCTGATAATGTGGTAGGTTTATTCTAAAATGCAAAGAGGAACAACAAAAAAGTACAGAATTACAGAAGTAACAGTGGGTGTTGGTACAAGGGATAGAATGGGTATCTGACAATTTCCCAAAGTGGTCTGGTGTTCCTGACCACTGGAAAAAAACTGACAGGAAGAAAAACGGCACTTAGAAAGTTCCCACAAGTTGCAGGAACCTGTTTTGTTTTGTGTTGTTCTCAGCACAGCAAAGCTGTACAATTTTGTCAAGTTTGCACAGCCTTAAAAGCTGTTCTATAAGAATACAGAGCAACTTGCCAAGGTAAAGTTGCACACCTATACTAGCTAAAACTGCATAATTTTTACTAGAGATGGGATGAATCCAGAATTTTCCAAATCTGGATCTGGATCTGGATCCCAGGAAGGTTCTGGCAAGCCTGTGCCTTCCAGTCAAGTGCTGAACTTAAATATTAAATGTTCAATTTCAATATCTTAGAATACAAGCCCAGATGTAATTTCTGAAATGGTTAGCAAAAGCCATTATTACTCCAAGGGAAAAACTCACCTACTTGCCACCTCCCCTAGTGTTTCTGGTCGCCCAGGTTTTCAGGCACCTAGTTCGCCAACAAACTATTTGGTTGGTGGATTCGAAAGATTCAGTTTACCTATTTTGGCACAAGGATTCGAATTCGTGAATCTCAAATCCTTGCCCAGGATTCAAGGATTTGGTTGGCCCATCCCTAATTTTTACAAGCATCTGAATGATTAATTGAAAAGAGAAAAATGGAGTGGAATATTCTTCAATGCTAAGCCCTAAAGTTGTGCATCTTAACTGAGAAAACTTATTTTCTCCTCTAATTCTCTTCATCCTTGGCAAAGTTGTTCCTCTCCTGCCACTGCTCTTTTTCTGCTGCTTTCTTAATGCGACTTGCTCCCTGAACTTCCTGGGCTCTGAGTCTGCTCCCCTTGTATCTTGACCTGCCCGCCTACTCTGATTCTCTAGGGTTTTCTCATCTCTGTTAATTTACTTCCTCCCTGCCAAGGCTGGTCCTCTCCTGCCACTACTCTTTCTTGGCTGGTGTGTGTGTGTGTGTATGTGTGTGCGCGTGTGCCAAACTCTCTTAGCACTGAGTCTGCACTTCCCCTCTTTCTTGACCTGCCTGCCTACTCCAGCAGCCCCCCCCCCGGTCTTCTCATCACTGCTAATTCACTTCATCCCCACCAAGGCTGCTCACCTCCTTGGCAGACATGAAGCAAATTAGTAGGGATGAGAACAAATCAGGGAATCAAAGAAGGCAAACAGGTCAAGAAAGAAGGGAAGCTCAGACTCAAAGCCCAGAGTGTTACCCCAAGAGATAGGGGTCCACTTGCAATACCAGTGTCTCCTTAGAATTAGAGGGAATTAGAGCTCATAGGAGGCCTTCAAGAGGAGGGTAACAGCAGGATCTTTTCACTTATACTAGTACTGACTATAAAGAGGACTCCAGTTAAAGTTAAACTAGGTATTTTATTTGAATTGACAATCATATGAGAAATCAGATACTCTTAAGAATCATACAAGACTATTGGAAAGTGAGATGAGAAAGGTTGGACAGAGAGGTAATAGGGGTGGAATGGGGTTATAATTACCAGTTTTGAAGAAGGAAGTCACAGCAGAGGGGCTCAGACAGTGTCTAAGAGTATCAAGGAGGAACAGCAGTATGGGGTGCACGATGTTCTACATATTACAGTTGGCCGGGGTTAAAGCTAGGGTTTTAATACTCTATTTCATACCCTGAAGGAGTGCATTGACAAAGCCATAATGGCTTTCCCATGGGACTGACAAAGGAGTCCAGAATGGACTGATTGCTTTAACTCTGGAGTCACAAAACATTGATGAGACTCATGACAATCTCTTACTGTTCCATCAGATAGAGTGTACAGGGAAGATCTCTGTAGGTTCAAGGGATGGTCTCTGATTGCTCACAATCTGGGCAGTTCATCTTTTGTTCAAAAATGCCAAGAACCTAAAGCGGTGAAGGAATCAGCAGAAACCCATCAGCCTCAGGGTTTTATACATAATCCTATCTGAATTTTCATGACTTCGAACATGTCTAGTCATTAATAAGTCCACTTTATGAAAACTGCGTATCTCATAGGAGGGGTCTGATAAGAAGACAGTCCATTGTTTGGGGATTCTTTAGACTAGAGGGTGAAAGAGAATGGATGGTGATTTTAAAAAAAATATTTTTATGAAGACAATTTTCAAATACAATACAAACTAACACAGAGGTAATACAATCTAAGAAATAAAGACATAAATAAAGACATAACTAACAACCTACTAAGTACATAATCTGATTACTAACAAGCTATTAACTATAAAAGAAATTACACAATTTTTAAAACTTAGCTCCCAACCCCTCAGAAGACAGACCTAATTGCAGAAGATTAACCTACTTCCAAATATTTTTTAAAAAAATTATTTTATGCTGTTATTTTTACTATATTTATGTTAAAAAATTGTATCAAAATCACTACTAGAGTTATACTAATATAAACAAATATCTGTCAGATAATATTTCAGAAAATGAGCAAAAATAAACTATATAATATTGGGTAATATTTAGTAAATATTTAGTAATATTTAGTAAAATAAATGCTATTTAAATGTATAAATAACTATATAAAATATAAACTAACTATTCTACCACAAGCCATCTTGTTGTTGATGTTATTCAGAACCCAATGTTGCATATCTTCCTCCAATACGTCTTGAGTAAATTATAACCTTATTCCATTGAGATCTAAATTCTCTTAGTTTCTTCTCTCATCAATGTTGTCAGTTTATCCATCTTGGCCACAGTTTCATAATCCTTTCCTCTTGTGTTGGTAAATTAGAGTCTTTCCAAGACTGATGGTGATTTTTTTGTTGCACAGTTTGGCCCTTCTATCACGCAGGACTAAAAAAGCAATCCCAAAACTCCAGTATACAATAAACCTTTGTTTATTAATTTCTGGTATCTAATCCACCCACTCCTGTGCTGTTTTTTCCTATTTTTTCTAAAAGTTGCACAAAATGAAAAAATCATAGCCAGAGGCAGATCTGTAACTGTGCAGCTGTTTCTTCAGAAAGCCACACCATTCCATATAAAACTGTGTGATTTTCTTGAAAATGCACAGTTTTTAAATATGTTTGGTGATTTTTAAATTCTTTTTGACAAAAAAAATCCCACATGTTTCAACAACACAAGAAATACTGATCTTTTTTCCTTGACACCTGTCGGGAAGTAGGAAAATTGAGAACTTCCATCAAAAACAAGAAAAAAATGAGCCAGCAATGCATACCAATGGTGGGATGTCAGAGGACATCAGATACCCTGTGTGGCTATGAAATGAAGCATGGATCTCTAAGTCTAGCTTTTATATTCTTTTCCTATGGTAATCCAGAATGTCCAATCAAACAACTACAGACCAGCAAGCAGACTCCTGTCTTTTGGCATGTAAGCACTAATGGCAGTGCCACTCCCAACCCATCAAGGAATATACAATTTGAGGTAGATGAGATAGGGACCAGGCATTGAGCCCCCGAAGTCATGTCCTGTATAAAACAGGACAGATGTTCTAAACTGTGATTGTTGAAAACAATACTGAAAGTTTTCCATGGCCTATTTGTGGACATGTCAAAGGTAGGGTGAGGGCGGAGGAGGAGGAAAAGCATATGAACCCAAGATTTGCATGGCACATTTATGTCTTGATAAAATAATGTTCATTAAGATCCCTCAAAGCAGCCAAAAGGCCCCACTGTTGATTATGGGACATGTTCTGAACTTATGAAACAGTAAACAGCTGCTTGTGATAGACACTGAGTGGATTCTGTTTATAAAAGTAATTATAAGTAGTACATTTCTCATAGGATTCCATCTGGGAGATCTGTCTTCCCCATGCAGTGGCCAGTCATTCTCTGAAGCCAGAGAAAAGTTCATGGGCTGCTGCAAATAAGACTGGTGCTGTCCCTCAAAACCAGCTGTCTGATAAGTCAGGTCCAGAGCTTTCAGGGTAAACAGCTTTCCCACAGTGTCCTCCCTACCAATTTTGTTTTCTCTGTTCAATGAATTTTTGATGTTAGTGAGCTCTTTGTCAGTTTCCCATCACTGTGTTAAAGCAGCACAGGCCCCTAGATGACTTTTTTTTTTTTTTTTTTCTCCTTCAGCTCTTGTTTGAGAAAAAAAGAATAGAAAATACAGCTGGATTTTGTCATTGGAGTCAACTGGGGGAAAAGAGGTGAATAGTTGCAGGTTAAAAAGTTAAAAAGTAAATAAAAAGGGGGAAAGAAATTACAAATGGGAAAGCTTTGGAAAATAAAAATACTTCTGGATTCCCAGATGATCCCAGACTTTACATATTGTTGGGAAGTAAGCCCTCATAGGCAATAAATCTAGGCAATAAATATTTACCAAAGGTGTGCTCTTGGTGCTCTTGAGGTAAGAAAGGCACTTTTTGCTGGGTCCATCTGTTAATACATGTAATTCTTAATTAAACTTGACAACTTCACTAGTTCATATTTTATGCATTTGTGGGAATTTAATATAACCACAACTAAAAGGTTTGTTTGAGAGGTTTGAAACTTCCTGCAGCACTTTAACAAAGCACTTTCAACTTAATTGATGTGCTTAATACTACTCTCATGCCTGTTCAAGATGCTATAGAGCAGTTCCTCTCAAGCTATCTGATGTGGGAGTCTGGATTTTTTTCCCTCATCATGCGATGAACTGATATGGTATTTGTGCCCATCAGCTATAGCTGATTCTTTCTTTCTTTGAAGCTTGCCAGGGATCAGCAGTTCTTGGGTTAGCACCAATCCATGGAACACCACTTTGAGTAACGATTTTATAGAGATTTCAAACAAATGGAAATATTTACTCCCATGCTGTGGAATCCATTTAGTCCTTTTCTGAGTGTGAACATGATTATCAGTACTATCCTGTACATTTCTACTTAGAAGTAAGTCTCAGTGTTTTCAGTTGCACTTACTCTCAGGTAAATAGTATAATATTTCATCCTTAGGGTATGAGATCCATCTCAGTACTCGAAACTGAAACTGGTGTACAGTCTTTTAACATAATATAATTCAAAGACATGGTTGTATTAGTCTAGTTCCGTATACAAAGAGGATCTTGTAGGATCTTTGAGACTGAGAGAAAGAAATTGGTGGCACAAGCTTTCATGCATCTGATGATGTAAACTTAAATCTACAAAACCTTATGCTACAAACTTCTTTCTCTCAGTTAGTCTCAAAGGTGCTACAAGGTGACTTTGCACAGTGCTATCAACAAATCGGGACTGACCAGCTAGAGCAGCAGTTCTCAACCTGTGGGTCGCGACCCTTTTGGGGGTCGAACAACCCTTTCACAGGGGTTGCCTAAGACCATAGGAAAATACGTATTTCCGATGGTCTTAGGCTCCATTCCCTCCTTGGCGCAAGCGCAAGCCACGGACTCACATCCTCCTGCCCGCTTTGGTGGGAGCGCGTGCAGCCGCACACGCTCCCGCCAAAGGGGGCAGGAGGACACGAGCGCGTGGCTCATGCTTGAGCACCATCACTCCTGGGCCTTTTCTGCACATTACCTTATCGCGGAGGTGGGGGGTGCCATTCGCACAAGCAGGTTCTTGCACGAGGCGCTGTCTTCGCTGCTCCTTCATCCCGCAGCTGGCTTCCTGGTCACACGACGTCCTCGCCCCTTCCTTCCAAAGTGCAGCCTGTAGGAGTAGCGAAGACAGCGCCTCACACAAGAACCTGCTTGCGCGAATGGCACCCCCACCTCCGCGATAAGGTAACGTGCGGAAAAGGCCCAGGAGTGGTGGTGTGCAAGCGCGAGCCACGCACTCGTGTCCCCCTGCCCCCTGTTCAGAAGGGACTGAAATCACTCCCCTTCTCCGCTACCAGGAGAACCTCCCATCTGACAGGCCAGCTTGGGGGGGTGGCGGCAGCACGGGGGGCAGGCCCCCTCCTCGCCACGGCCCCTGCTCCACTCACCACGGAGGGGGGCACTGCAGAAGGACTGGGGGGCCAAGAGGAGGCACTTTTCCGGGGGAGCGAGCTGCGCCCGGCGCAAAAGACAAAGGCACTGGGATTCCTCCCCCCCCCGGCCAGGGTCAACACTCTGGAAACTTTTCCCACACTGCCCCCCCAGCGGAAACGAGAACGAAACAGAAGCAGAGCCTGGGGGGTTCTCGGAGTTTTTTCCCAGGGGAGACATGTGACTCCTCACTCCCTCCCTGCCCGCCCCCCTGTTCCTGGCCGGCGAGGCGGCCTTTGCCGGGGGGGGGAGGCATTGTAAATAATAAATAATTTTATGGTTGGGGGTCACCACAACATGAAGAACTGTATTAAAGGGTCGTGGCATTAGGAAGGTTGAGAACCACTGAGCTAGAGCATATCTGCACAAGTTCCCGGTTAATGTACAGAAATGAAATTGTTGGTTCTTGCCTATAAAGGCATACATGGTCCATGTACCTGAAGCAGCACTGTCTTATACACAGCCACATGTATGTGCCTGTGTGCGCGGACGCACAAATATGTGCATATTTATATATCAACTAGACAACCAGCCCAGCCTTATGTCCTCAGAAGCTAAAATTCTGCAGCTTCAATAATGGAAAATGCAGCATGCAGCTAAAAATATTCCTCTGCGAATTTCTTTCTCCACTGTCCCTGACTTCTTTCACTGGTCCTCTGGTTGGTTTGGTGTTACATACAAACCTGAAACAACCAGTCCTGTAGTTTGTTTGCCTCCCCAAAAGTCAGAGAAATAATCCGTGGTTTATTTTAGGGCTATCCTATCTGAGAATTGGGAACCAGGATGTTGGTATATCCTCAGTAAGCCAAGATTTATCCCCACCACCATGGGTCACTGCCATATCATGATGTCTCGATGCCCCTACTGAAATGAAAAGGCCATTCAGTTTGTTTGTTTGTTTTGGTGAAAGATTAAATGCATTCCAGACACAAAATAGTTTTTTAAAAGATCGTCAAGGAACAAATCCTTATTGGGAGATGATAACTTGTGTCAGAGCATTGTATAATCTGAATATGACATTGCCAGAAACCTTCTCATTCCCATGTCTAAAAGTAGATTGGTAAACCTCTATATTCTCAAGGGCAACACTGTTGTTCAGACTCCAGTTCAGAGGCTGGACTATGTTGTTCTATGTAGTCAGGTTCTATAGTAAAATTGCCCTTACTGTCCAGGGTTCATTTCATATATAAGAAGTATATGTGATCAGATAGCATTCAGCACAAGCAGGAATAAGTTAGATTATGGCCTTCTGTTGAACTACTGGATGATTTATGTTATGTTACATTATCTCTTAGGCCCTTTCTGCACCATATCTCAATAGCATGTTCTTCCTTTACAATCCCAGCATTGCCATTTCTGTGATGGTGTCAGGAACGCTGTCTTCCACACACTTTTGCCTTAAGAGGATTTGTAGCAACATTGCCACCAGTGTTCCTTCCACACTACAGTAGCATTGGCCAGTCCTTTTCCCCGCCCCCAGGTCCTGATTGTGTTTTTTTTCTTCGTAAGCCTTACTAGTGCAGCAATGTTGTGATGGCATGACACACCAGTACATTATTGCACTTTTGTGCTACAATACTTAACAATGTATTTAAAAATATAAAGTTTTAACTCAAATGAAATTTAAAATAATTTAAATTTAAAATTTAAAATAAACACAGAGAGGTGTTTCCAAACTTGCCTCGCCATGGGAGTAGCTGAGGGAGGGACAAGTTGGGCATATCTTGCTTGGGCATGTCCTGGATCTGCAATGACAGGAAGCGCTACCAAGTGCTATTACAGTACTGCACTGAGTTGGCTGATGGCATTGAAATGCTAAAAGTTACTCTTAACAGATTTTGTTCTGGAAATGGTATAAGGCAGTTTTGCAACACTTGGGGATGGAATAGCAGCTGGATAGCAACAATCTTGTGCAGTAGCACAACTCCTGGACCAGAAACAACCTGCTGCTGTTGCAGGATAGTGATGTCATGCAGAAGTAGCCTTACTGTATGCTGATTTCTCAGATTCTGACAAAGTATGCAGAGGCAGAGATACTAGACAAGATTCAGAAAGAGTCCAAGAGAACCAGTGGACAAATTGGAGGAGGGATCAGAAAGCTGGTTCAGCAAAAGCCCAATGAGTTCTATCACTGCTACTGCTGTTACTTTTATGGTTATTACGTCTTGCCTGTTTCTCAGTTTGGGACTCAAGGTAGCTAACAACAGTTAAAAAAATAGTTAAAAATTCCACAGAACATAAAAGTTAACAAGTGATTAAAATATAAAAAAATACAGTAAAACCAGTTACATAAGCCATTTAAAAACAACCACTACAGCAATGAAGAGAAAATCCAGTGTATTGTTTATCAAGGACAGGCCTTGTGTAATAAGTCCTCAAAGGCCTGTTGAAACTGAAGGGTCTTCTTCATCTGTGTGCGGAAAGATAGTGAGGAGGGTGCCAATCTAAACTCTCTTGGAAGAGAGCTCCAGAGCTTGGGGACAACCACTAAGAAGACTCTCTCTCATGTACTCACGAGATCTACCTGTGAGTTAACAGCTCTTGTCCAGCCTGCCAGCACCATCATTCTGCCTAGCTTTGCAGCAAATGCTGGAAGGTTGGAAGCAAAATTAAGCATAAAGATCAAATGCATTCAGGCCAAACAAGTTCATAGAGGAGTAATTCCTGTTCATCTGGCCAGAATCATGTTGGTGACTTAGGCTGGTATAGGAATGTAATTCTCTGCTGATTTGTTCTTGAAAGAAGCAAAATGTAATTTTAGCAGTTTTCTTCCCACTGCAAGAAAGTCCTCAAAAATTGCATAGTTTTCAAAGACTGTTCAGGACATATTCTGCACAAGATTATGACACAATATATTTGCACAGAGAATTTTCTGCATAGAAAATAATATTTCTGCCCAGGAATATTGTTTTCTGTGCAGAAAAAGTTGTTTCCTCCACACAAAACTATATGAATTTTGAACAGAATAAGTTCCAAACTGCAAAGATTCTAATCAGATCAGGATTCTCTTTATTATGATTTCCTGGCACATCAGAAGCCTGTTTTTTGACCATTTTTTTTTAAATCATGTATTATTTCCATCTCATACCATCACACAAGTTGCTGTGCTTTGTAGGACAGTGGTAACAGTGATATTTTTATTAAGATGGCACAAATAGTGTGACTTGTGGAATGAGTAAGTGTGAGGCATTGCTTCCAATTGCATAATCAATTATATAATGATGCAGTCTGGTATAACTTGAGTACATCATAACTCATAAAATGCATCATAAATTTATGCTGTGCAACCCACTGAACAGAATCATAGTGTCTGTTTCACAGTTATCTTTTCCCACTGGTGGCCTAGTAGTATATGTGTTTTGCCTCTCTCTCGGCTCCTTCTGAGTAATGAACCAGAAGTGCAATGTGCAGCATCCAAGTATCCTTGGGATTCAGGTGATGTTGAAAACATGACACAGCATCCACCCATCATTTTGTTCCCCGCGTGCTTCATTTCTGAGAAGCCAGTGCATGCTCTTCAAAGAAGTTAAATATGTTCACATAGAACAGAGGTGGGAAACATTTGACCCTCCAGAAGTTGTTGGTCTCCAACTCTCAGCAGCCTCACCCAGCATATCCAAACATGAAGAATGCTAGTAAGAAATGCAGATAATTGGTTCAGTGGCATCTGCTGACCTATTTTTGTCCACTCCTGACCTAGTTTTTAGCTAGAGTTTCTATATCCCACTGATATAAGGAAATCTGTGCTGTGTGGGATATTTGATTTCAGTGCAGTTACACTTTTTTTTAAAAAATGAAACAGCTAAACCTGTTTATTTTATTTTATGTAAGCGTTCCTCACCACCCCATAATGGTGTTGTGCCATATTTTATTGTTGTTTTACAGCAATGATTCTTCAACACTTTTCTCTTTTTCCATCATGTTCAGAAAGATTAGCACTCAGACACTTTGAGTAAAAAACTATTCAGAAGCCCAGAAGTTTTCTTACCAGAAGTAAGAAAAATGATAAAAATTGTGATTATTTATTTGTATACATACATCATAGGTATGAATTATGTATACAGTGGCTCCTCAACTTTCATGAAGGTTGAGGATGGAGTGGCTTGGGAAAGTCAAAAAAGCCATGAATAACCCCCTCTGCCTGTGTGAGCGCTCCCACTCCCATTCATTTTTGGGGTTTCCCCTACCATTCAAACATGCTGCCCCATTCTCCCCCTCCCATTCTCTTGCCTTGCCGTGAGCATGTGTGCCTTCCAGATGACACGGCAAAAAGCAAGCAAATGGAACGAGGCAGCCCTGCAGATGGAAAAGGCACACAGATGCCTCCCCTGTTCTTCCCCTCCCATTCCCTTTCCTTTTGCCGGGTTAATTGTGTTTCTTCTCTGCACCCAGGCAAAGGGCAATGGAATGAGAGGGGCAGCTCTACACACAGAGAAGTCGGGCATGTGCCTTCTCCCCCATTCCTCTGCCTTTTCCCAGATGTGCCTGTGTCCCTTTCGTTCACCCAGACAAAAGGCAAGGAAATGGGAAGGGCAGCCTGTGCACAAAGGAGGAATGAATGTACCTTCCCCCATTCCTCTGCCTTTTCCCCAGGCATGTGTGCCTTCCTTCCAGATGCCCAGGCAAAATGCAGGCAAAAGAGGGGGCAGCTCTGCACTCAGGAAAGTCATGTGCAAGCCTCTCAT
Source organism: Ctenosaura bakeri (assembly GCA_948474755.1). Lineage (NCBI taxonomy): Eukaryota > Metazoa > Chordata > Lepidosauria > Squamata > Iguanidae > Ctenosaura > Ctenosaura bakeri. The sequence continues at coordinate 288,220 of CAOLHI010000677.1, forward strand.
CCCACTCTCCTGCCTTTTTCCAGGGCACGTGTGCCTTCCTTCATGCACCTGAGCAACAGACAAGCAAATAGGGGGAGAATTGGGGGAGAAGGCTTACACATGCCTTCCTTCGCACACAGGGCTCCCCCTCCTATTCGCTTATCTTTTGCTCAGGCATGGAGATGGAGGGCACAGCGCACTGGGCAAAAGGCATGGGAATGGGAGAGGGAGAAGGGAGGGAAGGCAAGTGAGTGCCTCACGAATAATCAAATTTGCAAAGGTGAAACCCATAAATATGGAGGGAGGACTGTATCTAGCATAAACAGTAACTAGGGCAATCATGGAAGTTGTGCTCCATCCTTCTTACCCCTACCCCCACCCTCCATCCCTAAAGCATGGCTTTTTTCTGCCCCCCCCAGCATTGATGCCCAGGTCATCTGCCCTACTTGCCCCACCCTAGATATTCCTCTGCATAAAACATATGTAAATTTAGCACAATATGTATATTGTGTTTATGAGTATGTGTCTTTCTATTTGTGTGTTCAGAGTTTCACAGTCCCTCTGGAAGGCATCTCCATGATGCACATGTAACACTGCAGGAGAAAAATCTCAGGAGCAACTAAGAGTCAACCGTTGCCCTTGACCAAAGATGTAAAATTTTTGGAAATGTTGGAACCATTTTTCCCCAGTTTTCCAATTTTCACAAAATTAGAAAAAAGGCAATATTAACATCTTTTACAGTTTAAAAGTTGCTTTGTAATTTATGAAACATAAAACATATTCTGGATGGCCTTCTGCTGGTTACTCCCAACTAGAGGAGACCTATTCAATTTGTTGAATGAGAAGTCAGTGGGTAGGTAAATTCCATTGATTCATTGGATCGACTGTTGTTGTTGTTCTTGTTGTTCTTGTTGTGTGCCTTCAAGTCATTTCCAATCTGCCTATTGTGACTCTAAGGTGAAACTATCACATGGTTTTCTTGACAAGACTTGTTCAAAGGAGGTTTGCCATTTCAGTCCTCTGAAGCTGAGAGAATGTGACTTTGTTCACTGTCACCTAGCAGGTTTCCATGGCTGAGTGGAAATTTGAATTCTAGCGTCCTAGAGTCCCACTCCAACCACTATACCACACTGAGTCTACCCTAGTCACAACTAACAACAAAGTTTAGGCCTATGTATAACTTGATGTTTTATAAAACTATTGTGTGATATCTTAAAATTGCAATTTGTTCAGAAAACAATTAGAAGTTGAATTTATTTTTTTAAATTTTATTTTACTAAAATTGGATCTACAATGTCCTGAATTACTAAGGACACCTTAAACTATAAGGGATCTCTTTGTTTTTGAGGAATGGGTGAATCTCCCCTCCCATAAAAACAGAAGAAATCATTAGCGTGAGTAAAACAAAGAAAATTATTCTATTTCCTCTTGTCCTCCATAGTGCCAAGTAGACATAGCGAGAAAAGGAAGCATAGGCAGGGAAATGCAGCGATGTGTAATACTGCACATATATAATAGTTTCACATAGCAGTCGACCTGCTACATAGTTTTTAGGAATAACATTAAGGCAGTAAATACAGGAGCGCTTTGTCTTCAATATTTCATTCAACATTGTAAAAGAAATTATCCCATAATCCCTTTTTAAAGGGAAAAAAAAGACTTGGGCAGGGAGCTTTTTCTTATTTTTTTGCAGATTTTTTTTTCCTGGGCCTTTGTAGCTCTAGCCCAGACTGAAGATGGCTGGAAAAAAATTATAATGGTGTACATTTTCAAATGTGGTCGCAGCCAGGCTATTTCAGACAGCCAAACTGCTGCTTAGAGTAGTTGTCCTCCATTTTTCTACTTTTGGAAAAAGATGGGGAAAAAAACTGTAAGTTAGTGTAAGTAACACTGCAACTGAAAATTCTATAATTTTATATAAGAATATAATAATTATAATATATAATTATATAAGAATTAAAATATACAACTCTGTAAACCAAAACAACAACAAAGAATACCCTCTCATTATGGTAGCCAATAGGGAGAAAAAACTTCTGAAATGCTTCACCCTTGTACTCAAGAATCAAATTCAGTTCTCCCTCCACATTCGCAGGTTTTGACCTTCATGAATCTGATTATTCATTATGCTTGTCTCCTCCCCCATTCTTCCCCTCCCATTCCTCTTCCTTTTGTCCAGGCATGTGCACCTTCCTTCTACACACGAGGGCAAAAGACAAGTGAATGGAAGGGGCAGCCATTTGCTTGCCTTTTGCCTGGGTGCCTGGAAGGAAGGCAGTGCACCTGGCCAAAACACAAGCAAATGGAGTGGAGAGAAGACACACATGCAGCTTCCCCAGGCTCAAGGTTGCCCCCTGCCATTTGCTTGCTTTTGTCTGGGTGCCTGGAAGGAAGGCAGTATGCCTGGGCAAAACAAAAGTGAATGGGGGGAGGCACATAACGCACTTTTTCTGGGTGTGAGGATGCCCCTTCTCATTTGTTTGTCTTTTCCCACGCCTGGAATGCAGTGTGCCCATACAAAGTGCATGTGAATGCAGGAAAGGGAGAAACACGTGCACTTTCTCCAGGTGTGGGGCTTCCCTCCTCCTGTTCACTTGCCTTTTAGCCAGGCGCCTGGAAGAAAGACAGCACACTAGGGCAAAAGGCATGCAAATGTGGGAGGGTGCTCATGCAGGGAGGGGAGTTATTCTCTCTCTCTCTCTTTTAAACTTTTGCAAGGGTTCTGTGCCCCAAACCCTTACAAAAATCGATGGGCCATTGTAATTGAAAATTTGCATCTCTGCTCCTGATCTGAACACTTATCACTATTGCTTAGCACTGTCAGGGCTGATAGCTATGACCCATCTGTGGAAAAGAAAGGGAAATGTGTGTCTGGAAAACAAGCCGTTACCACCACCACTCAGATGTCAATTAACCCGGGGTGGTTCTCCCAGATAAGAGGGAACAAGTTGATTCTGGAATACAAATAAGACTTTGGACTAGAACTTCCGCAATCCATCACTAATGACTATGACTGTTAGGGCTGGTGGGGGTTGCAACCCAAAAAAATCTGGAGGGCTCCATCTTCCTTCCCCCATTCCAGGTGCTAGATGTTGGTTTTCTAATATTCTTCCTGTTCCTTTTTAGAAATTACCCCAGTGGTAGGTTTACAGAAGATTATTTCTGTGAACATTCTTGGCTGTCATTCACACCTAACAATTCTGTTATTTTGCTCTGATCATCTGAGTTCTTTACGTAGAATCTATTTTATTTGGACGATATAGTAAAAGGACTATAGAATGTACTGGAGCTGTGTTCTGGGTCATGGTTTTCTTCCTTTGCCACCCCCAATTTACCAGAAGAAAGGATATGTCCCAACTGATGAATTTCTAAGCGATTTGTCAAGACAATGTGCCAGCTATTTTATTTTCTTTTTGATGCTTTTGTTTGTTCTTTGTATAAAAGAAGAAATTTAAAAAATGGCAGGAAATGTCAAAATGTAAATGTTCTAAATGATGCTTCTGGGAATTTTGTATCCTCTTCAGAGAAAACAAGACACAGTGATGTCATTTCCATGGCAGAAGAGTATCTAATATTTTTTGCAGCAGACTGTTAAATAATATCAAAGGACTATTTTTCTTAGAAAAGTTTTTTTTTCCTTAGAAAAGAATCTTCAGAAACCTCACACAGCTATACAGGAATGAACATGAAAAATTTTGGCTTCAGTTTAGAACAGCATGCAGTGTATACATTTTCAAAAGGAGTATGGATGATTCATTTTAAAGAATAGGTGGAAAGATGCTAAAAGAGATATATATAGGAGAACCTAATAGTGTATACAGATGGTAAATGATAACCAGTTTGGTATTACTGAGAGTGAAAAATAACAACATATGACGAACCCTTCTAGATCAGACTGTTTTTGTAACGGACAACCAGTGTCCTCTTAGTAGTTCTCCAGAAGGAAATGAACTACAGAAGCACCTTCCTGTTCACTGTTACTGATAGTTGGTAGCAAAGTGCCTCTAACATTGAAGAAAATATACAGCCATTATGTCCAAAGTTTCAAGAGTTAGTACAGAACCTCTCATTTGTCAGGTCACTTGACAACTCTGAGATCTAGTTTCATTTATGATGCTGCATTGAAGTTACTGGGTAGACTAATTTATTGATTTAAGCATTAGATTGCCTGTTAAGTTTTCCAAGGAAAATGGCATACGTTGCTGTGGTTGACATCATTGTCTCTTATCAGATCATTTTGGTGCTGGATCCTTTCAACATCCTCTTTTTATAATGCAGTTTCACATCTCCAACCTGGCACATATCAGATGCTCTGGACAACAAATTTGCTTGCTGGCTGCAGTTGGTAGAATTTGTAGCCCATCACATCTGAGAAGTGCCAAAGAGGCTGCCCTAATGGTAAATGGTTCATATAAATGTTGCAATCAATCTGCAGTCTCTCCTTTACACTTACCACTTTCCCCACTACCACCATTACATGCATAACCCTTAAAATATCATGGATTGTTTGTTTGGATTGGAAGAGATGAATCAGGAATAATATGTTTATCCAGTAGAGGGACATTGTGATACTAATGTGTAGCAATAAGGGGCTACAGAGATCAGCTGGTAAATTAAGGATGAGGAATTATTAATCTGTATTGTTCTGAGAGCATACAAAACATTTTTTCTGCACTACTGAATATCTGCACGTTTTCTTTTCACACACTTAGATTCCAGAATAGTCAGAAGTTTCAAGTTCAGTTCCTGGCATCTCTACTTTAAAGAATCAGATAACCCGCAGCACAGTGCACCAATCTTGCTTTACTACCTGTTGGTTTAAAGTATCTAAACCTTGCTCTGTAAAACTGATTTTTTTAAAAAATGAATACTTCATGTTTACCATTCATTGATTTGGAATTTGCGATCCTTCACATGCACCAAAGTAGTGACTTTGATGTTCAGCATGCCTATTGCCTGGATAAGTGTTCACAGGATTGCAACAGCCTAAGAACAATGTCAAAAAAAATACAGATTTACTCGGAAGGAAATCTCAGTGTTTTCATTTGCTCTTACACCAATGTATAGGTCTGTTCATTTAATTTATTTTCTATTTATCCATCAGTGGACTCAAAACAATGTATGTGGCTCTTTTTCTCCCAACTTTATTCTCACAATAGCATTATGAGCTACATCAGGTGGGTAGAGAAAAAAACTGACCCAATTCATGCACTGAGATTCATAGCTCAGAGCCAGTCAAAAAACTGAATTGGATCCCCCAGTGTCTTAACCAATAGTTTAACACAAGACTGTGACCTATGGGAAGCATGGGATTCCTTAAGGACATTTTTACAGCTCCTGGCCTCCCCTCAGGGACTGGAAAAAGATCTTGCCCCAAAACAGCCAGTGGCACCCTCCCTCAACCACAATGTGTAGTTCTGAACAAGCAGTTACTATTATCACTAATGCCATTGCTACAGATCTGATATTCAGCCTCTTTGCTTTTCATTTCTTCTCCTTTTTCCCCCTTCCTTTAAGGAGTGCTTTAAAAAAAAAAACACCAGCACCTCATGTCTTTGCTGTCCTTTCTAACCATTTCCAAGCCTCCTAGCAGTCTTATCACTGGCAAAAAGAGATGAAAGAAATAGAACCTAAGAAATAAGAAGCTTAAGGATCTACGCAGAAGCCAGCAAACAGACTCAAAGCTGCAGATTGCCATTGCATAGAGATGTCAGTGTAAAATTCAGAAATCTCAGATAGGTCAGCATTTAACTCGAGGTAAAGTGACAAACTGGACTGGGAGAACTACTGGCTTTTTGCACTCTTGACATGTGTGGGGGCACCTCCCTTCGTTGTGTTCTTTGCTAGTTCAGTTGCATTTCTCCCTGAAATGATTTATTAATAAGGTTGGGGAGTAGGGCGAGAAGATGGCTAGCCAAAGCCAGAGTGTTCTTTCAAGGTAATCACACTGTAGCTTGTGATTTTGTGTTCTCACTGAAACTGTTAGTGAGTGTAGGGAGTGCAACGTTGCTGCTCATCACATATTTATGCATCATCAAAAGTACAACCCCACATCCTCACCCCAATTAAACTTAAGTGCTTGGATTTAAACCAATTTAATTCCACTGACTTCAAGGAAGATCCAGTCTGTTTATGTTCAAGCCTTTCAGCTTAACAAGGCTGTAGATTGAGCTCTTTACTAAGCAAGAGTTTGCATTTATTCTCACCCGCCTAGCCAGCCATGGTCAAACATTAAACCAGGCAGGCTTTGAATCTCAGTAAAGAACCTCACAGTATTTGGAAGCTGAAAAATAAGTCTAGTATTTGCACATAGGACTCTATTCTGATAAGGCAGTGTTCCTTGATCTCCAAAAAGCACTTTTTTTTTCTGTGTGAAAAAGGTAAGTAAATCCCAATACACAACAGTTGTTCCGTGACTTTAAAAAGTTTAGTACACTACTGCATATCTACACAGAAGCAAGCCAACATATTTGATCAATTCAATAAATTAACTTCCTTCAAATTGAGAGAACAGTTATACATTCCTACCCGGAATGACATCTGAGTCAATGTATTGCAGTGGTTACACAAGAAGTGGGCATCTGTCAGGGACTGCATTGCCCCCACTGAGGGACTCAGAAGTGTTGTGTCATCATTGTTACCTCTTTGTCTCTCCCCAGAAAATTTGAGGTAGTCAAAAGTTGTTTTTTTGCCACAAAATAGCCTATGGCACCTCCCATAGATTGGGAGGGGACTGCTGTTGGCCATTTCATTGTCTTTTCTGGCATTTACAGTCCCTTGTTTCATCTATCGTAAGGCCTGTTATGGGCATTTCCCCCACTTTTTTCAAATCACAAAAGGATCAGGCAATTGCTCAAGTAACTTCCTGTTTGCAATTCCCAGTACTTACCCTGCTAGAGGCACGTGCTCCAACCAGACTCTAGACTACTCTCCACTCCATGCACAAAATGGAGGAAGTGTTTTTGTCAGATGGGATTTATTTATACATTCATTAATTTCATTTATGTGCCACTTTTCTCCTGGAGTGGAACACAAGCTGACTCACAAAAGAAAAAGAAAAACCCAGCAATACAATTCTAAAAACGCTTCAAATCGTCACGTTTAAAACACCATACAATTTAAAGAATACAAATGATTTTCAAAAGCACTCACCCAAATAAGAAGCCTCTCTGCGAGTGAGAAGTATTAAAAAGACTGGTTAAATAAAAAGGTCTTTGCCTGTTGGCAAAAGGAAAGCGGTGGGGGGCAGCTTAGCCTCTACTGGAAGGGAATTCCAGAGGATGGGAGCAGCCACTGAGAAGACTGTGTCACCTATGTCCTCACCAACCTAGCCTATGACAGTGGTTGGACTAAGAAAAGCCTTCCCCTGCATATATTAAGTTTTTGGCAAGTTCATAGAGGGCAATACAGTCTCTGAACCTAAGCCATACAGGGCTTTGTGGATCATGACCACCACCTTGAATTGTGCCTGGAAACAAACCAGTAGCCAGTGAAGCTGTTTTAACATGGGATTTACATGCCTCCATGTAACTGACCCCATCAGCATTCTGGCCACAGCATTTTGGACCAGATGAAGTTTCTGAACAGTTTCCAAAAACAGCCCCCTGTAGAGTGCAGAACAGTAGTCCAAACTGGATGTAATCAAGGCATGTGTCACTGTAGCCAGATCTGATAACACAAGAAATGGGTGCAGCTGTCACATCAGTGTTAGCTGCGCAAACACACTGCTGACCACTGTCAAAACCTGGGCATCCAGGCTTAGGTTTGATCCCAGGAGAACATCCAAGCTGCAAGTCTGAGATTTCAGTGGAAGTGGGGCACCACCCATCACAGGCGGAATCTCTATTCCATGATCTTCCTTTGACAGACAAGGAAAACCTCTGTCTTGATTGTAATAAGTTTCAATTTGTTTTCCTTCATCCAGTCCATTATTGACAACAAACATTGGTTCAGTATAGAGACAGCTTCCTTAGAATCAGATGGAAAAGAGAGAAAGTTGAGTGTTTACAGCATATTGGTAACACCAAACCCCAAAATTCTGAATGTCCCCTCCCAGTGGTTTCATATAGACGTTAAAACTGAACTTAGAGGGAGCCCATAGTCCAATGGCCAGGACATTAAGTCTCTCAGCACCACCATCTGAGTTCATCGCTCCAGGAGGTACTGGAACAACTATAGAACAGTGTCCCAAAGTACCATCACAGAAAGGAGGCCACAAGGATACCATGGGTAAATATATTGAAAGCTACTGAGAGGCCCAGCAGAATCAACAGGGACCTACTCCCTCTGTTCAGTTTCCTGCGTAGGTCACCCACTAAGATGACTAAATCTGTCTCTGTCCCATAATTAGGCATGAATCTAGATTGAAATGGATCTAGATAAACTGTCTCATCCAGAAAATCCTGGAGCTGGGTGGCCACCACATACTCCAGAAACTTGCCCAAAAAACTGAATGTTAGAGACTAGGCAAAACTACTGGATCAATATGCGTAGACCTAAATTGTACATTTTTATTCCTGATATATAGATAGTTCTACTTAAATCTGAGACCTCATTCATCAGAGGGTAAAGCTACACATGATGGCAGCAGATGCATTTAGCACTTTCTTCTCTGTAACTTCTGACCTGGATTCTTTTGTAGTCATTTTCTCCTCAGGTATTACAGCATAGGTGAGGAAAGTTAACACATTGAATGGGTTGCAAAGAGGTAATTAGTGGCTGGGGAAAGAATTTACACCCTTCCCATGGATAGATAGTCATGCTAGTCCCTTGCAGCAAAAAACAAAATACTGTTGTTGCACCGTGAAAACTAATGATTTTTAGTTGACAGAAGCTTTGTTAGCTACAGTTCACTCATGGCAAAGAATATTGTTTCTGCGCGCACGCACGCACACATACACACACAGAGGTCCCTTTGGGTTGATAGATTGGCAGCTCTTGCATGCACAGATTGGAAGATGTATAGACTGGGAAAACCAATAAATGTAAAATTTAAAATGGAAGTAATAAGAATAATAGGAAAATCAACTGTCACTCTTTCTACCAGTCAGCACAGTACAGCACAGACTCTGGGAGGAAATGACAAATATGTGTTGTTTGTGGTCCTTTTACACCATTATTGTGGGAGCAACTCAAATAAATAAATTCATTTTTGGAGCAACATTTTAGACATCTCAGTTGTGTGCATGTGTTTGTGTGTGAGAGAGAGTGCAGGTGTGCATCTCTGTTTCTGTATCTATATCTTTGTGGCAACATCTAACGATTGCCAAGAATTTTATAATCAGAAGTACTCTGTAGTGTTTTAGGTAGAACATAAGAGTATAAACAATAACTAGGTCAAATAACCAAATGCCCTGAGAACAACAGCACAAGAAGGAAGAGGACTGGGACATTTGCAGTTAGCTATAGGAAAACTTGCTAAAGATAGTTTTCAGGTTTACGATGGGTAGGTTGGTTGGTTGGTTTGTCTCTGGTGCTGTGGCTTTTTCGTCTATCTGTAGAGGTAACTCCTTTATTCATAAGTCTGACTTTTATGATGTTAAAATAAGTTTTACTACTTTGCTTTTTGAAAACAATGAACTCATTGTGAATATTGGCTCCTCCCTCCTAAGTGGTTCGTATTTGTTACACAGATTTGATCTGACCCTTGTGGTAGACATGTTCCATCAGAAGCTTATTCTGCAAGATTTACTTGTACTTTGATTTAAAACAAGCTCCCCATGAAACTCTTTCAGTTTTATGAAGAGTCTAAAGTTCTGTCAGCTTTTCCCCAGGATCCCTTAGGGAGTGCCTATCCATTTCAAAATATCATCATCATCTACTGGGACTAAGGCGAGGGACTCAAGAGATTTACACCTTCAACTGTTGAAGAGAAGAACCTAAAGAAACAAGAGTTCTCAGCTGAATACTGGTTTTGAAGCTTGCCTGTACAAGAAATTGTGAGACTTAATTATTGGCTTATTTCAGAAGTAAATCACTGTGAGTTTAATTTGCTTATTGAGTGAATTTAACTCTCACTCACTCACTCACTCTGTGTGTGTGTGTATGTGTGTGATTGCTTTTATCCACATTAAGGAGAAACATTCTTCTTTCTTTCTAATGTTAGACAACACTCCAGTCTGAGATCCAATTATATGCCTTTCTACTTTTAAGGAGGTTATGCTCACTGGCTGTTTCAGTTGTGCTGCTTACATCTGGAGGAAATGGTGGAAAGCACTCTTCTCAGTAAAAAACCTCTTCATCTTCATACAATGAAAAGAATTTTTGTCTTGTATGTAGATTTGATACAACAGATATTTGATCTTACAATGGGGGAAGGGGTGGGACATCTGGTCACCAAAGGAACATGCAGTCTGTAGGTCTCTGCATCCATGCCTCAACAGCTTCCCACTTTTTTGCTCTAAACCGGCTAATTGCACCTGCTGGGTTGCATATAGACAATAGCTATAGAGGGCTGTAGAGCCGTAGAGGGAAGATGTGACTGTCAACTCCCTCCCCGGGCAACTGTAAGTCATCCTTCCCTGCCATACATAATGATCCAAACAATTCCAGATCTACAGTGGGGGGGGGGAAGTCCCTGTGATTTGAATACTGTGTAGGATAGGATCTGCACGCTCTTGCTGAAATATTACAGCCCTCCCTCTCAGCCTATTCACCTGCCCTTTCAGTAGCCGCCAGTAGCACGGATTGGAGAAACACACCATGTTGTCCTAACTAGAACTTGGAAAAGTTGGCTTTTGGACTACAGCTCCTACAGTTCTCATTGGAAAGAGGAGTCGAAAGAGTTGTGGCTTAAAAACATTTTTTCTAAGCTCTGATTATGTTGTGGTATATAGTATGTATGATATGTAAATGTGTCTAAGGGAAGGGAAAAGAATTTGACAGGCAGCTGGTGTGCTTGGTAGTAGCTCTGTGCTGAGCCTAACATTTAAGATTGATCCACAAGTTGTTGAATTTCACACTTGGACAAAAAAAATTGAGCTTTTGACTCTTCATGTGGCAGCATGTCTTTAATTAAGAAGGGAAAGACAAGTGTATCGGGTTATGTTGAACCTGAGGCCACGGAAATAGCTTTCTCCCTACCACTTGTCTCATTTAAAATTCACAGGCCACAAGGATCTGTCTGTCATTTGTGGTTAGAAGTTGACATTCTTTTTCCCTTTTAGTTGGAGCGTACTTGTCCTTTTTGTTCTACTTTGACACTGACACCATGTTTTGCTTCACTTTGAACACAAAAGCGCAAGCACCCTGTGCTGCTTGAACACTGATGTCACCTGCTCCACCTGAAATTAGCATTCCCCAGTGCTGCTGGCATATTTATACTGAGCGTAACGTCCCAACTTTGACAAGTTGGGAAACAAAACCAGTGTACAACAAACATGCCAATTGAGGCTGATTATATTAATTGCTATTCAGGTCACTGCTTGGATTAATTATTATGTTTGTGTAGCATGTTTGTTAAGTGGTTGCCTGATTGCTGTTCAGAAGATTGATTACTTGTTACATTTACCTTGTGGTTTCTGTGGGGAAAATTGTCGCTCGCATTTCATCAATTCACAGTGCAGTGAGGTCGAGAAGGGCAAGTGGGAATAGTATGTTGATCTCTCCACGGAAGAGCATTCATACCTGAAATTGCATCAATAGGCTTATAAATTATGTGCGCCCTTTTAGTCTTCTTCAGGGCCTATCTATAAAGCATAGCATGGTGTTTAAGAGCTTTTATATTGCCCGTTCTCCTCACACACATTGCACTTTGCCTTATTTTAACCAATGTTGAATCTGCCCATTATTGCAACTTTTCTATTATTCTGTCCCATGTCATGACATGCATTGTATTTTACATAATATACTGTTTATTAGCTGACTTGAGGGTTCTTTGGGGTGTGGAAGAAATAAATCAATATATATTTTTAGCAGAGGAATTAGACATTTGTCTATCTCTTTTATTTCAATCTTTGGTTAGTTAGTACATATGATATCTTTTAAACTGCATAGCCTTACATTACCCATAATCTGTGAGGGAGGAGCTGAAGAAATGAGAATGAGAATGACTTTTCTGGCTGCCTCAATGCAAATAATTGCTGCCTTTCTATCTGTGTGCAGTCCCGTTCTTACCAAATGCACATAAGAATGGCAATATCTCATAGTAGTAAAAAAAACCCAAGCACCCTTCCCTGTGCCATAACTCCAAACGTAATTTGGGTGCTTCATGAGGATGGCTAATTGGGTGGCATCACAGTCACTTCACTCTACTCAAAATATCACACAAGCAAGGACACAATTGAGCATTATCGTGATTTTTCTTTATAAGATGAAAAAATTGCCCCAGAAACCACATCAAGACAGTACTGCCCTCTATAAGTATGAATTGGGAGCAAGCCTCACTGATACCTTAGAACTGTTTTTGGAACTTAGAAGCAACTAGTTACAAATAATAAGTCAGTCTTTTCTCAATTATTTTTCCACTAACAAAGATATAAGTTAGTTATATGTCTTGCCTTATTTTAACTAATATTGAATGTATCTTTTGTCAATTGTTATATAATTTGTTAAACTATGGCCCTTTTCGCACACATTTTTTTTTGCCCCTTGAGCATCGCGTGAATGGGAGCGTCGGTCCATACGAAGCACTCCCACACACACGGCGCTCAGGAGGCTAAAGTGGGGTGTGCGTGCATTTTTTTATTTTTGGCTTAAAGCCGAAAATACTGTGCGGTCACGCAATGCTCACTGCGCCCTCGCACGTTTACCTGCATGCGGTGCATCAGTGAGCCGGGGCGGTCGCACTTCCTTCCCCCAGCGCAGCCTACAACTCCCAGGCTGCGCTGTGAAAGGAAGGGGCAGGGCACTAGCACGACGGTCACGCAACCGGCAAGCCGATGCAGGAAGCAGAAGGGCTGCTGTGAGGGGCTCACACGAATGGCTGCTCACGTGAGCGCCACTCCCCACTGCCGCGACAAAGGTAAGGTGCAAAAAGGACCTATGTTTTGTAGCATGGGAGGCCAATTAGAATCAACTGAACAAATGGAACTTACAGAAGTGTTGACTTACCAAATTATCACTGGTTGAATGGCTCTTTTCTAGTTAGGACCAACAGTAGAATTTAAGCCTGTGATTGTGTTGTTATTGTTGTGTGCCTTCAAGTAGTTTCTGACTTCTGGTGACCCTAAGAGAACATATCACAGTCTTTTCTTGGCAAGATTGGTTCAGAGGAGGCTTTGCTTTTGGCTCCCTCTTAGGCTGAGAGGGTGCGAGTGGCCTAAGGTCACCCAGAATGTTTCCATGGCTGAAGTGAGGAGTCACACTCTGGTCTCCAGAGTCATAGTCCAATGCTTAAACCACCATGCAACAGTAGCTCTGTGGCTGTAACTTGATTAAAAATACTTATATTCTTTTTGCTTTGTACTTAACTTTGTGGAATGTGGCCTTGCTAAATGGTGGCATGTTGAACTACTTATGCTGTGACTTGGGCTGCTGCCTGGTACTCTGTTGTGACAAGTGGATGTGGGGAGTTTTGCACTATATAATGTCAGCAGTTTTTACCAAACTGATTTTCTGAAAGTAGCTAGTCGAACTAAAGTAAGATAAAAGTCAAAAGAGAAAGGAAAGGGTTACTTTTTGAAAATTTTGATTGTAGTCTTAATTAATTTGGCATGTGCTTGGAACTGCAGATAGAAAGTAATTTAGAAAGTAACTTTCTAAGATCTGCCTCTGTGCAAACACTGTGATTTTTAACTGGGATTAAACAACTTAAAAACAAGAAATTCACACTACATTAAAAACAAACAAACACTAAAGCACCAAATTAAAAGTGTGTTTCTTGTCACCAGAAGCCAGCTGAAATATGGAAGTCATACAGTTCTTCCAGGGGTGAAGATGTGGTGGGGACAGTCTCGGGTCAGTCTAGATAACCTCTTGGTGTGAGGGGAAAGCAGTTAATTTTCTCTGCAATTGAAGTCCCTCTGTGTTTGAAAGAAAGACAATGGAACTTTGTATAATGGAATGTTATCCGTTTGGCTCAGCTCGCTAGCCCTCGGCTTCGCTACAGAAGATTTGCAACATATGTAGACACTGGTGGGAACCTACATACAACAGATCTGTTTTCTTTCTTGTTCTGTTTCCATTTCTTGAGCATGTGATGATTGTACTGGAAAATGTATAGATCGCTGTGAATATGAAGGGGGGGCTCAGTCTTTTGGGAACGATCCCACTGAGACAAATAAACGATTTTCCTTAATCCGTGGGTCTCTATCTCTGCTCTGTAACAAAGAGATGAACCTTAAGCTTTGGATTCTGTTAAGTCCCAAGGAGCAAGAAGTCTGACGTTTCTACATTTCAAATTTTTACACCTGTGTTATCTTTGTTGTTAGGAAAGATGGCTTACAGTTAGTATAGGTGGGAACACACTATATCCATTCACCTTATGGTGGCAGTGTCTGGAGGGATGATGGAAATATGCGGAAGAACTAAAACGTGGGTTTCCCCACATGACTCAGAGCTTCTTGCATCAATCTCCTATCCCACATGATGGAAAGAAACACAAGGTGGTTTCTCCCATACTAGGCGAGTAACATGAAAAGGTGGTCTCAAAATGGGGAAGGAAGAGAGAGCCAACCATGGCAAAAAATGAATGTAAGCAAACGTGTGGAGGTAAATAAATGTTTTGTACAGTTAAGCTTTATTTTAGCTGAAAAAAGGGAGGGAGGGAGGGAGGAGGGGACAAAGGAAGGAAGGAAGGAAGGAAGGAAGGAAGGAGCAAGATTATGTAAAACTACAAGCATAAACAAGGTTTGTTTTGCAAATCAATCACACTCACAGATGTGAGATATATATGTATATAGGTAATATCACACCCCTATAAAACAGTAAGGAATAATTTCAGATTTGTGAATTTCTCCTCAGTATGTTCCTGGATTATTTTCCTTTAGAGCCAGAAGTTTCTGCACAGAAGGGAAGAGCTCAGTTAGCATCCCTTGGAGTTTGGATTCTTAGGAACATAGAAATCCCACGTGCTTACTCTCAGACTTGGAGGCATTTTTAGAAATATATGATTGATTATAAAAATCACAGGATTTCCTACCATGGGGATGCTATCCGCAGACGCTACTGCATCCCTGGACAGTTTTATTGGTGCCTACTGAGGCACCCATCTTTAACAAACTGTTTGAGTGAGACACATGTTTAAGCAACTCTGTTTTTAAAACTTAGTATTTTAATTTGCCAGAGTGAACTGACAGCATGTGTAATAGCATGCCCACCCACATGTACCTGCTCTAGCTATTTGTGAGCTCTCTAATAAATAATAAAAATTCTGTCTATCTTTCTCCACCACAGCCCTGAGACCCTCAAATGTGGACACCTGCAATTTGATATGGCTGCTAAGGGACTTCAGTGGTGCACATATTGGGCTATTTTATTTTTAAAATGCATTCTTAAAATTAGAGGTAATTAAAATTGCCAGGAGCAATTGTGCAGATATGCCTGGGACATTCTTTTCTAGTGGGCCTCCAGGCATGACGGGTAATGGTGTTCACTGCAGTGCATCCCAATCTCTCACTCAAGTTTTCAAACAAGTCAAAAGGAGAGAAAGAGAAAAGGAGAAATTCCTGGTAACTGGTAAATGAATGCAGAGAGTCATTAGAGAAGGGGCTGGGGTGGAAGGGAAGAAATTAGTGTGAGAATGAAAAGGAGTAGAGGAGAAAGAGAGAGGAGAAAAAGCAGAAAGGGAAAGAGAAGCAGGGTTGGGATGGCAATTGGAAGAATTTTGACTCAATCAAAACTGGGTACTTCTACTAGTATCAAAGAAAAGGGTTTTGTTTGTTTGCTGTTTGTCCTTTCCAAAGGCCAGTTGTGGTCTAGGAAGTGGCTATCTCCCATGATCACTGTGGTTTGAATGGGATCAGGTCGACAAAGACATGCAACAGTGTTGAAACAAGCAGAACTTGACTGTTAGGTCTGCAGCATTCGGTAAAAACAGAAAGTGAAGCAATGATAGCTACTGGCATCTACTTTCTGTGAGAAATACATTGCCATTCAATTATCCATTATTTCTGTTGTATTGTTAGCTTGCTTTAGTCTGGTTCCTAACAATGACTTCACTTATTAAGTGTGCAGTTTTAAATTTATACTTAAAACCACAAAAGTGTGAACATAACAAACACATGTTTGTTGAAACATCTTGGTCTTGCAGATGCACTTGTCAGGATTCTGTAACTGGCTGCCCTTTCCTGTTGAATATATTTTCAGCGAAAATCTGACTTTGCCTCCCCATAATGTGTAAATGGTAATTAAGTTGTAGACTCTTACTCACACACCTGAGAGATAGTCCCATTGAACTCAGTGAGTTACTTACTACTGAGTTAAGATGTATAGGATCCCACTCTCAAAAATCACATTTTGCTTTATGAGGAAGCAGTGCTACAGAACATCCCAAATAACTGACAACTGATCTCTATAAAATGGCTGGATTGGTGAAAATAAGACAGTTTAAATAGAAAAGTGGGGGTGTAAATACAAAACCACACAGTGTATGGAATGTTGATTGCTATTTTCTGATGCAAGACTAGCTCACAAGTAGCATAATATATTCAAGAGCTTCCATTGAGAATTTTTTGTTTTTCTTATATACTGGTTTTCACCTTTTTCCAATATGTGTTTAGTTTTTTTGTTTCCTATGCAGTCAGTAGAACATATTATTGGGAGCAGCTGAGAGAAGAGGTTCCATCCACTGTACTGAACTGAAAGGTTTAGCCAGCATTCAGCAACCCCAAAACACGGGGGTCCAACAAGTCTTCTGAATTTTTTTTTTCATCCACTACATTAAATGTGTCAGATATTAATATACCACAGTGTGTTCTTCGTTGCCTGATAGGAATTACTTACTGAGTTTTAAAAATACCATTTTTAAAACAAGTAATTCTGCTTTGATTTGACAAATTTCTGCAGCATGGAGGCACTCGTGGGAGGTGATCATGACAACAGACATGCTTCAGCTGCCTGAAACAGATTACTCATTTTCACCCTAAAGATGGAAGTCCCTACACAGAGTAAATCAATTCCTTGCAGTGACAGCCTATTTGTTCTGAAAAGCAGAAAGATGTCCCTTCAGACAGTAATCCAGCTGGTGTTAAGCCCTTGTGTTTTTCCCTCGGTTGCATACATTACATGTGCACAGACCTAGTTTTTCTCTCCAGTAAGTCCCTTTTTTCTTTTCTTTTCTTCTCTTTTTTTCTTTTAGAGTACACACCTCAGGTAGTTTAAGTTGTTTCACATTGGAGAAACATTGTGGCCATAACTGTAACTGTCAGGCCGCTGGCTCTTATTTAACTGGAAAGTCATAA
Organism: Ctenosaura bakeri; assembly: GCA_948474755.1. NCBI lineage: Eukaryota > Metazoa > Chordata > Lepidosauria > Squamata > Iguanidae > Ctenosaura > Ctenosaura bakeri. The sequence goes on from CAOLHI010000677.1 coordinate 305,538, forward strand.
ATCTTCTTTAGCACAGTGACTGCCTTGCATGCTCTTCTACTTTTTTCCACACTGTTAGCTTTGGACATACTGAAAAGATTTTGAACTACTGCAGAAGACTTCCAAGAAGTAATATACAGGCGGATTCCCTCAGGAAACACTCTTGTAACTTTCTCCATCTTCAGTTTGATGACTTCTCAAGCCATTTTGTAGCAAAAGATTTTGTAATTTAATATGCTGCTTAGCATATCTAACATCAAAATGTGAGTATCTCCCTGTGTTCTGAACAATTCTGGCTGGTTAGGAATGAGGCAAAATGTTTGTGCACTCAACCCAGTAGCTCCCATTGTAAGTAGAAAAAGCTAAACAAACTATGGGCTTCCTGTCAGTGGTTTGTTTGTCATGAGATGCGAACCTAACACTTTAGCATTTTCCCTCCACCGATGTCCTGTGTGGCACAGTTCTGGACCTACTAAACCACTTGCCCAGTTAGAAAATCTTGTCTTACAAACTTAGTTATACAGTGTCTCCAGGAAAGTTCTGGGATCAAATGAAAGACATTTAGTTCCTGAAATGAATGCAGCTCAGCAAGACCTGTTAAGGAGATGAGAGGTTCTTTGACCACTTGACTTCCTGGACATGACAGCATAGAGGGAAGGCCTTTAAAACACATGCACAGGCAGCCTGATGCCAAGATGGGAAGCTATGGCCCTTTTCGCATGGCATTTGTCATGCAAAAGGGGACCTGGAGAGTTGCGCAATTGTGAGGAGTGATCTGCACGACACACTATCGCGCAACGCTCCAGGGTAGGGCAGGCACCACTCGTGCACTTTTTCATTTTCGGCTTTCAGCCAAAAATGGTGCACGATCACACATTGCTCCAGGGCCCTGGTGCACACTTGCAATGCGTGCGGAGCGTCCAGAGCCACGGCGGTCATGCTTCCTGCCCCAGCACAGCCTGGGACACTCCCAGGCTGTGCTGCGGAAGGAAGAGGCTGGACTCTCGCGCTGCCTCTTCGGGAGCAGGCAGCTCGTGTGGAGCTGAAGCAGTGGGGATGCAAGAGCCTCTCGCTGGAGGCTGCTTGCGCAATCCCTGCACCCCAGTTCTGCAAAAAGGTAAGCTGTAGAAAGGGCCTGTGAGTTAAGGACACCTCAGGTGTCAGTGAAGTCTTAAAGCAAAGAGCTATTCCCACTAAGAATGGAGGTGATAAGGATTCCTTGATTCTAAATAACAGTACAAAAAAACTTCTACTTTTTAATGTTTGAAAAAAGTATTATAATTGCAGTTTAGATGTCATAAAGTTTTCTGCAATTTCTAAAAGCATGAGATAGCTTGATAACAGTATCTTACTGTTTATTTTTTGAGATATCAATATAGCATGTAGGATTGAGAGCACTTTTCCATTCTGAAAATTGCCATAATGCCTGACTGGGCAGAAGAAATGTGTATGCCAATGTATGCCAATGTATTTTGTTTTGTAGTTTGTATTTAGGTCTTATATGTTTACTGGATCTTGTCTTATAGCACAGGAATGAGAAGGCAAGCCAAGACTCAGATTATTGTGTGCCCATAGCCAATAGAGAAATGCTTTTTTCATTAAGGGTGGCAGTTATATATAAGGAGATTTTAATATGCTGAGTTACAGCATAGCTCAGGGCTGAGAGAAACAGAAAGCACAGTTTGAGAGAAATCCTGAAATAAGGAACAGCTTGTCATGTGAATAAGCCCCCAAATAACACTTTGTTATTGTTTCATTTCTCTTGTTTTTGCAAGGGAAGGCAAGCTAGATTTGTCGTGAAATTCATCCTTCAGATACATTTTCTCAGCCCAGCGCAATAGTCTGGATTTCACAAGCACATTCATTCACAGAGAGGAGAGAGAGAGGGAGAGAGAATAGCGGCTGGTGGCTCCTGTTCAAGTGGACAATGAAACCCCTGCACATTTTAGTCAGAATATTAAAAAGCAACTCAAGGCATTGAACCATAGCCCAAAGTAGGTCCAGGACCTTGGATAGCCCTTTACAGGTCAGATAAAAACCTGGAACAGTTGTTCACCACCTCACTGACTTTGGAGCCGGCCTCTGCCAATATCTATGCTAGTCATTTCTTCAGGAGGCAGGCTTGTGTCTGAATTCAATCTTCAACACCTCCCTGCTCTGCACTGAATAGCCAATCTGGATAGTTTTTGCAAATGGCAATGGTGTTGAGGTTAGAATCTACTGAACCGTTACTGATCTTGAGTTATGATATATATGGCTTCCTGTGTTTCGGTAAGTAAGAGAATAATGTTTTAAAAGTGTAAGGCTGAGGGAAAAGAAGACAAATGTCAGACAGAATTGTGACTGGATCTTTAGCATTTAATTCTTTTTTTTCTCTTTTTTTCTTTTTGTGATGATTTAAATTCTTTACACTGTCTTTTACATGTTGTATGTTATTATCAGTTTTCTATTTTAGTCTTTAGTGATGCTGCCTACAATTATCACCATTAGGTGTCACAGTCTAATTCAGTGTCTCTCCAATTCCCCTTCCCACAAAAAACATCTGACTGTGTCCTGAAATCAACTTTGACATTTTAATAGATTGATTTAATAGATTGATTTATTTATACTTCCACTTGTTTTAGGAGAAAATGCAAATATGCAACAGAGCACTTTATATACTCTTTGCACCCCAGTTCCAAGGAGCTCATTTTCTTGGAAATTAGGGCTGATCTGTATGAGGCATGAACATTTCCACATGATCTAGTACCTCTGAATATTGGTCTGGTAATGGCCAATGGTGGGCAAAGAAGCCACACGTGCATACAAAATCAGCGTGGGGTAGGACCACTACATGGCTGACAAAACTCTGAAGCAAGTTTCTAGGCCATGAGGAACCCTGCCCACATGCCTGTTCTTGATGGACATTTGCTCTTAAAGTCTTAATGTCAAACTGAACATGTTGATATTTGTACCTGATGGTGAAGGTCCTTGTCTTGAACTCAGTGAGAAAGCTGTTACGTCATTTGAATCGAAGCTAGTCTTTAATATCCATTTTAATGCTAGGCATTTCCTTGCGTGGACATTTGTCCAGCATTTATCAGTAGTAATTAGACAATCTTCATGTTGCTGTTAAGTTTTTTAACCTTTACATTCTCTTCCTGTGAACTCTTACAATGGTGTTTGAATTATGTCCAATTATCTTTCTCTGTCTTTTCCTCTCCCACCCCCCATCCAATCCACATGCAGATGCACTGACGCACACTCACACAGTGGACCAGTCATAAAATTGAGCATTGGCATGAAGTGTCATATTAAGTCAGTTTCAGTCTAAATTAGGCCCTTTCCTCAATCTGCCTTATCCTGGCAGCATCCTGGGGGGATCTCAGCAGTGGCTCTGCTGGGAGGGGAGTATGACAGGAATCCTCTCCTCTGCACTAACTGCCTCCACAATCCAGGAAGCACGATGGCCCTGCTTCTTCCTGCTGCAGCACAACCAGGTACTGTCCCAGGCTGCACTTGGGCAGGAAGTGCAGCCATTGCACTTCTGGACCCTCTGTACATCAAGTAGGTGCAGGATGGTGGCATGATTGCAAGTCATTGACAGAGGAAACTCATCAGTGATTTACTCCATGATTGTGCCACCTTGGGACAGGAGAAGGATAGGACCACAATGTTATACATAACCATCGTCACGATTCTGTCCTTCTCCCATCCCCATTGCAGAATGACAACACCTGCAAAAAGGGCCGTAGTTACAGATAGGACTCACTGAAACCACTTGACTGGTTTCAGTGGTGTTTGTCTGTAACTGTGCATGACTTCAGTTACTTTTTTCAATGGGAACTAGATTTTCAGGCCATTGTTGCTTATCATAGCATTCATATAAGTTGGTCTTCTAAGTGGTTAGAGACATCATTTAACTACACATTGAGGTAGGGTCCCGTGCTTGATTTCCATTGGCAGCAATTTCCCCTGTTTTAGGGATTTTTCATTCACATTTGAAAAGATCTGATAAAATCTATCACCTTAAAATAAATGTTGGTTCTTCCCTAGTTACTTAATAAGTCAAAGTGATTAGTAATTCTGTTGCTATTTCCAATAAATTATTTACAAGATTTGTAACTTAAAATTCTTTTAAGATTTAAGATTTAAGGTTCAGGTTCTTCAAATCTCATGATGGAAGTTAGGATTTTGTTTTCCTTCCCTCCCTCCCTCCCTCCCTCCTTTTTTGTTTTGTTTTGATTGAATAAATTTATCTGAATTTTTCTACAGACATTCTCTGCAGTTAATAACATAAGAAGTGTAAGTCACAGTGATTGATGTGAATGAATCCAATTAATTTCCTGATCCTAATTTCAGTAATCATTTTTCACTGTTAGTTAATTGTTACAACTGAAGAATTCACATTACTTTAAAACTATTTTACTAAAATAAAAATAAAGATAAATTGGATATAAATTTACAACTCTGAGATGGAGGGCTGGGTGACAATGTAGTGTGCACACATAAATCCAACATCAATCCTACCTAGAATATACCCATTCAAAGCAATGGGAATCAAGTTAGTTATGACTAGTAAGTGCCATTCATTTAAACAGAGCTATTCTAGGTAGGATTCCCATTGGATTTAGCTCATAAGTTGGTACAGTGCTCTGCCTGTGTCTGCTTGTATTTAGTGGTAAGAAACTGTGGAGATTTCTTTCCATGCGGGCACCTTTCCTACAGTTGTTTGACTCAAGCATCTTTGTTTATTTAAAAAATTAATGAGCCTGATTAACAGTGATTTAGTTATTCAGTAAGTTTAGTACAATTAAGTAGGAGATAAAATGAATTGTAGCAGAGTAATATAAAGAAATCTTAGTAGGCTAATTGTATGTGTTTCAAAAGTTTAATTAAGTGATTGTATTTGCATTAATTTGCATCTGAAGAAAAACACTGTTGATGAAAAATAAATGAATTGCCTGCATTTTTGAAATACAAGCATCCTCTTCCTTTGAATAGGGCATCCTTGCATAGTGTGGGCAAAAAGGGAGACGTTTCCTTGTGGGCACAAATGGTTTTAAAGTGATTGTCGGGTTATCTTGCCATTCTTACTGATAGCTACAATAAGTATTCTTGTGGGATATTTGTAAAAAGCATATATAACAGATTTTTAATGTTTGCAAGACCTTACCTAAATGATGCTGAAAAGACATGTGGCATATAAGCAACCCTGTATTTTCCATATCACTTGCAGGTACACCCAGAACTGAGCAGGTTTAATGTACTTGGTTCAGGCAGTGGTGGATTCATTATCAGAAAGTCAGCTACTCAGACACTGCACATAAACTATACATAACTACACAGAAGCAGGTCCCATTGAGTTCAAGGACTTACTCTCAGGATTGCAGGCATGGACTGCAATTTTTTAGATCATAAGATTGCACTATTTTTTTCCAAGGCTTTCCTACTTCATCATATCTATTACTTTTGCTGCAACAGCTCACTGCCTTGTGATGGAAGCGGTAATGAAACATGACATATTGTAACTCTTTGCTTTCCCTGGATAGGGCAAAAGAAGGATGGGCACCCGGGGCTAGGAATGTCAACTGCTTTTGCAGAGCATCAAAACATATTAGAATGCAGTCCATCACTTTACTTCAACATCATCTTTTACAAATCTTCTGTGCACCTAAGCTTCATGTGTTTGAAAGTAAATCATACAGCGTTGACTCAGCCAGTCTCATTGGGGTCACTTACCATGTATCAACATTGTCAGATCCTACCTTGATCCGTTCAGACCACAACATATCACATTGTTCTAGGAATGGCATTATAACTATTTGTGTTTACAGCAAACCAGAGTTTTCAAATTGCAATAGGTGACCATGGTAAAATAATAATGCTGAATATTATCTTGCTGGACTTTCTGTTTCCAGTAGAAAACAGGAGCAAGAGGGACACTTGTGGAAACTCACTCAGCTACTGCTGTTCATACTGAGTTCTCACAAATTGTAGATGATCAGCCTGTATATGTCTGGATGGTACCACTAACGCTGCAAAGAGGAGAACTCTCAGAAATGTAGCTATGGGCAGAGAATGAGGGGATTGCCTCCCTAATAAGAATTCTGCCCTCTCCATGAAATTTCCCATCACTCCCTACATTTCTAGCACAGTAGAGAGTGAGACACTGAAAATTGATTTAGATTTAGAACTAATCTTTTTTTCTATGTTTACATCATCATCGTTGTTGTTATTATATTATTATCATTATCATTATTATTATTATTATTATTATTTCTGTTCTGCCTTTTTCCCAGTTTGAGACTCAAAGCGGATTACAACAAATGAAAAATACATAGTTAAAAGTTCACAAAATACAGAAGTTAGCGAAAGATTAAACAATAAAAAAATTAAACCAGATTAAAGCATACATCATGAAACATGCACACATACATATATACCAGCACAATAATTAGCAATATCTATTCCCTTGAAAACTTTTTGTGCCTCTTTTCTTTGGATGCCTAAACTCTAATTTGCAGACTGAGAGGAAATTTCATTTTGAGTGGTAGAATTCTGATTTGCAGGTGGGGCAATGGCTTCATTTTGTCCTTCCCCATTGCTACACCTCTGAAGGGGTTCACATTATGAAATCATCTATCATGTAAAATGTTGCTGTGCAGATAACTCTGTCCTCTCAGGGAGAAGGCTCTCATTTCCATGGCACATCAGTTTTCTGTTGGGGGATTTGTTTGGGAAGATTATTCCATCAACTGCACTCCGACATGTTACAATGCAGACCTGTAGTTATCCTTGCATCCCCTACTTTTGGGACCTGGGCTCTTATTCTCTTCAGCCATTAATGGTAACAGATATTAGTTGTTGTTCTTCATCTTCAAGTTGACTTCAGTTTACAATGAACTTATGAGTGAGAAACCTCAAAGACACCCTGTTATTAACAACCTTGCTAAGATCTTGCAAACTCAAACATAAGTTCTCTCCACAAATCTGTCTTATTTATTTTCAAGCCTATAAAACAGGTCTTCAGAGTTCCCTGTAGCTGTTGGTCAGTTTGTCAGATAAATATCCAGACATTTTGAATTATTCTTCCTTTCAGAACTGCTTTAGTGACAGTTGGAGTACTCCTTGCTGATTTCAGGTTCTGCAATAGCATTTAAATAGGGTTTAAGTCTAGACTTTGAGTAGGCCATTCCAAAATATAGTCTGGTCTTCCATAACCATTATTCAGTAGATCTTCTTATATGTTTAGGATCATTCTAGTGTTGTGCTTCACTTTCAGTTCAGCTTCAATTTTCAGATGGATGGCTTAATATTCTCTTCTAGAAACTTTTGATACAGTCAGAATTCTTAGTTGTGTCAGTGATGGCAAGCATTCTTATTAAAATCCTAAGGTTAAAAAACATGCCTCAAACTTCACATTTCCACCAACATGCAAGACAGTCAGGATAAGCTTATTTTGTTTGAACTCAGTGTTTGTTTCTCCTAAACATGACATCTCTCATTGTGGCTAAAAAGTTCTGCCTTGATTCGTCTGTCCACAGAATATTGTACCAGAAGTCTTGAGGATTATCTATGTGATCTTTGTTAGATATCAGATGGGTAGCAACATTGTTTTCTAGAAAAAAGTGGTTCTCTCTTAGTTGTCCTCCCATGAACATCAGTCTTGTTCAATTTTTTCCTGATTCCTGGCTTAAAAGCACCCACATGGGGGGGGGGTGGAGTGACTTTCATATCTTTAGAATGTCACACTGGGTTCTTTGTAACATCCTGAATGATGTGGTAGTTTGTTCTTGGAGAGATTTTGGTTGGATGATCTCTCCTAAGCAAAGTGACTGTGACCTTGAACATTTTTCCATTTGTATAGCCTGATAGTTGATTGGTATAGGCTCCAATCCTTAGAAATGGTTTTGTCACTCTTTTAGGCCAATGAACAGCAGTAACTGCTTTTCTGATGTCTTCAGGGATGTGTTTCAATCATATTATGATGTGCTTCCATATAGCCATAGTGAAACTAAACTTCACAAAGCTTCATAAGCAACTATGTTTTGTGAAGACAAAAAGTTCAATTGGATATGCCTTTAGTCTGACTTAGCAGGTTCTTCTTATCGTCTACCTTTTGACACACTGTATCATGGTACCAAATTGTGTAGCAAGAAATCACAGTTTAATATTCCCAATATATTTCCCTTTCAATCTATTCCACCCGTTCTTTGCAATGAATTTTCTGTATTGCTTTTGAAACTTTGTAGTAGTTTGTTGTGCTAGGTCGCAGCCCAGATCTTTCATCCTGATAATGATTGTGTGAGATTTTTGAAGGTCATGACATAGAGGTCTTTTCTAAGAAAAAATCATTATATATTTTTTAGTGATATCCTGGAAAACTATTAGGTTCTGTTCTGCCATGGAAAGACATAATTGTATATGTTGTTGTATCTAAAGAGGATGCATAATGATGCAGAAACATCATTTAGAACATTTAAATTTGACATTTCCTGTCATTTTGGGAATTTCCCTTTATACGAAGAACAGACAAAAGCATCAAAAGGAAGAATAAAACATCTGGCATGTTGAGTGGTTCAGACGGTTCAGAAATTCTTCAGTTTGGGCATGTTGTCATTTCTATTCTAATAGACTCATTTGCTTAATTTATACCCTGTTTTATTTCATAGGACACAGAATCAGTTCATATTAACCCTATTGGATATTTGGAACAGGACTTTGATTCACAAAGGCCATTGTAGGAAAACAATGGCATTTCTGTAATTATCATTAGGATTGACAAACCTTTCCCTTCTCTGCCATATGTTTTAAACAAGAGGGGTTAGTAACTGTGGCCCTTCTGATTTTGTTGAACTATAACTCCCATCAAGTCACCAGTCAGTGATAAGGGACCTAGTCAAAGAACTTTTGAAGGACGACAAGCACCACATTCTTGTACTAGGATGATTCCAATGAAGATGTAAAATATGAACTACATACGCACAAAATTTATCATGGCTAATCTCACTTACAGTCTGTGAAAGAAGGATGAGGAACCTTTGGCATTCCAAATATCTTTTGGCATGCAAACTTCTATTATCTCCATTCGTGGCTAGTTGTAAGGGATTATGGGAGTTGCAGTGTAACACATTTGCTGGCCAAAGACTCTCCATCTCTACTGTTCAAAAAATAAATAAATCAGTGCTCACCTTGAAGTTTGGCATCTTCTTCGAAAAGATACCCATCATGTGATCTGAAAGCCAGGTGTGGTTTATGATGCTGTACACTCCAAGTCTACCCCATCTTTGCTTGTTTATCACAAGACAGTAAGTATCCATGTGATGGTGGAAAATGTATTAGAGGAGCAATGTGTGAAGTTAAGTTTCTTCTAAAAAGAAAAAAGAAACTGCAATTGCGCTTATAAGACCTTGGTGAGTATAATTTACGAGTACACCTCTGACCAAGAAGCAAATTCCTCAGAGGGGAAAGTATTGATCTACATGGTCCTCCACTGTTATGAATCTAGCAGGGCATTGCCTTCTCTGCTCTTACAGCTGATAGAGGCCAGCTGCTTCTGTGTTCTTTTACCTGTCATTCCTAACAAGCAAATGATCATGTCTCAAATACTATCATACTAGAAATAATGGGAATATTCATATTTTTAAAAATCAGGAAAGCCAGTTATCTACACATGCTGTAAATCAAAGACTGCAGTGCTTTCATAGAAGAGCCTCCTTATTCAAATTAATGAAAGAGATAGCTCTATGAATACACATACAATCTTGGGATCTGAGCCAGAATCTGAAATCAGAACTTGCCCATGTGTGGAGGTTCTTGATGACAGGTTAGGGAAAGGACCAGTAATATAATTCTTCTTGCAGTTAATTTTAGCAGTTTTCTTCCTATTGTGAGAGTTTTCAAAAATCCTATGTGTTTTTAAAAGACTCTTTTCAGTTTGGGACTTATACTGTGCAAACTTCACATGTGGGGTTGGGGTTGCACAGAAACCAGCATTTTTTGGTTTCTGCACAGAAAATACTGTAGCTCGGGACTCATCTTGCATAAAATTTGTATGTGGCTGTGTGTGTGTGTGCGCGCACACAGAAAATACTGTGCACAAGAATCGTGTGAATTTCTCACAATAAATTCAGAGCACCACAAATTCTCATCATTCCAATATTCTCATCACCCCGACACTGAGAAACATGTGTTTCCATTATTTTAAAAAACATATTTTTAAATGTTCTTTCCATCTCTAGAAACGTTTTTTCAATTTGTTTATACATTACATTGATATCCCATATTTCCTCCAGTGAGCTCAAAGTGGCATACATGATTCTTTTTTTCCTTCCTTTATGATTGTGGCCAAGCCACTGTGAGGTAGCCCAGGCTGAGAGAGAAAGAGTAACATAAAGTGAGCTTTGTGACTCGGAAGAAGATAAAAACATATGAAGCAGGACAACAGTTAAAACAACTTTAAAAGCTAACGTAGTTTAAAACCGTACAAATGTATGTTTCAAAGTATATTGGTCCTTTCAGGCTTTAACAAAAAGCCATGTTTTAACTTGGTGCCAAACAGCAGTGCATGTTAACATCAGTCAGACCTCCAATGGGAGAGCATTCCACATTCAGGGCACCACAACCAAGAAGGCCCTCCTCTGTGGTCTTTGTACTGACCTAATCAAAACACTGTAATTTCTACTTAAGACAGCTACATTAGCAGTAAGCAGGAAGTCTGTGAATCATCCTCATTGAAATTTTTCTTCTTCTATTTGAAATGTTTGCAATTTTGACCATTATTGGTCAAAACCCTCTGTTTTGTCACCCTCCAATAAAATTTGGAACCATGCATTGTGTGTACTAACAAGAAACCATTTACTTTGCAGCTTATATTGCTTCTGTGTTCTGAAGGAGACTTGTCCAACATTCCGTACTTTAAAATCATAAAATAATATTTATCTTGGCCTCAAGACAAAAATCAAGTGAAGGAAAACTAATTTATTATCTCAAAAGATCCTAAAAACTATGTGTCACTATTATGACATGGAGAACCAGCATGGTGTAGTGGTTTGAGCATTGGACTATGACTCTGGAGACCAGAGTTCAATTCCTAGCTCAGCCATGGAAATCCACTGGGTGACCCAGAGTGTGTTAGAAAAACTTGAAGGCACACAACAATTATGGCATGCAGGACTATATAGACCAATATATCAGTTGGTGTGGTAAGTACAGAGGCTCATTACATTCCACTATATGTTAAATAAAATCCCTGTCATTTTTCCAGCTACGCAATTCATCTTCATTTACTTTTATTATAAATTCAAAAAGATAGCCATGTTAGTGTGCTTTAGCATAAAAACACATAAGCTAACTGGGAAGAAGAAATTTTTAGCTGAAAAAGTTTCTGCTAGACATTTCTTCCCCCCAGTTAGTCTAAAAGGTTCTACTGCTGCTGCTGTTGTTGTTGTTGTTGTCGTCATACAGTGCAAAGCCCACCCTTGTGTGCTGCTAGTGGTTGCATCCCAACCACAAATGTCAGTGATCAGCTATGCTGAGTCAGCATTGATCCTTACTCACCTAGCCACTCAGCAAATTATGCTGTTTTGCTGCTGGTGCAAATCCTTGTGCCAGTTCTCTTTCAGATGCAATTCATTTTTCTGAATCTTAATTACAAAACTCCAGATAGTATATGAGGTAAGGATATATGAAGGACCACTTCCTCAGATAGTACACTGGCTGCTTACTGCATTGAGCATCAGAAACCTTTGTGTCCTGTTCCCAGTTTTTTCCAAGGTCCAGTCAATCGCAATATGACAGAGTCTTTTTGGTTGCAGCTCCCAGCTTATAGAGCTCCCTTCCCTGAGAGGCTCAGTTTTCTCCTTCCTTTTGAAGATTTATATAGTCTGAAATTTGTTTCTTCTAGGTTTTATTCTGGTGTGTGCATGTGTTCTCATACTGATGATTAAATTGGTTATTTTTGTCTCAGATTCATTGTATTTTAATTGGGTTTTATGAAACCTACTTTGGGGTGAGTGATACTTTTTAGACTGAAAAGCTGCATACAATTTGAATACTTTCAAAAATAAAATACATACAGTAAGTAAGCCAGACAGACTGTTTTACTTGTACAATTACCATTGTAAGATACATTCCGTACCTTATAAAGGACAAAGGGATGAGTCGTCATACATTGGCCTCGTTGGTTAGAGCTGACTGCTGTTGCTGCTCAGCTGTGTCTGAAGGGCAAAACAGTGCCCAGCCCCTGCTTTACACTAGCAAAACCATTCTTCCTGGCTGTAGTAGCCTATGCAAGAAAGCCGGAGGGCGCAAGATTCAACTATCTCAACCCAGGTTGGCCTCAGTTGAGGGCATTCCCCCTCCAGCTCTGGCTTCCAGATTTGCAGGTTGTCACCCTGCACCAAAGTCAAACAGGGTTTAGTATTCAGAGGAAACAAATTGGTGATTCTCCACTCCAGCAGAGGAGACTGTACAGAATTCAGTAGACCTCCTCAACCCATTATCAGGGAGTATTGAGCAGCCTCAAAACATTGTGGAGACAGCATTAAGGAAAGAACAAACAAAGTGCTGACCTTGGGTGGGGCTTCCCAAGGCTGTATTTCTAGCCCTTGATCCTTCTAGCCTCTCTAGAGTACCTCTTTTCTGCCAAAAAAAAAAGAGGGTGACCTGCTTCTTGTGAGATTCACCAAGAGTTCATTTTTTTAAATTGATTGAAGCCCACATCCCTGCTGCTTTTTTTTTTTTAACTCATTCCAAACCAGATGTGCCAGATGGAATGCAGGATAGGACTCCTTTAAATTTAATCCATAAGAGATCTTGGACCAGGATGAGATACTGTGAAGCTATGTCAAGCAGGACAAAAATACCTTTCCTCCTTCATCTTCCAAACCCAAACTTTCAAGCATAGCTGTCCTTTCTCAGCATGGCTCTGGCTTCATTTGTGGAAAGTGGGGAGAGGGAGTGCAGATGACATTCTGGCAACAAGATCTGAGCTCCTCTGTGTCCCTTCCCCCTCCACTCCACCAGCAAAGCAAGGGCTGTGTTGGGAAGAGATGGCTACAGCTGAAAGTTTGGGTTGGAAAGAGAAGGAAGGACAGGTATCTTTTTCCTTCTTGACAGAGCTTTGTCCACTTCAAGGTATAGGAACCCAATCTGGCAACCCTATTCCAAATAGAAGTGAACCTCTTGCTCTTTCCAGTCCTGTTTTGTTTTTTCCTGGTTTTCTTTTGAGGAGGGGCAGTCTATGTCACAGTCTATGCAAACTCAGATGGTTCCGGGGTAGAAAACTGATCCCTGGATCCACCATAGGTGCCCACCTTTGAGTTAGGAACTGTGGGGTGATACATAAAAGGTGCAATGAAATCTCTCATTTGGGTCAAAATGAACTGTGATCTGAGGATCGGAAGCTGATTACAGAGGTGGAATGTAGACAGGCAAGGCAGAAATTTATATTTTATCTATTAATTTTATATCCTGCTTTTCTTGCAACGTGGGACCCAATGCAAGCTAAAACAAAGTAGCTAAAACACTTGGTAGAAGAGTTTAAAAACTTATTATACAACCAATCCAATTAAAACATTGATTGAAAACAATTTAAAAAATTCAAAAATACATCAAAACCACTGAACATACTTCTGCCCCAACCAATTAAAAGCTGATGGTCTTTGCTTGCTGGTGAAAAGAGAACAGAGGTACCATCTGAGTCTCTCTTGAGAGGGAAGAGCCTCTCAAGCCTAGGCACAGCCACCAACGGCTCTCTCCTGTGTCCTCTTCGGATGAGCCTGTGAGGGTGACAGGACAGAGAGAAAACCTTCCCTTAAGAGCAAAAGACTTGGGCAGGCTTATACGAGGAGGGCCACTGTTTTCTACTATGATAGTTACCCATTTGCTCACTCTATCCCCCTTTTTCCTAACTAACCAGTCCCCTGGGCCACATCCTTCAAGGCTTTCATTTTGCCTCAGCCCAGAGTTGTACAGACCTACAGACAGTGTTCCCCTGGGCCTCTCTGAATCTAGAAATGTATGATAAATGTGATCAAATACAAGACATCTGAGTGCTGAGTTCTGCAGTGTTAGAAGAGACTTTTTCTTTATCTGGGAGTGGGGAGTGCACCTTGTTTTTGCATAAGATCAGCAATTCTAATTGTAGTGCCTGACATTCAAGGCTAATCCACCAGCTCTAAAGCTTATTAAAAATGGCAACGAACACATTGATAGCAATAGGGGAGGTCAGAAATTGTCAAGAGTAATGCTTGTTAAAAATCGGAGATAAAATTATGAATATAGTAGGAATATGGGTTTTGCATAAAACCCACAGGTACAAGAATCAATAATATGACAGAGTACAATGAACAGTGCCAACAGTTGCAGATAGAGCCAGTGGCGCAGCTCCCCAAGCAGGAAGAAAAGGCCTCCGTTTTTTAAAAAATCATCTTTTATTTCTTATGCTGTGCAGAATTTTCCCCCTATGGAATCAAAAATAGAATTAGCAGCTGAAAATAATAAATGCTATCGGTGAAGCAAGATTGAAACAGATTAGAGATTTTGTTCCCAGCTCAGCCACTGAGAGATGGTGGTAAAATTTGCTCAGTTACAGATGCCTTAGTTTTTCATTTTCCAGGTCTAAGGAAAAAAGTGTCAACTGCCTTTACAAAACCTCCTCAATAACATAGATGAATAGGTTAGTGTCAGGAATGGAAATATGTTAAGTACTAGATTAGAAAGAAAAACAATAGAGCAGAACTGTGTTCATGTTCTGATAGGGAATTTCTCAAGGTCAAATTGTATGTTACAATACTGCCATTTATCCAGCTAAACTCCACCTTGACCAAAATCTCTTGCCATTGGTGACTTGGGTTAACTTTGTTGGTAGATCTGTTCTCACACTGTGCTTTGGTTAGCTGTGGCTGTTCCTGCAGATGACTTTATTAGCAAGAGGTATTGCATGCTTTACCCCAGGCCTGGCTCAAGGCATTTTGCTACCTGAGGAAGGAAAAGCAAGTGGTGACTCTGTCACATGCCTACCCAGGTCATGGTGCATAGTACCGAAAGTTGTCAGATTATCTGGATATATAAGAAAATTCCAAACACCTTTCTTCCTCTCCCAAGCAGAAATAATAATAAAATTTAATAGCAAGCAATTAGGTGCCCTCCCATAAAATCCAGAATCTGCTGCCTAAGGTTGCAGCCTCACTTGCACCTAATCGCACTCCTCCAGCACTGCACTCCTGGTCTCAATAAGTAAAATACTTTGATCTTCTTCTCCTTTTAAAAAGAAGTAAATAGAGAAGTTTCTGTTTAAGGAATTCTGCATCAAATTTCATTTGACCCTGAGGTAAATCAAATTGGTAGATAATCATTGTTTTAGAGGATGAAGTGAGAGGTATTGTTAGCAAGGCATGTAAGACCCTTTCTATACATTTTCCTCTGTAATGTGCTATCTTATCATGACTCACATCATTACTATCACTATCATAATTATCATCATAATCTAATAAAGTCAGTTTTCATGACCGAGAGAAAGATGTAATAGGGCAGGGAAATTCTGTTTATTTCATCTTCTCATCCCAGCAATGTCTTGTGAAGCTATGGAAATGTTCTTTCATTATTAATTCAGCAATGTGCTTATGAACTGGATGTATTTCACCGAGGATAGCCTACTGAGGTTATTGGAACACGCCAACTCAGTCTAGGCATCGCTCTTCTATTACAGCAATAATTAAAATTGCTTTTCTGGACTGCATTATAAGGATTGTTTAAAGATAGACTGTGTTTGTTTCACATCATTTCTGACCAATTTCATTGTTGCCACAACCCTCATAGCAGCCATTAAAAAAAATCCTCTATAAGCAAGAATCACAGTATGAAAAAAAATTAGTAAATTAAGGTTGACATTGGTCTATCACAAGCTACCATTAATGAACACCACAGAGGATTGCTACTCTCTCTCTTCATTGTCTTTATCTAATTTGTATCCAATAGCCCAGAGATTATGCAGAATAGATATGTCTTTGTTGTAGCTGCACATTTGGACAAACAAATAGGATTTTATAAATTGATGGTGGCTAGAAGTGAAAAATATGTATGGTCTTCTTCCTTGGAATGAATATTTGAACCAATATGTATTTTGTAAATAGCATGAAGCTTATTTTCCAGTGTTTTGACTGATAGGTCTCATTGAATACAAAAATACTTCCATGTGACTGTATAGTGTTATCATCAGCTGATGATAATAAGTAATATGGAAAACATAGTTCACTCTGTCTATTGTTCCAGGCTTCTTCTTTTTTTAAAAAAAAAAGGAAGAAAATATTCATTAGAATGTTCAGCCAAACCTGCATGCTCTGTTTTGACTCAAGGGATATATATCATGAAGAATATAGGCCAGCATTCTGCTCAGGTCCTTACAATGATTAGGGGAACCTATCTTGGATGAGTCAGGTTCCTCTTCACCACACAACCCCCATGGGTCCTCAATATCTAGCCTGGAGGGTCAGGAAACCCATCAGAGATTTGAGTGGTGCAGAAGGCTCTGGTGGAGGACAAACTAAAGTGCCCTGTTGTGGGTTTATGCAAGTGTAAGAGATTGTTTCCTCTGACATTTACTGACAGGCTTCTTCTATTAGCACTGGAATCTGGTTGGATCCTGGGCAAAGTGTTAAAACTGTTGTTACGTGCCTCTGTCACATAATAGAGAGAACCATTCTGTCATGCCTCTTAAATGAACCAATAATATTCAGTACGGAGATGTGACAGAATTTATTTACTTTTTTTATTTCTGTGCTACTTTCTCCCAGAGTATTACCCAAAGTAGCTTCCAGAAAAGTTAAAAAATATTTACAATATAGTTTAAAACAATTAAAATAACCATATAAAAACAGTTTAAAATAATTATAAAAACATACAAAGGTTTTTAAAAAATAAAATATCCAAACAAAATGAAAGTTCACCTGCTCACACATTAAAAGCCTGCTTGAATAGGAATGTTTTTGCTTGTTGCAAAAATTAAGCAGCAAGGGGTCCGTCCTAGCCTCTCTTGGAAGGAAGTTCCATAGGCTGGGAGCAGACATTGAGAGGGCTTTCTCCCATGTCCTCACCAAGAGAGCCTCAGACAGTAGTGGAACCAAGAGAAGGCCTTCCCCTGCAGATCTTAAAACTCTGGCAGGTTCCTATAGGGAGATACAGTCTTCTACGTAATCTGGACCTAAGCTGTATAGGGCTTTATGGGTCATGACCAGCACCTTTAATTGTGCCCAGAAACAGGTAGCCAGTGAAGCTGATTTAACCACGGAGTTATTATATGTTTGCTATAACTGGCTCTAGTCAGCCCTTCTGCCTGCCACATTTTGAACTGAAGTTTCCAAGCTGTTTCCAAAAACAATGCCACGTAGAGTGCGTAACAGTAATACAACCAAGAGGTAACCAAGACATGTGTCACTGCAGCCAGATTTGATGTCTCAAGAAAAGGACACAGCTGGCATACAAGTTTTAGAATTGGGTCTCTGCTTGTGATTCCACTTTAACTGCTTTGACAACATCCTATGGAATCCTTGAGTCTGTAGTTTGATCAGAGCCACTAGAGCTGTCTGTCTGAGAATTCGAAATACTTCTCCCTAAATTTCAAGTCCCAGGATTCTATAGGTTGTCACCATGGTAGTTAAAGTGGAATATAGCACTATAATATAAAGAATACCCACTCCATGTTTTGAGAGTGTCTTTTCCCAATCCTGAGTTTCACCCTTAGCAGCACTGCAGACATACTGCATTTCCCTAATCTCCAGTGGTCCAGCAACCAGCACTTTGAATAGCACTGCTTAATGCACATGTTCTTTTGATATGTGATTCGGGTGTGCTCCATAGTTAGTCCTTTTACTTGGATATGTTACGATATATTGATTTTGTATTGGAAAAATCTTTGGCATTTTACATTGTGTTCCTGTGGCATAGAATTCAGCTAAGGGTCAACATTGTTGGCTCTTATGTGCTTTTACTGCTGCAAAAAGGCTTATCCTCCAAAGTTGGAAAGGTAAATATTCACCATCTGTTGTTCAATGTTCAGAAGATCTTACTGCTTTGACTACGCATGAATGTATATTTTTACACACATCAATTTCAAGGAACTGTTTTTAGAAATATGGTCAGCTTATATCAACAGTCTAGCCCTTGCTTGTATTGTCTGTATTTCCAATTCCATTTGCTTTTCTTTTTCTCTCTTGCTTTCTGGTTTCTTTTCTTTACGATTGACTTAAAAATCCAAGATTTTTTTTAAAAAAAAATAATAATGTGCGTGCTTGAGATATCACAGAAAGGGCATTATATAGTATGTGAGACGCAAGATAAGATGTGGCTGTTCATTGTGGAATCAACAACAACAAAATAGTATTACTTTTGCACTTACTCTGTTGAAATCATATGGTGCTTTGAGATACAATCATGGATATAATTAGTATTTGTAAGAGTTAACAGTTCAAGCCTGTGTTTTTATTTGGAAGCAAATCCAGCTAAACACAAATGTCTTCTTTGCAACACATGCATAAACCTCATTTACCTGGAAGTAGGTCTCATCGACCTTATTTTTGAGTAAAGATGTGTGTGATTGAAGTTTCATACATATAAAAAGAAATCAGTAATGTCTTCCAGGCTTGTGCAAAAATAATCAATACTTTATATTTATAATTCATTACAAACTAATTCAATAACTTTTAGCATACTTTTACTCATGTACTACAAAATGATTCCCCGCCCCCCTTCAAACTGAAGTGTACCTCCAGTTTGAATTCAGGGGAAAAAATATGTCTGTTATTGGTCACCTGAGAGGCGGTCTGAATCATGTAACCAACTGGGTATGCTGAACAAATGTAGATCTCTGGGAAGCCCTAGTGGTGTGGGGAGGATAGTTCCCCACTTCCCATGTATTTGATGTTTTATGCTGTTGCATGAACATGCAGAGCACACTCAAAACATTGGGCTGCATGAGGCAGAGTGCCAGTGCAACCACAGTCAAACTTCATAGTATAAAGGTCAGTTTGTTTTACCACGTGAGGCAGCAGCTCCCACAGACATCCGTCTCTCCACCACCAGTAAAATGCAACAATAAAAAACCAAGGCTCAGACTCTGTGCGATAACTACACTGGCATAAGGTTAGGGGACAGCCATGGTAGAAAAGTTGTGCAGCCAGGGAACAAGGAAAAGGTAATTGATTGGGACCAGAGTAAAAGACTGTTGGCTCAGAACACTTTGTTTCCCCAAGGTATGACTTCTAAGCTGAGAGTATCAAGGTACCTCAAAGCAAGTACCTCAAAGCAAGGTACTCTAGGAAGGTGGCCTGGACAATTTTGTATTTCCTGGCGCAGGTAGTTATATGGTCCACCCTTCCCAGAGCACCTTGCAACTGAGGATGCTATGCTTTGGAGGAATAAAATACTTCGAGTCAGCAGCCTTTTCTGCTGCCCCAGCCACTGCTGCCACCAATCCATCCACAAGCGTGAGTGCATAACATACTTTATGTGCGCAGTATGCTAGCAGGATTCCCACCTAAGAATATGTTGCTCTATCATGGAGATCAAGATCTCTGAGGCAGCTACCTCACTTTGCTTTATGGTAGAGCAAACAATATGAGTAGGATTTACGAATAGGGAGGCACTCTTCTGTGAAATCGTGCAGTGAGAAACAAGCCCACCATTGCCTTTCAGATGCAAGGAGAGTAAGTCCTGCACACAGTGGAAGGAAGCAGGAGGGGAGGGGAGGGGAAGAGCAGCGGAGAAAAGAGATTGAGCAGTTTGAGCAGCAGGATGCAAAAAGCAAAGAAAGGAGTGCATTGTAAGGGTGCAGTGTGAGACAAGGGGGAACAGGAAGGAAGGGGAGTGAGCAGTGGAAGTAACGCTATGTAAGAAGGAAAGGAAGGGCACATAGAGAAGGTGAAAGAAAGTGAAGGGAGGGTAGGAGGGAAGGGAGCGTCAGTAGTGCAAGTGGCAGAGTGCAAAAAGGAAATGAAGGCACATTGCAAAGATATGAGGTAAGTGGGAGGGAAGGGGAGTGAGCAGTAGAAGCAGTGGTATTTAAGAAGCAAAGGAGGAGCACATTGCAAGGGTGTGAGCTAAGGCAAATTGGGAAGTAGAGGGAAAGGGAGAGTGAGTGATGCAAGAAGAGGAGTGCGAGAAGCCATGGAGGAGCACAAGATAAAGGATGGAGGGAGTAGGATGGAATGGGACTGAGTGATGCTAGTAACTGCATAGAGAAGCAAAGCAAAAGATACATTCCAAGGGTGCAAGGTAAAGTGAGAGAAGGAATAGGAGAGAAGGGAGACTGCGAGAGAAAAGGGAGGGTCTTGCAGATGGATTTGTTGTGAGGTAGTGCTAGCCAAAGGTCACATGATAAATTCCATAACCAAGCAGAGATTTGAACATGGATCTCCCTGCCCCGAGTCCAGCACTTTAGATATAAGTCTGCATTGGTACTCTCAGATGTGATGTAACTGTAAAAAATGGTATGAAAGTTGAAACATAGTGGAGGAAGAAATTCAACAATTAATGTGATGAATTTTCATAATTAAAATGCAAATTAGTATAATGTGAATAATTTCGAATAACATGTATAAATCCATGTCTGGATTTGAGGAAGTGGAATATGGAACCCTACTTGAAGCGGGGAGGATACCATCTTATCTCTCTGAAGTGGCAAATTCTCTGTGTCTGCTTCTGCTTATAATGGATCAGGTCATAGGCCCATTCTTCTTGATCCTTAGCACTGGCAGTTCTCTGGATTTTCAGGAAGGAGATGTTCCCATGCTTACCTGGAAACACTAGGTATTGTTTCTAGACTTTTGGGCATACCATACAAAGCATATGTTCTCCACAGATCTACAGTCTTCTCCTGCATAGAGGTAGTAATATGATACTATTCCAGAAGGGAACCTATTTTTATGAAACAGTGTTTGGATGGATGTGAACAGAAAATTGAAGAGGACATTTTTGGCTCCTCCCGACCCTGCACAGATCACAGTGCCTCAATTATAGGGAACCAGAAGTGCCTTTCCTGTTACTTTCCATCAGTTTTGGGGTATGTGTGTGATTTTCTGCTGTTTTAGGGTGGTGGCTCCCAAGAAACATTATAATACAATCCGTCCTACAGTCCTTCTCAAAAATTTCATTGAAGCTACTTTCCTTTTTCAAAAAATTTCAAACTCAGGCATCAGGTCTAGGTGGGTTCAAGGGCTTCCCAGGACCCCCAAAGGCCTGCATGGTGCTTAAGGGCTACGTGATTCTCACACGTGTCCTACGTTGTTGCAGTGTGGTTGTGCCAATGTTAAACATCCCAACATTGTTCCCATTTTGAGGGTGATTAGTTGGTATCTTCTGATAGAAGTACTATTTTCTAACGTTTGTGTCACAGTCTTGCATCTGACCATCTCCATATTAAAAATGCATGTCTCTCAAAAATTTCTGGAGCTGCTAAACAATAAGCAGAAAGTAAGGAAGTTAAACTAAGAAGGACAGCATTGCCTTTTGGGAGACAACACAAGCACTTCAGTCTCCCTTAGTTCAAGGTCATTGCTCAAGGGCTACTACTAACTACTGCTGTACAACTTAAAGGGACCAGAGAAGCAGTCAAATAATGAAAGCATTACTAGAAATACCTAAACAGTATCATAATCTAGGAAAGCATACAAAGAAATAATTTGCAACCCAAAGAAGTTAGAGGAGAAAGAACTCAGAACACAATAAAACTAACCAGGCATACTTTGAGTATGGAAATTAAGCTTCAGGATAACATACTAAAAATTTAAATTTAAAAAAACAAACAGAATCTTGGCTTTTCACTTACTTCCTCTACTGTTACTGACAGACTTGGAATCTGCTGATTTTTCTTCCTCCTTTCAAATACAGTCAGCCATCCACATTTGCAACGGTTAGGGGCACAGAAACCCTGCAAAAGTGGAAAAACTGCAAATATCAAAATGGGTGGTGAAACTGAGACATGGTGGGGAGAGCAGGCACCTAGGGTCCAAACCAGATCAGAGAAAGCACAAGAAAGATAGGTGGGTCAGTATCATGGCCTTAAAGTTCTTCTCTCAACCATCTTCTTCACTGAGTGTGTAGGAGTATTGGGAAATGCATTTTTTAATTTTAATTTTTTGAAAATTTGAACATTCTTTCCATTCTTAACAAACAAATATTTTTCCACAGGAACCAATGCATTTTGTGCAAAATACTGTATTTGCTGGTGTATAAGATTCACGTTTTTTCCTGGAAAATACTACTTGAAAATGGGCTGTGTCTTATGCAGTATTTGCCGGTGTATAAATGGGGTGCGTCTTACCCACAGATGCGTGTTATGCACCAGCAAATACAGTACACATTTTCAGTCCAGAAAAATATGCTTTCTGTGCAGGGAAATCATATGTATTTTTGTACAAATGAACTTTCTCCAGTGTTAAACAGACACCCTTGAATTGTCTCAGAGCAAAGAGAAAATTGCTAAAATTAGTTGCCTTGTATGAACGAACAAAGTTAGGGAAGATTTAGATCCCTGATCTACACTACAGTGTACAATGTATACAGAAATGCCTATTTTAACATAAAATCCATACAAACACATTCATTTGTCAAGAAAAGATATATTTGCCTGCTGAAACATCACTTTGAGGACACCGGTAGCCTGAGAAATGACAACCTTAATACACTAAAAACTAGAAAATTTGCAGAAATGGGATTGAATATGCTTATGAATTATCATATGCAAAGCTGACATAAACCAGACATACAATAATCCATCAATTTCTAGAGGTGGTGTATAAGGAGACAGTGAGATGCAGCATCTTGGGATTCCTGAAAATATATACACCGAGGAGACATACTGCATCTCTGTGTGATGTGCTATGCATATAGAGATAATCACATCATCCTAAGTGATCATTGTCAGTGAGGGCAGGCCAGCAGTATCCTCAAGTGCAGTAATTTAATTTTCTCAGTAGAAATAAATGCTAATCATCTACATATATGGAATAAAATGAAGGGGGCACTGGGAGGCATCATTAGGCTGGCATCCTGTTGACCCACTAATTAAGAATCCTATTTTCACATCCCTCTCCCTTTCATTTGCATATTATGTTCCTTGGTGACTTTTTCCAGGGTGATCCACCTTGGCAGACACCTTCATTTTTTTTTTTTAAATGTTGCCATTAAGTAGAATTTTAAGGCTAAAAAATAATTTGAA
Source organism: Ctenosaura bakeri (assembly GCA_948474755.1). Classification (NCBI taxonomy): domain Eukaryota; kingdom Metazoa; phylum Chordata; class Lepidosauria; order Squamata; family Iguanidae; genus Ctenosaura; species Ctenosaura bakeri. Next base: position 328,714 of record CAOLHI010000677.1, read on the forward strand.
CAGAATGTTGGATAATATGTCGTATACAGCAGAAACGTGTTTATCAAGCTAAGCAAGCAAAATCAGAGTCATCTTTATCAGGTGTGCACCCCTTCACACATTTGTAGTACAGTCAGATTTTCACACATCTGGTCAACTGGTCACGGCAAGTATGCTCTTGCAATGGTCAGGTTACAGTCCACAGGTTTTCTTCTTCTGCTTAAAATCCAATTCTCACAGTGAGATAGTGTATCTGAGCATTAGGTGTATTCAGTGTAACGATGTGCATCCATCAGTTTCACCTGCAGCATTCCAATCCTTGTCAGTTTAGCATAGGACCTTTCTGCACAACACTGTTACAGTGCTATCATTCCACTTTCTACATCCTATGGAATCCTGGGGTTTGCAGTTTAGGGAGGGGCCTTTAGAATTCTCAACCAGAGAGTTCTTTGACCTCACTGAACTACAAAACCCAGAATTCCACAAGATGTTGAAAGTGGAATGATAGCACTATAACAGTGTAGTGCAGAAAGGCCCATAGGCAGGAAAATGGGAGACAGGAAATAAATAATTATTTCACCACTTGTGGGTAGGGAGAAAGAAGTTGGCGCTTGCTAAGTGATGAGCTTTGCCCCTTCTTGTTGGACAGTTTTTCCTCCTCCTGCAACAATTTAGCAAAATTCTCCTCTATGAATTCTGTGCCTGCAAGTTGCTCTGGCTTCATGAACCCATTTATGGACAGCTGTATAGGAGGCCACAGAGGGAAATTAAATATGGAACATGGGTGGGGGGAGTTAGCATTAGAACATACAAAGCAAGGGACCACTAAGTCAAAAAAACAGAAAAGGGGAAGGCCAAAAACCTAAGTACAAAAGAAAAGATTTTGTAATACGGTGGAGAGCAGGCTCCTAACCTAGTCTCTATTCAGATGGAGGAAGGCTGCTTGTCAGGAGCTACAGCTTTCTAGAAAACTGGCTCTTTCCGCAGAAGAACCACATCTTGGAAAAGAAAGGACTTTCACTGAAATCCATTTAACTTGCTTCCTGGGAAATGTGTTGAAAAGTCTGGGTGGCAAGAAAGCTGTATGAAAGGGATCTTTGTTAAAAGGATTGATTACATATTTTAATGCCCCTGTGATAATCCTCCTTAATGCGCCTAACGCCAAAATGAACGCAGAAGGGGGGAGCTATTCCCTTACTTGTCAAAACAAAGCACATTTTCTCTTCCAGTGACATCTAACAGACTTGAGCATAAGCAACTGGAGCTAATTATCTTGTGACCAGCAGGCAGCCTTGAATAGATCTTAGCTGAAGACTTCCAAGTAGCAGCTCTTCAGATGGACTAAATAGGAAAGGGCCTTCCTTCTTTTTTAAAACAATATTTAATAGATTGCTAAATAATTGAACAGAACGGCCTCTAAATACTTTGCTGACAATCAGCAAGGAAAATTGTGGGATTTTTTTTTTTTTACCCTTTCCTGTGTATCACCACATTCTGAAGAATATGTGTTATTTCATAACACCTCTGGGAATGATTGGGGCCGCTATTTAATTAGCACATTGCTGCTGATAACATTATGATGTTATTATTTTTGCCTCATCACACTTTGGGAAGTCAGCAGTGTAGTGCAACATTTTGGTGGACAGCAAGAAAATTCTATTTTAAATGAGATGAGGGAGTATTTATACACACAAACGCACATGTACAGACAAACCCACGTCAGGGAGAGGTCATTCATGAGGTTACAGTGTCATAGTGAAGGGCAACAGAGTTTGTAACTCCGGCCCTCCCTTTCTTACTCCTTTAATTGATTTATTCTTATTTTTTATTTTACTTATATCCTACATTTCTCCAAATATAGGACCCAAAACAGCTACCAGTGTAAGCTAAAACAGAACCATCCTCTCTGACATTTCATAGATGAAAACTGGAACACATGTGTCCAAGCAACATCAGATTGTGGTCAAGATGGGACAAGGTATTAATGACGAAGAGAGACTGCAATGGTTTGCTTTGGCCTGAGCCAACTAAAAAGGGAAAGATTCCACACTCTCCACTCTTCTCTCCCTGCTAAGTTTATTGAGTGCTGCTACTTTTGCATTTTGAACTCAGTTTGCAGCCGTTGAAGTAAACTGACTACAAAGGAGAAAGTGAGAGGAGGACAGAGAAACTGGGACATTTTAATAACAGCTGAAGAAGTGGGATGATGGAGAATTAATTGGACCATCCCTGCCACATTGGAGGATATGCAGAACACAGTTAAAACAAGGTGTAGTACAAAGCTTAAAAGCAACTAAAGAAACAGTTATATTAAAAACATTAACTTACAGCAATTTTAAAAAGCAGTCAAAACATGATATAGTTAACGAAAATGTAGTCCAATAGTAACTTGATTTGAAGCAATCCTTAGGAAAAGCTTATATTGACATGCTGATAAGTATTTTTTTAAAAGCACATCCTTAAACTATATGAACTGCTGAGATCTTCCTTTACCCATTTCCATATCCAGGTAGGATACAGCTTGCAGTCCAGAATCCTGACACAAATTGGCAAGTGTAGATTCCTCCTCACTATCACCAGACGTGCACTGTATATACACTCTGTAGTTAATGAGGAGGGATGTTCTCAAATATTAGAAATAAGCATGGAATGAGGCAGATATATCTTACTTTAAAAGAAGAGTTTACTTTGTGGCATGCACCAAATGAGGAGGCTGGAAGGGAATAACATCTGTGGATGCATACTTCATAAATGCAGGCTTCTCTAAATTCATAGCTGATAAGCTGCATTCACTTTGGAGAGTCACAGCTGATGCAGGCCTACAAATTCCTTCTGCGTTGCCACATAACAGTTACAGAGAAATGTGAAATCATGGCCTAGAGACTTATTTTCCACTGTCTGCAAGGGCAGGATTATTAGATCAAAGTCTAAGAGAGGAACGATTTTGGTTGGACATTAGCAAAAGCTTCTTAACCAAAAGAGCACTTCAACCATGGACACAGTTACTATTTGGAACCAGCTACCAATTATGTCTTCAAGAGGTCTTTAAAGAGAGGCTGGATAACCATTTCTGAAGGTGCTCTAGCTATGAACCTGTTATGCTGAGAAGATGAATCAAAGCCACAACCAACAGTATAGGTTAGATTTAGACTAAATTAGTTGCCTGAATTTCCACTGGAGTCAGTGGGATTTAAGTCTAATTATGACTAATTGTTCCCTTTAAACTCTCTGGAATCTAAATGCAACTCATGGTTAATTTTTTATTTCGCTCTGTCCTTGTTATGTTTAAAGGCCAGGTTATTTCTTTGTTACACTTAATTTATCTTGTTGCTGTTATTGTGTGCCTTCAAGTTGTTTCTGACTTATGGCAACACTGAGGTGAACCTATGACAGGTTCTGGGGCTGAGAGTGTGTGATGTGTTCAAAGTCACCCAGTGGGTAGGGAATTGAACCCTGATTTGCAGGGTCATAGCCCAATGCTCAAAGCACTATATTTTGCGGGCTCTCCACTTGTAATGAATTGTTTTTACTTTGTCTGAAAAGGGTATGTAATTTTAATAAAGTGTTATGTTTTGATAAGATGACGTTTTGTTGCATTGCCCACCTTGGAAAAGGAGAGTGTCCAAAATTTAATTCCAGCTGTCTGAAATTTGGTGAAACTAGAGTAAAATCTGGAGATGGCCCCTGTACTTTTAATGGCTGTATAGAAGAGGTAATTTCAGCAAGTGTTGCTTGTTACCTGGTTGTGTGACAAGCAAGCAACAGCTGTTGGGATTCTGTCTTCTACACAATCTGTGTTAAAGTTAAAAGAACCATTTTCAGTTTTTTAATCTGGTAACCCCAGTAGGAAACTTGGCAATGCCACATTCATTTTTAAATGTCCAAATGCAAAGAAATGCATCATTGATTGTGAAGTGATTGCTGGAATTCATGTTTGTTTGTTTGAAAAAGTTATTTGAAATATAAGTTCTTTAGAAATGATTGGCAGCATCTACCAAATGTTGGCCAGTGACTGCTGTTGTGAAATACATGCAAATTAAGCAATCATTCATGCCTGCACAAGCACACTCTTAACATTGGCTGAAGTTTCCTTATCCAAATCTTCCACTAAGGGTCTGTACACACATTGAACCATTATGGAAACAGCTTCCACATGGCAGCTATTTCACTCCAAGTGCCTAGAACCCTGCCCCGCAATTACTTTTTAACAGGGGCCATATTTTTAAGGCTGGCAGGCTTCTGTTGAAGCCAGAATGCAGACAGAAGTCTTTAACCTCCTTTCCAGTGAGAACAACTACCAATGCTTTGGCAAAGCCCTTCCTTTATACACCCAGCTGCTCAGTCTTGTTTGTGTCTTGGCTTGTGTACATGAGTAACAGCTGAGGAACATAAGGGGAGAGGTCTGCCCTATCCTCTGTTGATGTCCACACTGTGGAGGAAGGGGTTATATGGTACTGATGTCCATCATTAGAGTCGTTGGGTTAAATTGTATACAAGATATAGGAAATCTGTCGGTTCCACTTGTGTCTATATTCAGGCCTTTTTATTTTTTAACATTTAAAGTTCTTGCCATCCTTTATATGAAAAGAATTGCAGGTGTTGGTAAATGAACTAAAACATTTTTATTCCTCCATTATTACTGGCCAAAGCCATTAAGGTGCAGCTGTTCCCAGCATGGAGAGAAATCCATTGTAGTCTCTTGCCATATAGAGGGTTTCAAAATGAAGATGGTCTTAGATGTGACACCCTTAACTCAGTATGAATTCTTTTGAAATACACAGAGATTCAAAGCCAGACTTTTAAGAGTTGAGCATTTAGAGCTCAACTGGATGGACAGCTCTGCCTGGTTCAGTTTCTCCCAACTTGTAACTTAAAACTAATGCAATCTCTTTGCATCCTAAATATGTAGAAATCAAATTCTCACCCATCCATATCTAAAATGAGAGGAGTAAGGTTTGCATTCTGTCCTGTGAGCCAGGTCAAAACCGTTTCCCTAGAGACACTCATCACATGATTTTGTTGTACCTCATGGTTTTTCAACACCAGTGCTGTGGAAGTCGTACATACACAGAATTTTTCACAGTAACACTAGTCCCACTTTTATCACAGAGGGACTCTTCAGCTCATTTTCATTTCTCACTATTGCTTTGGCTGCATTGGGATATCTGCTTAGTCCTTCCTCCTGCAAGCTTCTCATTCTTTTTCTCTCAATCATTATCAAATCCTTAACCTCTAAAAGCAGTATGTAGAGCTATGAAGCCAAACAGAATGCATTGATTGACTTCTTTTGCTTTATCAGTAGTCATTTAGGCAGGAAGCTCATTTAGAGTGATTTGCTTACACAGCAGCTTCAATAATGTGTTACTGAAATGAGGATGGTGATCCAGGTGAAGGACACTACCATTCTTTGGATTAGCTTTGCTCTGCATGTACCAACAGTGGATTATAGAATAACTGTGTCTTACTGTTATGCAGAGAGAGATGGATGCCACATAAAGTCCATATTGGGGGTTTTGATACAGTATGACCCCCATATCCGCGGATTCATAATCCACGGATTCAGTTATCCTGCACTGCCTGCTGTTTCCCCGCCTCCAGCTTGCAAGCCCAGGGCCCAATCGCCATGGAGTTCAGTATTATCACGGATTCCTGTATTTGCAGGGGGACCTGGAACCAATCCCCTGTGGATATGGGGGTCGTACTGTACTACCACCTCCTTCCTTTCCTTCCCAATTTGTTCCCCATATCTCTGCTCTTGCTCTAGGAATTCTTGTATGTTGCTGAGCCACCTAGATGGCTCATCTAGTCCCTGTTTCCTAGTGCTTCTTGGGTCAGCAATGCAGCATTTTAGTGTATATTTGAGTGGGCAGATTCAGTGGCATACAAATGATGACAAAGTGTTGTGAGGTGGACCTGTGAGTGACATTTGGTCTGCCTTTCACAAAATCCCCCAGCTAACCTGCTGGCCTTAGGTACCATGGAGGATTTGCTTCATCAATGGTGAACTGAAATTCAGCTGCTAGCCCAGACAGTTTCTGAATGTGCAATTATAAGGAAGAGTATGACAGTAGCAGCCATCTTATCTTTCACGTCAGGCAGGAGTATATCCTGGACCAATCTTGCATACTTGCAAAAATTCATAGCTAGAGTATTGGATAGAATCCCATGATCATTTCACTCTATCTAGAATAGTCCTACCTCCTGAGGCCAGAATTTGGATGGAATGCATTAGAGAATTTGGAAGGAGGACATTACTTATAACATGTTGCTTCAATAGACCTCAAAGACAACAATTTTCTTTTGCAAAATAACAAGATATGTGTATATGCCTTCAAGTCACCTATTAACTTATGGTGGCCCATGAATTTCATAGGGTTATCTCCATAGTCTATCTCCACTGTAAATGTCTGCACATGTTAACACAACTGCAAGAACTAGAATCCTGCTTTTTTTAAAAAAAAACCCGCAGAGATCATTACAATGCTGAATGTTATTCCTTGTACTGTGTGTTGTAGAATGCTTTTTTTCCTGTGCACACAACTCTGGACATAAAGCATTTGTTTTCTGCTATGTTTTATTTTATATCCCATCTTTCTCCCACCGTGGGATCTAGAATGACTTACAACAAGGAAAAACAAGATGATAACCTGATGATAAAAAGGTTAAAAGACAGTTGATCAAACTATCACACTAAACAACCTATCATATAAAAATGCCATTTATTTATTTATTTATTTATTTATTTATTTATTTATTTATTTAATATCACACCTTACTCCCTAGTATGGGAAATAAGGTAGTTTATAAGAAGTAAAAACAAAGTACAGCTAAAGCTTGTTTAATACAGAAGTATTTTTTTAAAATAAAAAATTAAATAAACATTTCTATTAAAGTTGCCATCTTCATGCTCTTCTTGGACCTTACCATGATCTGACAATCTTCTGGACTGGACTACTATTTAACATGGAGCCATCCATGAGAAAGGTTCAGAAATTACAATTGCTCCAGAATTCAATAGGCAGAGTTGGTGCTTCTGTTAGCCACTGGATTAATTAAGATCTTGCAGAAGGCCTGAGAGTCTGGGTCCAATATACTTAGGGCTGTGCTTTCTTCAGTATATACTTCCCCATTTATTTATTTATTTTAATAATTTTATTAATTTTCCAAAAAAAAATAAAATAAATAAAAACAAATATATACATCTTTTAGTAATACAACATATAGTGGTTTATTGAGATATTAGGTTTTCAATTGATGGTTTCAAAACTGTTTTTAATTCCACTGTGTTTTGATTTTGAAAAATATAAAAGCATTTATAAACCACCATATGGCTATTTAAATAAAACGTTCATGATTAAAACATTTTGTGCACTAATTTCAAGACTGGTATAATACCATTCCATGCTTGCATCCCAGCTATTTCTCCTTCTCATTCTATTTGGTAGATACTCATTTGCTTTTGCTGTCCTTTCTCCCTCCTTCCTTCACCTGTATATGACATACCACTTCAGACAAAGGAAGCAGGGTATCATGTCTTGCTGTTAGTTTAGGGTAAACCCATTGGATCAGTGGGGTTTGTATAAGGGTTGATTTGCTATTCAGCCATTGAGTCAATGGGTCTATTCTAGAGGGGTATCACAATTAGATTCAGGCCCTGGGGATTCATTTCACCTGCTCACAGACCATCTGAAAGGCCAGTCCATTTCCTTCCCATCAGCTGGTTAATATTCTTGAACAGCTCCTGCTTGCTAGGAATCAGGTCATGTTTAAGGAGATACAGCAACATGCAACCTAGGCTATCCATTCAACTTCATAAAGCAAGCTGTCTGCTAGCATTGAGAAACTGGTATGTAGTGTCTGAGTAGCTTTAGTTTTCAACATGAAGAATCACAACAGATCTGTGTTCAGGGATTCTTGGCTGTGCTTTAGGAGAGCAAAGCCTGCTGTCAGAGCGGCTTAATATAAATGTCTCCAACCTGCTGTTAGGTAGCTTTGATTTTCCTCATTTTGATGTCCCTGACCTCCAGATAAAGTAGCTTTCTGTGTGTGCATGTGCATACACACATGCACTAAGGAAGGAGAAACAAGGCTGCTAGTTACCTAGACAAGCCATATGTTGACAGACTCTGAAGTTGCTCTCATTTGTTGGCATAATTTCAAGTCAAGGTGTGATTCATATAATCCTGGCCTCTTTCTGTAAAGTTCACATTTACATATATTCAAAAATGTATAAATACCAACAGAGTTGGAAACATTTGGCATTTTTTCTTGTTGGATGGGTGGATTGGGAAAATAAGCAAAGTTGTACAACTTTGTGTCAGGAGTGTCTAAGTATGTTAAACTTCTTTTTTCATCAATGACTACTTGTGCTTGCTAGCTATCTCTTTTGTAATTTTTGTTGCCTTCAACTCTGCTCTGTTTCACTGAATGTGAAGAGTGTGTAGAAAGAGTTTGATTGAGCAATCGCAGCTGGTGGCTTCCAGGTCAATGGACTGGTGAGTCCTTGCTAGGGTTTGGTGTGAACTTTAAAGGAACTATTGATTTGCTGACCTTATATTGTAGGTGGGGTTCAGCATCTTAGAGAGCTCCTTTAAAGGCTACAAACAGAAGCAGTTTCTTTGTAAGATGTAAATCTTCACTTGTTTTGTTCTTGTATGGAAGAACAAATCATTTCAGTCACGTTGTCTCCACTCCATGAGAATATTGCTATTTTCAAGCAGATTCGTGCTTTGGGACTTCATTTGCAAAAATTTATTCATGCAAAGGAAATGTAGTTCTTCTGGAGAGAAATTAGGTTGTAGGTCACAAACTATACTGTGCAAAAAACACACGCAGTATTTTTGTGGAGGAGACCGTACAGGATTCAGCCTATTTATGCAAATTACCTATATTTGAGCAAACTTGAAAAGCTTGATGTAAATCTTTATATTATTCCCACAGACACAAGATTTTGTAGTTGTGAAAATTGCTTAAATTTCTGTGATTTATATAAATTGCTTTGGAGGCAGAAAATTTGCTTTTTATTTTAAAAAAAAGTATTTTTGCACATGGATCAGTATATTTTGTGAAAAATCCAATGTCTCCTGTTTAAAACTATTGCTTTTTTCTGCCAGCAAACTGAAAAATAAAATCTATGCTATGAAACTGTTTTTCTCAAAAAAAAAAAATATATATAAGACTATAGTCATCCTGACTTGGGATTTACCTATGTGCTGATTCTACATTCAACAGTTGATTCAGTGTGTCTACTCCACTTGGGACAAAACAACCTGTGTGTTTTGTGCAACCAAATCCGAAAGTGTGAAGAATCTCATGACTGTTTTCCTTTTCCACAGTGGAGTGTTGGCATACCCTTTTTTTCTTGGAGAAGTGAATATTAACAAATTTCTTTTCTATCCCTACATGGAAGCCACTAGCCACTACTGCTAGAGCAAGCAATTAGGAAAATGCTCAAACAACAGCTTAAAACTACCTAAATTGAAGTGTATTTCATTCCACAGAAAAGCCATAAAAGTGCTCCTCTTTAGCTGAATTGTTGCCTGAAGGAGATTTCATTTCATTGGACTCAGCAGGCTCTAAGAAAGCTGCATTCACACACACTAGTATGTTGTGAGAAAATGCCTGTCTCACCTCTAGCATACACACACTGGCAAGGCTTATAGGCCAGTTCAGGGGCAGAACATTCACAACCAAAAATACACATCTTTTAAAATGGGAAGGATTACAATATGTATATCTAGGGATAAAAACATGTAAAAACGTGGTGTTTTAGTCAATAGGAAATAGGCAAATTTTTAAAATAAGCATGCATGTGAAGGAAGAAAATCTGTTTTTTAAAAAATTGCTTGAATTTCACTACCGGAAGAAAATATCAAGTCTCCCTACCAATAGAAAGCAAGGATAGTAAGAAAATATGGGTGTGGTCCCAAGAAGCATAATGAAATGGTGACTGAGAGATTTTCAAAGTCCTTTTATGAACAAATCTTTTGTAACTGAGGTGTACTTTGAGATTACAGATAAAGGTATGGATTCTGCTTGCAAGAGAAGCATAATTCCATTTTTTAGATCATATTCAATTCAATTTAACTTAATTTAATTTAATGGATGCAGGAAAGGAGATTCCACCTGAACCTCAGGAAGAACTTCCTGACAGTCAGGGTTGTCCAGCAGTGGAATCTGCTGCCTCGGAGTGTAGTGGAGTCTCCTTCTTTGGAGGTTTTTAAGCAGAGCCTGGATGGCCATCTGTCAGGAGTGCTTTGAGGGCGTTCCTGCATGGCAGGGGGTTGGACTGTGGTCTCTTCCAACTCTACATTTTTATGATTCTATGATTAATTGAATTATGTAAATATATCCATGTTTAAGATATATACATATGAATTTATGGAAAGTATTTATTTAGACTGCATTCCTTAACATGTCTCCTCAGATATATTTCCCACTAATTTTAATAAGGCTTGTTTTTAGCTCAGTGAATATACAACCGCAGCCCTAAATATTTTCAGATGTTCATTTTTGTAAAAGAAATACAGTTGGCCCTCTGCATTTGCTAGGGTCAGGGGCACAGGACCCCTGAAAAGTGGAAAAATGCCAAATATCAAAGTGTGTGTGTGTGTGTGTGTGTGTGGGAAGGGGATGGAGGCATGGTATGGCACATGGGTACCCTGGATCCAATTCAGGTCAGGGAAAGAAGAGCAAAAGGGATGGATTTAATGGTGGCCCTATACTTCCTTGGCTGGGGGGCGGGCGGCATTGGAGGATGGTTTGTGGTGCTGAGAAATCAGACTGCAAGCCATCCTTGTTTGTCCAGGCAGTGGCTGGTGGAAGAAGAGAAGGATGGGAGGCAGATTCTTAAAGGGCGTCACGGCCTGATTGGGTCTGCCGAGAGGGAAGGTTCTCCCAGAAAAGGAGTGCCGAGAAGAGGGGGTAAGGGTTGGAGAAACTCACTGAAACCCACAAATGTGAAGGGCCTACCATATCTTATTTATTCACTCAATGTATCCAGTTCAGATTTCTTGTGTCAATATTTCAATATTCAGTGAATGTTTTGTCACTGAAAAAGTGTGACATATTTATCGATATTGTGAGTGCTATGTATGCTATGATTGTTTCAGTGCCATGAGTTATTACAGGACACTTATAATCTATATAAATTTCTAATATTTCAGTCCAAAAAAATGGATGCCATATTTACCATATCCATTCTTACTAAACTTGATCAGCCTACATTTATTCCAGGAGTTAAGTTTTGCTGGTCAAAACCAGCACCCAATAAGAAAACCATTAGGGTTAGTCTCAGCCGCATTTTACATTACACAATTGGATGGTGTTTTTCCCTATCCCTGTCACTTGCCTTGTAAAGATCAGTAGCCAATATTTCTTTTCACAGCGTAGACTTAAAGTATTGTCTGCTAAGTTCAGTATAATGCTAAAGGCACTGGATCAGAGAGCTTTTTTTTAAAAAAAATCATCACTGAGACATACATTGTGTCTGGGCTGTATACAGATAGTGGGGATGTTCCAGGAGTTCCCTGCCTTGGTAACGAAAAAGAGGGGCTCTTTCACACTACACAGTTGTAGCACTATGATGAATAACACAAATTTGTATCACATGTAACTTGCATTTGTATGTTACTATTAGGGATAAGCAGTAGTAAAACCACTACTACTACAAAGGTTACTACTAATAGTATTACTAGTCCTAATATACTTTTGAGGAAGTGCATTCTTTTGCTCTATCATATCAGTTGCAAATCATTCTTTTAGCAGTTTTTGAGTTTGATGGCAAACAATCAGCAAGAGTACTTCCTCACCAATAGACTTTCTCTTTACTATTTAGACTGCAGTTGAACAATTATATACCTTCTGTTTCAATCGGGGGGGGAATACTACGCAATCCTACATATGCCTATTCCAAAGCAAGTCCCTTTGACATCAGTAGCGTTTATTCCCAATCCCAGAAACACTTGACCAGGGACCCATTGTCACTGGATTCCACTTGAATTGCCATAGCAACATTTCATGGAATTCTGGAGTTTGTAATTTGGTGAGGCACTAAAGGAACCGATTCTGTCCAAGAATTCTAAATGCCTCTCTGCAAATCCCCGGAACCATGGCAGTTAAAGTAGTATCATAGCGCTATAATTGTATAGTGTAAATGGGCCCCAGGTGGGATGTAGTTCTGATTAAACAAGGGTAAAATTGCACTGCGAGTCTCTAATAAAATGACTGGACATTGAAAAATCTTAACTCTGGCTGCATGGTGCACTTAGGTCTTTAAAGCATGTGCTATTTTCTTCTGTAGTGCTAGTGCTTTTGTTTTGAAGATAAACAGGCATGACTGTCCCCAACAGCATGGCCCTTTCCCTCTCTCAAAATATCATACTATTGCAATTGCTCCAATGCTAGTGCAAATGTAGCAATAACTTTTAAAAAATGCAAAGTTTAGTAAAGTTGTTTATTTGTTTAGAATATTTGTATCTACTCTTCAGCAAGAAAGGCTCTTGAAGCAGCTTGTGTATTAGTAAAAGTAAGCCTTTGTTAAAAGGATATTGACTGTGTATGCCTTAAGTAGAAGAAACCACTCTAGAGAAATGCAGAACTAGTTAATTCTTTCTTTGGCGGGGTGGGGCATTGACATGGATATATGTCTTATGACTTATCTAGTGACCAGGGGAGAAGCCATTAATGGAGATGTGCATCACACAGTGGGAGTGATTGAACAGCTTTAAAGCCCTAAGGTTAAGAGATGGAAAGAAATATCTTAGTAATTATACAGGGTGGAAAAAGGGTAAGATTAATTATGCAGAGGATTATTATCCCACCTAGATGTAAAACTGAACTCACAGTAATTAGAAGTTTTTTGTCATCCATTTGCTTGAAGAGTATTTAACCCATCAGTGTCTAGTATGACTTATCAAGTATGCACAATTGTTGTGGTTGCATCACGCTTTCTAGAAATAATTGATCTCAAGATTTTGGGATGTTTTACAGAAGAGGTCTATCGATTCTATTTTCTATCAAAAATAATTACTTTCATTTTATTTTTGTCCCACTTTTCTACACAAAAATCCTCCCCAAAGAGCATGCAGTGAAAAGAAGTAAGGAAAACCATGGCAGTAACAAAACTCAGAATAAAGGAACATGCAGGCAAATAAAAACAAAGACACGTTATTTAAAATGCAGAGATACGTTTTTCCATCAAAGGAATGCCCTGTTTTTACTAGGATAGCTTTTAAGGAAGAAGTGATTCTTCAAAATGGTGGTAAGTGAAGGCACTTTGTCATACCGCATCACCTGTTTTTCTGCACTTTCTGTGATTTCCTGTTCCTATCTATAGTTCAAAACCAGCACCTTCAAGCTGGAAGTTCATATAGTTGTTTCGGAGGCCAATAACACATGGCTTCTTAGGCATGTTCCAAACAATAAATTGGTCACTGAGTTTTGCACTAGATGTAGATCCAAATACTTGCTGAGGGCAGCCCCAAGCATAATAAATTACAGCTGTATAAATGAGAGGCTGTTCAGGCATGCATCTTCATAACCTGTCTGAACAGGTTATTAGCTAACCAGCAGAGCCTCTATCTTGTCTAGATTTAGCCTGAATTTGTTTCCCCACATCAAATCCTTCACTGCATTCAAGCTTCCACAGTCTCCTAACCACCTACTTTTTAAAAAAAGAAAGCAGAGGTGGTTATCGTCAGCACAGTGATGAGACCCATCCTCCAGATTCAATGTAGCTTCTGCCAGTAGCTTCCCATGTTAAAGAAGGACAGGGAATCATGTGAGACCCTGAGGAATTTCATAAGCCACAAGGCTGCATGCTAGAAATCCATCACTACCATCGGAGAATGCTCTGCCAAGTAAGAATGGCATCATCACAGCAAAATGTTTTGTGGTGGTCCTGCAAAGTGGCTAGTGAAATTGCTCTGGGGTTGTTCCTTTATGAACTCATTTGTAAGGCTGGTTTGCTTCTGAAGAACTACAGTTCCAAAAGTTAACAGCTAATTTTCTACATCCTAACACATCCAGCTGTTTCCTACTTTTTGCCTCCTGTTCCATAGAAAGGCTATGACACTGATTTATCAGGGGCATGTGAATGTGTTTTTTTGCCGTTATCATATTCAGTATTAGGACTGTTGTGCAACATCCAGTAGATCTTGCGGGCCAGCTCAGACTTTGGGAAAATTGATTTTTGGGACTACAGCTCTCGAAAACCTTCATGCCAGCCGAGGCGTCCTGGGAGTAGCAGTCCAAAAAGTAAACTTTCCAGCATCTGAACTGCCGATAATATGGCACAAATTCATTCTATCCATATGTTTTCATGCCACTCCTTTTAAAAATCCCAGAATTAGTAGGATTTCCTAGTGGAGCGGCACCTGTGCTCTGTTTGCACTGAAACAGTCGGTATTTAACTGCAGCAGCATGTCACCGTTTGCAATCCATTGGATTTGGGCTGCCAAAAACCAAACTGACACACAAATGATTGAGCAGACATGATTTTGAGTCCATTATAATGCTCCTGGAATAGTGTATTCAGGCTATCCCAGCCTCTAAACAAGATAGCCTTTTGGAGATAAGGCAAAGGTGGCAGCACTCCAGTTAATGCATGAAAAGGTCAAGAGGAGAATAATTCACTTTCACCTTGCCACAGAGGGAAAGCTGCTGTGAAAGCTGCCCATTTATTGGCAAGATTATATATAAACACGTAGTTCATATCTCCAGCCTCCACCTCGGCAGACATCCAGCCAGAGCTCTTGTCATCACCTACCTACCTAATCAAGTGGTGGATTATCTTGTCCTGATAAATTGGAGCCTGCATCCACAGGGGAGGGAGGACGGTGGGAAGGGAAGAGGGAGAAGGAGGGAGAAAGAGAAATAAGTCTTAGATGAAGTACTTTGCTAGCCTGTAGCTAATAGAGTAGCAGATGTCTGGATCAAGCCCCTGAGCTTGTAATGCAGAGCGCAACAAAATGATTTGTGTTGAACAGTGTAAATGCCTTCAAAGGAAGACATCACTAAACAGGCACACAGTTAAGCATGATGTATTTGAGTCCAGGGGACAAAGGGAAACCAAGCTGCTTTAATGGGTATTGTTTCCGAGAGGAATGAGCACAGTCTGTATGGCTGATTTGAACTCATTTGCCCTAGAAGGGACGATTTTTATGAACTGCACTCTTGAGCAATATGCCGGTGTTTAAAAAAAGAAAAGGAAAAGGAAATACAGCACTGCTGAGTATCTTTCAAAAAAAAAAAAGAATCAAGAGTTATGGAGCCTTTAAGATACTGATTCATTGTTCTCAGGGTTTTGCGAGTTGATTACTGGCAACTTATTCAAGGTAAATAAACTATTTTCTTCCTCTTAAACCCTACCGAGACAAACATTAGCATTTGCTAAGCACACAACTGTGTGGGAAGGATTTGTTTAAGCAAAAGACAAAGCAGGAGAATTCTCATTCTGATAAAACAAATCAGCCAGTTTATTTCAGCATTGCATTCCAAAACAATAGAAAAGCAGTTGTGAAATGATACACCACAGGTGTAATATACAGCCACTGATATAACACTGGGGGATATTGCAGAAAATGGATTTTGAGCATCTAAGCTAGTGTCATTGAGTTTTAAATTGATTGACATTTACGTTCCCCTTTCATTAAAAACATTCTTTTCAATCCTGCATTCTGTATTATGAGAAACTTTTTGTCCTTGTTTGCTAGAAAGGTAGGGTTTAGAAAGTGTAAGCAAATAAATAATCAGTGGGGCATACTTCATTGGGATATGACACTACTACAATCCTGCCAAACCAAAGCGGGCCCCTAAATAGCCAATTCAAATCAAAGACACCTCAGTTGAGCTGCATTGTGCCTCCCCTTTGACTACACTTTCTTGCTATTGAGGAAAGGGTAGCCAAAAAGGAAGAAAAAAATCAACATAGAGAACAAAAGAGGATGCTGATTTGCATAAAATTTGAACACACCAATTTCTACATAGAGGTCTAATTTTAGAAACAATTAGCATAATTAAAACAAAAATACATCTCAAATTCATGGGAGAAATTACAAGCAGTTGACCTGTCTGCCACCTCAGTTTGCTTGCCAGGTACTAGGTGTTCATGGCAAGAGCAACAGCGGATCTGAGAGCCAGTTTTCTTACCAAGGTCTCACGCTTAGGGTGACATAGCTATTAGGAGTAGAAGTGTCCTTTAGATAAAAGAACAAAACACAGTGGAGATTCCCACCACTTTCACAACCACAAGCTTTACCTTTTCATTCCCTTGAAGAAAACGGAGAAAAGGAAACCAAGACGGAAATGCAATGATTTGTACTGTACATAGCATTTTTTAAAAGCCTTCTTCTTACATAGTGTTTAGAAACAATTTTGGGGCAGTAAATACATGAACACTTTGTCTTAAACGTTTTATTCATTGTTCTAAAAGAAACCATTCCATAATCCATTTCCCCATTTTTCTGAGAAAAATGGTTTGGGTGCTTTTAAACATCTCTAGTCGCGCTATGTCAAAATTTCTTTCTGCCACATGGCTATATCCACAAGACCATTGTAGAGACATCAGAGAGCCAGAGAAATAGCTGAATTTTAATTCAAATCAGAATTCAGATGAAATTCCACTGCTGATTATGTCAAGCTCTTGTTGCTCTCTTTGCTTCTATTCTCATAATAATCAGAAGAAGCCTTATTTATTTTCTGTGATATCATATTGTTGACATAGATAGCTTTATTAAACATGAGCTGAAATAAGCTTCAGTGAGGACTCTAGGAATCTGAGAAGAGCTCCAAAATCATTGATGGAAATTCCCATAGCTCAATGACAGAGCATATGTTTTGCATACATAAGCCCCATGTTTCATCTACAAATAGGGCTGGGACAGACCTTTTCCTGAAGTCCTGGGAAGACATTGCCAGTCAGCGTATGTATATATGTATATATTAAAATATTTCTATCCCCCCCTTTATCTTAATAACTTGGGGTAGCATACGATAAAATCAACGTAAAACAATAAATCATTAGAAATGTTTAAAAAGATTAAAATGATATTAAATGGTTTCTCAATTTAAAAACAGACAATTTAAACTAGGTTAAACAATTTTGAACCATTAAGGCATGTACAGACTGGATAAAATCAATTTAGCCTGAAGGCTTTAATAAAAAAAACTGGTTTAATTTGGCACCAAAATAATTCCAGTGTTGGCATCAATTGGGCCTCCAGGAGGAGGGAATTCCACAACTGGAGTGACATAACAGAAAAGGCCCTCTCCCATGTCCTCCCACAATGTATTTTCCCTTCTGATGGAAAATGGAGGAGGATTCCCCCAGTAGGTGTACAAAATGAGAGGTACTCCCTCAAGTATTGAGGTCTCAAGCTGCTTAGGGCTTTAAATTTTATTGCCAGTACACTGAATTCATAATAGAAATGTACTGGGAGCCAGTTCTATTCTTTCAGAACAAATCTTGCATGATAGCCAAGTGGAATTACAGTGATAAGTCTAGCTGCTTGATTTTGCACTAGCTGCCGTTCCTGAGCCATATTCAAGGACAGCCCCACATAGAGTGCATTGCAGTACTCTCATCAGGAAGTTTCCAGTACATGGAATACTATGGCTAAGTTATCTCTGGATGACTGCAGAGTGGAGCCCAGAATGTAGTTCCTCTGGCTGCATTTGTAGCCCTTGACTTCCTGGAGTACATTGTTTCTGGCCAAAAGAGGGGGAGAGGAGGATGGATGGGTGGATGGATGGATGGATGGATGGATGGTCTCTCCTAGAAACTTCCAGGAGGAACAATGTACAGTTTATATGTGTGCACACATACCTCACATTGTTTATCATTTAACAATATCTTTTTTTTTTTTAAACCAGAAGAGGATCTTGGTTTGTTTGTGTGTTTTTCTTATTTTTTTTTCTTATTTTTTTTAATTGCCATTTTTGGCAGCTTTTTGCAATCCCTGGACAGTTCCAAAGCAGAATTTTGAACTGTGGACCTGCTGCAGTCTATCCTTATTGTAGACAATACAGAGTTTGATGGATCAGCACTCTGACTCAGTGTGAGGCAGCTTCTTGTGTTCCAACATTGTAATTTTACAAATTTCTATCCATTACATTAGAACTGACAGCATGTGTTTGCTAATCCAAGTGTGGAGTAAAGTTAACAGGTTAGTTAATCAATCCATCAGTAAAGCCAACATCTTCCTGTGTAACACTGAGCTATATCTCTTGAACATTTATGGTATCAGTAATCCTAAAGTCACACCCACATTTTTAAGGTCACACCAAGTGCCAGGCTACATTGGTTTCAAGAACCTGTGACCAAATTTCCAAGCATGTTTATTTCAGGTTGGTATTATCCATTTTCCCATTCCATCCCCTCCACTGCTGCACTTTCCTAATTACTTTCCAAGCAGCCCCCTTAGCTGGGCTAAAATTTGTTCACTTGTCTTTTGTTAAGCCAGTTCTCCATCCTGCTCCCTGTCCACTTGACATTCATAACAATCCTGTGAGGTAGGGGCTCAGAACAGGATTAGCCTGATGGCATCTAAGGAGTTTCATGGCTCAGTGAGGACTAGAACCTAGATCTCTAAAACCCCAGTCAAAAACTCTAACCACTACTCCATACTATAAAGTCCTCCTCCTTCTCCCCCTTCTCTCCTGCAGTGCAGTTGATCCAGTCTAAATCAGATGCCTCTGCAATTACAGAGAAATGTCAGAGATCCAGCCATAGATCTCTTGCCTGGTTCCGTGGGTGCAAATGCTTGTTTTCCATTAGTTTTATGGTAACAATTGTTTCCAAAGATCCAGACTGTTCTTGGATCTGGCATATAACCTTTAGATTAAATGAAAGATGAAAACCCATTGCTATGACTTATGAAATCAACTGCACTCTCCGAATCCTTTGATTCTAGAGCGCCTCCTTCTCACAGCTGTTTTTCCCCCTTCTTTCTAGGGGAATCCCTACATGTGCAATGAGTGTGATGCAACCATTGACGAACTGGCACATCCACCTGAACTGATGTTTGATGCCGAAGGAAGGCATCCCTACACCTTTTGGCAGTCTACCACTTGGAAAGCTTACCCAAAGCCTCTCCAGGTGAACATCACCCTTTATTGGAACAAAACCATTGAGCTAACGGACAACATAGTCATCACCTTTGAATCTGGCCGCCCGGACCTAATGATCCTGGAGAAGTCTCTCGACTACGGTCGGACGTGGCAGCCGTACCAGTATTATGCTACCGACTGTTTAGATGCTTTCAACATGGAACCAAAAACAGTGAGGGATTTAACCCAACAGACAGTCCTAGAAATCATTTGCACAGAAGAATATTCTACGGGGTACATGGCAAACAGTAAAATCCTCCACTTTGAGATTAAAGATAGATTTGCTCTTTTTGCTGGGGCACGGCTACACAATATGGCTTCTCTCTATGGGCAGCTCGACACAACCAAGAACCTAAGAGATTTCTTTACTATCACAGACTTGAGGATAAGACTGCTCAGGCCAGCAACAGGGGAAATATATGTGGATCCGCAGCATTTGACGCGCTACTTTTATGCCATCTCAGACATAAGAGTAGTTGGAAGGTAAGAGAAAATAAGCAACTGTGTATACCTTTGCACTTGAAAGTGTGATATAAATGTTCTGCCCACCCATTCTAAGTATGGGAATACTTTTCACTGTTATTTGAAATTTTGACCATTCTGTGGAAATCCTCTACGAGCATCTGTGGCCACAGTTTTGTTAATTTGTAAACCTAACTAGAGTTTAAACTAACCAGCACAGTTAGAGCCAGCACACTCACCAGTTAGAGTTTAGATCAAGAGTGGGGCAGGACTTGAAGAACTACTACTCCCATCCTATTTCAATGTTGGCCAGGCTGTCTTGGACTGATGGGAAACTGAGTTCTTCCTTTGGACAGCCACGGGCCCTTCAACTCTTGGTGAGATCATAATAGAAGATACTTCTGGTTTGATTTAGATGTCCACAGAAATTTAGCTTGGCAGGCACCAGATATTTCATTTACCATTGAATTGTCTTTATTTTAACAGAATCTTTCCCGTCAGCTTCATTGGCAAATACAGGAGGCAAGTTGTTTCCTCAGACCTGGGGAACACACTGGAGATTGGCTCCCTCCAGTGCTAGCAATATCTATTCATTATCAAGTATTGAGGCCATGGACAAATCATTTTATTACAGGTATAGCCTGTTTCTTAGGATTTCTTTTCTTCCCATAGATGGCCAAGTCATATGGAAATCCTCCAGCACGTAAAAGGGAGGGGCAGACCTTCTCCAGTGAACTAATAGGAAAAAAGGTTACAAAATAGTCACTAAACAATTTTCTGTTTGAGAACAGACTTGTCAACTCAGTGAGGCCAGGTGTATCCACCCCACATGTAGCTTTGGGGCAATACTGAGGGGACAGTGTGGGAACTAACCTAGGCTAACCATGTCAGATTTAGATCAATAAGCCTTGTACAGAAGAACTGCCAATGAGGTTGTGCTATATGCTGTTTAGCGTGAGAGGCAATACCCTTTTAGATTTTCTGACAATGCTGGGCTGCTTCTGGTGCAGGAGTAAATTGACTGATTTTAGTTATGTGCAATGCCCAGGAATTTTAATGGCACATTAAAGAATTCAGGCTCAAAAGGATTTTCTAGATGGACTGAGTAGTCTTGTATTTACCTTCTGTCACAGGTCTAGAGGTCTCGAGATAAGCCATTGTTATGATGACACAATGGCTGCCTGATCCTAACCTCACTTAGCCTCGGAAAGGAGGAGATTAGATAGAAGAAAAAAACACAGACAATTGTGGGGAATCATCTGCATTCTGTCTGGCTGGAAATGCTACTATAATTAGAGGCTGTTGCCAACAACCATCCACAGGTGTACCTTTTGGATCTTGGCCATTATAACTGGTCTAGTGCCAGTTAAATCAGGGAATTTTGCCCAAATATTTTAAGGTCTAAGCACAGCAGGGCTTCCACAGTTCCTTTAGCAGCTTCAAACTTTGAGTTTGGAACTGGCCTCTTAAAATAGTCTATTAAAGATCCCTAAATAAAGCAGCGAGGGTCTTCTGTCACTCATCACAGTGACGTCAGAGGCAGTGATGCGTAATAGAAACCTGGGACACAAATATAACTCTTCACAAAGTTTTGACAAAGGAGAGAGATATCTTTTTCAGTGTGTAGATAAAGATGGCAAATTGCCTTTTATCAACAACTCAGAAGTGAGAAGGGAGTGCCGGGAAAATGTGATTTCACTATAGCAGATGTGCTAAGAGAGATTCAGTAATAATGCCATGTATTTATTTGTTTGTTTGTTGCTTTTATATCCATGTTTTTTCCAGGGAACTTGTAAGGCATGGATCCCTCCTCCCCACTTTCCTCTCACAACAATGTGAGGTTGGTCAGGCTGAGAGAAAATAACAAAAATAGTTGCCTTGTGGTCATCTGGTGGGCTTTATGGCTTAGTAGGGGCTTGAATCTGGATTTATGAAGTCCTAGTCCAGCACTCTAACCATTATGCTAAAGTAATTCTCACTGTAACCCATTTTCATCTGAAAACCAAATTGTTATAGTGTGGCCTTCAGGTCATTTCCAACTTGTGTCAACACTAAGGCAAACCTATCACTAAGGGTTTTCTTAGAAAGATTTGCTCAAAAAGGGTTTGCCTTTGCCCTCCTCTAAGGCTGAGAAAGTGACTTGCCCAAGGCCACCCAGTGAGTTTGCATGCCTGAGCAGGGATTTGAAGTCTGATCTCCAGAATTGTAGTCCAGTGCTCAAACCACTACACCATGTTGACCATACCAGTATTCTGGTATGATTTTATAAATGGAAGGTAAGCACTTTTGATTGAATTCAATTCAATTCATTGAATTTTAATTGATTTAAAATTGAATTGAATTAAAATTGAATTTTAATTGAATTCAATATGAGAAAACACTCATATTCCTAGAACTTATCTGTGCTGGGAGTGAAGGCTTTTGAGTAGATTTGTAACTGCAAACTTGTAACTATTGCCATGTTGTGCTACCTGAAATCCATCTAGCAGATTTTATAGGTTGTGAGCAATGAAGGATATGAGTGAAATCCTGTTCTATGAATGAGTGTCCGTTTACATGATCTTGGATAAAATCCCACCTCTCTTTCTTCTCCTGCTTAGGCAGAGTGATAAAATTTCTTTTAAAGGACTTCACTGAGTTTATAAAGCAAGATGCCCTTTAAATGTTACAGAAACACTGTGGTCTTCCTCTTTTTCCTAGCTAACTCCTGGGATGCAGATTCCACAGAAGAGATGTGTGCAGAAAACTCATAGCCCCACAGTCCTGACTCTTTATCCCTACCCCCACAGTGATGAGCCCTTAGATATTAAACCACTGCTGTGGGATGAATTCATAACTAAAAGTGTTTCTCAGAGTAGCAGTGTAATGTTTAAAAGCTCATTTAGCATCTTGTGCAATGAGATTCACCAGTCTTATAGGGAAATAAATATATATGTATCTTTTATTTAATTTTTAATACACTGGACTTCAATTAATTGTCTCTTGCTTGGTACTTGCAGTCAGTGGCCTCAAACTAGAAAGCGATGTATGGAACAAGACATTCCACCACACAGCTGGTTGATGGCACATAATACACATGTAACTGGTTAATGGCTTCTGGTGACAGGAGGGGAATAAGCATTCACATTCTCATCACTGGACACATTGGGAGGAAAGGTTATCTTCATCCACGTTCTGTGGTGTGTTCATCTTCTGGTTCCATATTCAGACTCTTGTCTTTGTACTCATGACTTGGTATGCAGTCATGAACACAGAGACAAATCTGAATGTGTGTTCAAAAAATGAATATACTACATAATGTGGATAAGGATAAACTGTAAGTAAAAACCCTCAATCTAGCTTCAGAAACCACATGTAGAAATCTAGCTGTTTCATTAAGCACCGAATCAAGGGATCTGCATCAACTTCTCTTCTTAGGCTATCATGTATAATTTCTTTTCTCTTCTTCAGTATAATGAGTAGGTTATAAATCATTTCCAAACTTTTAGAACGTCCTGGATGCAATATTGATAGCTGAACAAGAACACTTAAACTAAGGGGAACAAACCTGGCTGAATGTATTAGAAGAATTTTGAGTGACCACTGAGTACAACTGTCAGCAAATTATAATTGGTTATAAGATTATTCTTCCATCTTTTGAAAGTATTCAGTCTTTACATATGGCTTTGGAGCATTAGGGCCGATTTCTAAATACCAGTGCTTTACTAATGGAGTTGAAAAGAACAGACTATCAGAAAACCCTGATGCTAAGGCATTATCCGAACCCAGCAAACGCATTTCACAGTATTATTGTGCCAAGCATCAGCCTCTGACCCTACCTGTGGCAGAATTACCATATGAGAACATTTGCTCCAATCTGCCAGTAGGGAAAAGTTGTAAACTCCTTCTAGGGCAATTTTTGTGGCAGTGTTGGCCCAAGATCTTTTGCTGATTCTCTAATCCCTTGTCCACATATTGAAGCTCTTTGACTAGAAATTGAAATATTCGATACTGCTGATTGGGTGGCATCTTCAAACATGCCTGAAGTAGCAAGCTAATGAGGAGGTGGGGGGAATGGAAAGCCGGGTTATATGGCAGAGTCAAACAACTGGAAAGTTCTTGAGAAACTGATAGGAAGGTGATGCTGGTAGACAGTTCCCAGTATCTGTCATTCAAAGCCTCACTCTCTCTATGGTTGAGACAGCCTTGGTTTGTGGCCATCAGAATCTGAGTAACTGATGCAGCTTTACACAACTTAGGCTGTATTATGAAAACATATCTCTCCCCCCTCTTTGGTAAACTTAACAGTGACAACAGGCTAGTATATCTATTCATTTCAGTACAAATAACTGCATATCTGTTTACATTTCACACAGAAGAATATGCCAGGAAGCAAGTCAACTCAACCTTTTAGCACAGTATACCAATGAAATAGTATTCTTAATTAGAAGAAATGTTTCAAATGGGAGGGGGATAATAGCTTGTGCTGTAGTTAATATTCCTTATGGCCTTTCCCCTAACACATTAGCAGCTCTTAATTTAAAATGTCAAAACACTGGTAAAATGCCATTAGATTCATAATTGTTATTTAAATGCACAACTATTGTCTGACTAATGAATAGTAATGTTATTTTGGAGATCCCTTTTATATTTGATGGGGCAGTGTTGCCTTATAAGCCTTACATATTCTTTTTTTCATTTTCAGAAGGAAGCAATATGGATATTTTAAAGCAAATGTTTGGATTTTTCCCTTACAGGAATGTTATCTTAGGTTTTAGGAGGTTCAAAGGCTTTCTCAGGGGTTATACTAGCGGTGATGTGTATACCTCATAATAGCCTACACACACACACACAACCCAAATACATACTTCCAAGAAATAACAACTTGTTTTATGAAAGACTGCCCCTTCCGTTGTCAAAGTGCACCAAAACCCAAGCTCAAAAGACAGTTTCTTTTTAAGCTGAATTTGCCTTTTCCTAATCATAATTAAACAAATGAGAGAGAGGAGGAGGGAAAAGAGACAGAGAGACTATTCTAGAGGGTTTTTTTTTTTAATCAGCAGGCTTCAAAAGGGAAAAAAAGCCTCTTACAATAATCCCATACCAAATTGACTCTAAAAATTAAGTGTAATGGTATAGAGCATTTATCTGATGGTGTTCCTTGTTGGCTAAACCTTCTGGTAATCGGACAGACATACTACAAAGGGGTTATCTGCTGTGTAATCCTATCCTAGTAGATTAAATTCACCGTTAGTTCTTTTTTTTCCCCACTTGGCTGGTG
Source organism: Ctenosaura bakeri (assembly GCA_948474755.1). Lineage (NCBI taxonomy): Eukaryota > Metazoa > Chordata > Lepidosauria > Squamata > Iguanidae > Ctenosaura > Ctenosaura bakeri. Next base: position 353,522 of record CAOLHI010000677.1, read on the forward strand.
CTGATAAAACACCCTTGCAAAGCAGCCTTACAACTCATGTGGATCCTTACCTCCCTTTCACTGATAAGAGCTTAATCTACTCCCCCCACAAGTAGAGAAAGCACAGCTTTTGCTTCTGGTTAGTCTTGTTGCTTTAAAGAACTGCAGGCTGTGATACCTCTGCCATTCCACATGAGGGATAGCAGGCTTTAATATTTCAGCTGGCTAACTAACTAATGAAGGGCATACCTCAGAAGATCCAGCTTCCTTCCTCTTTTTGGTTTGGCTCATTCTTTATTGGTTCTTTTGGATTTGTTTACACAATCTATTATCCTCAGATAACAGAAGGTCCGGCTCACTTCAGTCTCTCTCTTCTTCTTCTTAACGCCCATAAGTTAAAATGCCAACATTCACAACTCTAAATTCAAAATGAAAAATAAAGTAACTGAAAAGTTAGAACTTATTGTCACAGAAGATATTCTCAAGTGTGTACCAATGAGGCAGTTCAGGGATGAGATTTTGAAAGAAAGCAGTAGATTGTTGGCCAAGAGAGGCGTATGTCAAACATTTGTCCTCTGTCCTCTAAACAAACCTGTTGTCTTCACATGGTGGACAGTCCTCTCCTGTTGCCAGTCTTGAAATAAATTTTAGCTGCCAGTCCAGTTAACTTTTGTGCACAGAATAGCAAGGATACCATGTAGCAAAATGTCTTGGATCAGCTTTGCTGTGTAATACAACAAATGTGTAATTGCATGTAATGAATCTCTTTGTTTCTGTTTGTGTTTTTGTTTTTTTAATTTACTAATCATGCATAGGAATGCAAATTCTGACTACTTTCATTTTTCTCACTGACATCAGCCACTACAAGACATTGGGATAATTTTTGTTGCTCTTATACCTTTTCACAAGTGTGTTTTTCCCCCAAATATCTGTAAGATGCATAGTAAGTCAAAAGTGGAATAACCTGTCTTGTTGTATTATCCAGTAAAAGTAGCAGTTGCGGTTGGGTACTTTGCATCTCTGTGGTCAGTTTTACTTGTTGTGTACATCAGCTTAGCTTTGCAAAGGGGAAAAGTACTAGTTTTGCTCAGAAAAAGTTTTCTACAAGTACATTTTGAATAAATTGGGAGTAAATAATGAGAGGAAAAAACAGTGGCATCTTGGTCTTGTGCTGGAGATGTTGGCTGAGGTCTGACATCATTTATTGTAGCTCCTTCTGCCAATACTACCCTCTCCAAACCCTTCTTCTTAAGCCAGGCAGTACCCCAACCAAAAGATTTCTGAGGTGCTACAGATTGGTGTACTGGGAAATGACAGCTGCAGTGCTCTCCTGGTCACAGAACACACTGCAACAAGCAGCTGATGGGAGGGCTTTGAGGGTCCTACTCAAACCACTTGTCTCAGTTTACCAGGAAAGCCCTGCAGTCATCATTTCCCAGCACCACAATCTGCAGCACATCAAAACAAACAAACAAACAAACCACCCTTTGGGTAGGGCACTGGCTGGCTTAAGAGGTGGGTTTTAGGGGTCACATTCAGTCATTAACAATTGTAAATGGGAATTCCAAAAGTTATGAGATCATTAAGTTTGGCTTGTGATCTCATAAATACTGAATGGGATACTGGCCTATATCTCTTAATCATGGTGCTGATTAACAGTTCTGGCAATGGAGTCTCATTGTTCGAAGACAGCAAGAGTTTTTCACATCCTCTAACTATAGAACATGTGATCAGCGTGAGGATCATTGTGTATGGGCAGCAAGCTTTAACATTTTCCTCGTCTGTCACAGATCCAACAAAAAAGTCCTTCCTTCTCCCTCTCGTAGTATTTGCTATGGTGATGGAGAACCTATGTTGCTTGCCTCCCACACTTTTCCATGTTACCTTAGGAGGCATGCAGATTGTCAGAGGAATTCCTTGGTATATTTTATCTTTCTGTGGGATTTGGCCATATAATTGTGAAGTCTACAAATAGCTACTCTTGCTCTTTAATATTCCCATGGAGATTCTGCTGTTAATCTCTACTGGAGTGAAGAAGAGAAGGTTTAAGTAACCCAATCTGATGGGACTATCCCAGCGCTGCTGTTGCATTGGGGAAGGGAACATAAAATATCTTAAAACAACAGTAGCGCTATCACTGTAGCTGTTAAAACTGTGCTGTTTCCATTTTGATTTATGTGGAGAGCTTGGATACCCTGGCTATATATAGACATAACATTTAGCCATGGTTTATTTGTTTGTTTTTAAGACATGGTTAAACAGCACTCATGAGTATATAATCAATGGATAAAACCATCACAAACTAGTTGGATGTGCATCTGCAAACTGTGGCATGTGTTATTCCAGCAGCAAGCCAACCATAGTTAAAACTGTTTCCTACCTTTTGTTGTTGTGTACCTTCATTTCATTTCCAACCTGTGGCAACCCAAAGGTGAACCTATCATGGGATTTGCTTGACAAGACTTATCCACACGAGATTTCTGTTTGCCTTCCTCTGAGGCTGAGAGAGTGTAACTTGCCCAAGATTGCCCATTGGGTTTCCATAGTCAAGCAGGGATTTGAACCCTGGTTTCCAGAGTTACAGTCCAATGCTCAAACCACGATACCATGCTGCTTCACTCAAAGATTACTATGCAACAATTATTCCATGAACTGGGTTTGACCTGTCACCTGTCTTTTTGCACAGCTCCATGAAGGTTGTACAGGATTTCTGCCTGTAATTACCTGAGGGCAGGATTTACTTTGGCAAAATGAACTCTGGTTTACTTATACATTTAGGATCTGAAAGATGCCTTAAAAATACACACACAGTGGTTATCGCTAGCTGTGGGTAAATGTAATATCTTTCTTGGGCCTGTGTTGTGAATGCAGAAGATGGCTGGAAGTCTAATCTGATTAAAAGGAAGTGCTGATTAATAATAACTTGACAGAGAAAGGAAATGGCTCTGGCACCAAACAGATGTCCAGAATAAAAACCTGAAAAGGCAAATCGAAACAGCTCAATTCACATCTTATGTAAGGGGAAACTTGCAATTGAATTAACTATATTTGAACTGCAGCTGTGCTTGGTATCTGCAAAAAGTCTTCTGTCGGCAAAATGCATCTGAAAGTCCAATAATAATCAAACAATCCAGGAAGAAAATAGATAATTTGTAAATTACTCTCTTTGCTTCCATTGGCCTCTGAAGAGGTTAAAAGAAAAAAGAAAAAAAAATATTGGAGATTCTGATATGAAAGCTCTAACACTGAAGACAGCAATTGCACAAAGCCCTTGCCATTATATTAAAGCTGGCTAACCTGCCCATTTTATATACAATTTGTTTTCTCATTCAGTTGCATTTTGCTGTGAAATGAGTCTAATGTATATTCCAGCAGAGATAAAACCCTGCATCCTCTTGATAAACACTTCAGTTCTTGTATTAGGTGTTTTTCATTCAACTTCCATTTGCTACTTTTCGTTGTGTGTTTATTAAGATAATAAAAAAAAAGAGGAAATGTGATTGTTAGCATTTTTGTCAGTCCCATTGTATTGCCATTATTTGAGAAACCTAATAATCCACATAAACTAATTCTGACTTATGAAGAGCCCTGTTTCACTAAATCAGGGCGATTTTCTCGGGTGAATAACAGACGAGTTCAGTGTGCCAGTACCTTAATTAAAGAGAGCCTCTGTTCATCTTGATTTTGTTTTAATTTACAGGGTAACACTACAATAATATCACTAATGGAAGGTACATTAAAGGGCATCAAGTAGCATTAACTGTATTAAATTATGGCACTTGTGTTAATTAACTTCTGGAGCAAGATAGTCCTAATGGCTAAAAAGGTCCACTAATGCATAAATAAGTCTAGCTGGGTAAGAACAGAAATGAAAAGAAAGCAGGAGAGGTTTTGTCCACTCTGTTCATTACCAGCTATAGAGAGAATTCTAAGAAGTTACACAATATGAATAAACCTCAAGAAAGCTTTTCCTATTATGTTCCTTAAAGAAACGATGAATTTACAGTCCTTGATTGATCCACAAGTTTTCTCAAGATACTTGGTTGGATGGCAGTGTGGGAAATGCTCCCAGAGTGAGTAGTGTGACCAAAACATCATTATCTTTGTAGGATGGACAACCTCGAACAGTGGGGGCTGCATTGCCCCTCAAAGCTAAACCCTAAACCAACTGAAGCCACAACCTACCCTTACTGCCACCACTGAATTTGCTACTGCACTACAAAATTTTGCTGGTGAGGACTAACTTCTGGCAGGCCAGCAGGCAGAAGCTCCTGGCTGCAGCTCAGCAGCCAAGAGAGCTTTCATGGTAAAAGTCTTGGGCAAGAAGATCTCTGGCTAGAGTGTTACTCCCTCTTGATAAAAGGGGAGCAGAGGATTACCAATCAGGGTCTGGAATTCCCATTGTTTGCATTTAGTCTCTAGTAAAAGTATTATGAATAGGAAGGACCAAGAGAGTGACATCTTGCCCTTTATTTGAACACAGCTGTTTAGATCAGAATATTTGAGAGTCCTATGCTGACAAAAAAATTTTAAAAGAAGAAACTTCTTATTAACCTTTGAAGTTATAAAAGTGAAGAATCCTCTGGTTGAGATGAAACAATGGAGCCTGCACAGCTATCTTTCTGTAATCAATAGCTGAATAAGTCTGCTTGTCCCACAAAATCAGGACAAAGAAATTAGAAAACTGGGGGTTGACATCTTAAAAGAGAATAGCTAAGGTTTTCAGTGCTTACACTTTATGAATACACTAAATTGCGTGTTATTTGTAAGATGGAAATAAATTTTAATAAGGAGAAATTACTGCATTAAAAATATGGATCTTGTCAGTTTGATGTTAATAAAAATATCTACTGGAAGCGTCTGGCTAGACATAAGTGTAGTGAGTTGCTAACTATAACTGCTGGACTAAGTGAAAGATAGAACCTTCCCATAAGCAGATGAGGATGTTTTACAATGGATTTCTGAGGAATTATGCATGGAATTCTTGCAGAAGAACAAGATAGAGATTATGAGGAAGGAGTTTACTGTCAAGGAACTGTGGTGAGAACTAAGATCACAGAGGGACACAGAAAATGACATGGAAGCAAAAGAAGATAAAAACCAGCTGGAGAGACAATTCAGTTCAAGAGAATGGAGGGAGTTACTGGCTTGGGGGAGATTTATGATCAAGAAGTCTTGATTTGTAGAAGTGAGAACACAGCCCAAGGGAGGAGGAAGCAGGAAACAAATTTACCCTGTTAAGCAAATTATTTTGATGGTTGAATGAAACCAAGTGGATTTAGTCTGTATTATTCAAGAGGTTATGAGATAGATTTAAAAAATAAGGGTACTGTCTCAGTAATTCTAAAATACCATGTGAGAACCAGCTTAACAGAGTAATAGAGGGCCAGGATAGGAATCTGCGAAGTTGAGGAGTTCATAGCCCATGGAACAGAGGTTATGAGGGAAGCAGGTAGTTAAATGCAAGATGAAAGATCTATTTTATACTATGTTAAGATAAGGTAACAGGTTTAAGATAATGATAATTGGATTGGGTCTATGAATTCTGTAATGGGTTTTATAATATGAAATGTTCTTGAAATACCTGGATTTAGAGATATCATTAAAAAGTGCAACAGATTCACAGTGAGAATATTATGTAATTAAGTCAGCAAGTCTAATTTAGTAAAATTAGTAGCATTAATGTTATTTGCCATGGACTGCCATTTATCATGTAAACAATTTGTAATAGAATGTATGGAACAGGAACTAATATAGAAAGATTAGGCTAAGTACATTAACCTGTGATGGAACAAAATTCATTTCATTTTTCCTCTTGAAAGCAGCATTGGGGAAGGATGAAGAAGAGAAATGCTGGATATTTGTTTCTGAGAATATTATTAATCTGATTGCTATAGTCTATTCAAGGAAAGGAGGGAGTTTGATTCTTTTTCTCTCTTCTTTCTTTCTCTTTCTTAATCTTTAGAGCCTATGCTTTTATGTTTTTCTTCATGTTGTCCTTTTCTTTCATGTATTTGCAGTGTTTTTGCAAAATGTTAATAAGTATCTTCAATTTTGCTGGTGAGGTAGCAACAAATTTTCTTGCCCTCTTTTATCTTAAAACAATGTCACAAATTCAGCAATGGTGAGGAGACCCAGAAAAAGTGGGTAGACAATCCATGCATCACAAGACTGATGTGTTACCCATCCCTAGTCTGGTGTTACATTTATATTTCTCCTAGTGAAAATAATATTGGAAGCTTTTACTTCTTTTCCTAATTAACCTATTTATTGTCACATCAAAACCATTAGCTGTGGTTTAGTCACAGACACAGACCAGATTCTTGAATCATATTTGAAGGTGGTTTGTTTCCCCAAACCATAAATAGGGAGGGATGGATCAATCTGTTTATAGTTCCTTTCAGTTTTGCACAAGAAGCCATTCTATTCTTGTTGCCCCTCTAGTAATCCCAATCTGAAATTCGTGTGTAATATTTGATTATGATTATGAACTGAAATATAATCTATGCAACTTGAGACAGACCCAGTGTCTACAGTTTCCCATTGTGAGGCACTAGCTTCCTCATTAAGTTCTTACATTGTTTTTCGTACTAAGAACATCAGAGCAGATCCAGACTAACACAACACCCATATAAATTAGTGGTACTTGTCTTACTATTTTCATTGAGAGCCATGTGCAGCTTACATAGATTGGATGCTACCAACTGTATTTGTATTTCAGTAAAGTATTCATTAATAAAACACAATGCAACATCATTCATCAATGTAGCCAAGATAATCAGCATCTGGAATGCATTGGAGGGGATTCAAAGGACCATGATTTAGGCTCCTAAAGAGTCACACCTGAAGGTTAGAAGTTCTTCAGAAATAGTATTGCTAGAGGTTTCCATAAAGAAGGGCAAATGGGTAATCTGTTTGTACAAACAGAAGCTGGTTTTTGAATCCCAACGATGAATTCACTCATATTCAAAGTAGCCACATTCTGGCCAGTTTTGATGTGAAGCTAAGAATCCAAAGTAATTGGTAAGGTGAGAACAAGCTGCGGAAAGTATGTGACCTGTCCCACCTCCCTTAGCCTTTTCTGGTATAAGGACATCTGGTATAAGGAGATCTGGTTACCTTTTTAGTTTGGCCACATAGTTTAATGTATTGTCCAAGCCCTAGACTGTGGTTTGTGGAAACAAGTCAACTTCATAAAGTGAGGGGTGGGGGACAGCTTGTGGACCTCCAGTCATTATTGGGCTGTAACTCCCATGAGCCCTCAGTGTTGCCTGTGCTGGCACAGTCTGTTGAGAGCTGCAGTCCAATGATGGTAGGCCATAAGTTTTCCACTCCATTGCTAGTGATGGTTTAAAGCTGGTTTATTTCCACTAGATTTGGATGACACAGCAAAGGGCTGGTAATATAAAGTGGAAGCAGAAGCTTGGGAATTCCTTGTAACTGTGCCAGAGAAGGAAGAGAAAAGAACACACCCAGTTCTCTAGTTCACCCTCCTGTCACTAAACTATGGGTTAGCATTACATTCAAATAAGTCCAATATGAAAGACAAAGGAAAAGGAATTCACTTTTGCTGTTTTGCTTGCTTCCCCAGGGAGGAAGCGGAAATGTGGACTTAAGAAGCTTGAAGAGGCATTATTTTAAAAGGGTAGAAAACAGAAAAGGAGAATCAGTTGTCCTTTACATTCCCCTATACTCCCTAATTCTGAAACCATATTCAGACACTATGGTTTCTACTATTATTTCCTTTGGCTGTTAAGTTAAAGGGAGAATTCAGAGATTTAAGGTTCAAATGAGGAAACTTCCATTCCTGTGGATGACATTTTGCTCTTGTGAACTCAGAAGGGACTGTTAAGGTAAAGTCCAGAGATCATTCCCTCAGTTCTTCAATGCGAGAACTGCTGCTTTGTTCTGAAACTTAAAATATTTTTGAGTCCCTTTGCGATACATACCATTAAGCCTTTCATTTTATTTTTATATCCTCCCTCTGCTGGAATCCTCTGTATTTGAGCCCCAGGGCTTTTCAGCTGTGTCCCAGCAATAACAGCAGCTCAGTTTTTGTCCCTCACATTATCAGTTTAAATTTAATCTACCTCTGAGTCTGAATATGTTACCCTTGCAGGGAGTAGGGGGAAATAATAGTTTATCATGTTTTTTCCCTTCAGTCAGCATGCCTACGATTTTACCGTGACTCTAAATGCTCACTGTTCAGAAGATGTTTAGGAGTTGCTTATTTTCCTGTTCCGTAGCTTAGAATATAGTTTATAATCATAAAAACACACTTTACTGTATGAGTGGTGAGGGTTTTGTCTAGTGTCTTTAATCAAAACCTTACGTAGTTTTAGGTTTTTTACCAAAAGCTGCAAATCATAATGAGTTTGTCCCGAAACAGGACAAATTCAAGGAATACTCAAATTCTGATTCTTATACTATGCCAGCAGAATAACTTATCATTTGAACCAGGATCTGCAGGTGGCTGTACCATTGTGTGAAATAAGATCCACATCTCAGTTTCTAAGTGTTGGGATACCATTAAAGGGGCAACTAATTTTAATGGGATATAATTAAAAGGGATATTGTTGGAGGGTGGGTGGGGGAAGATCCCAGTTTCAGCTACCTGCATTCAAATAGCATATCTGCCAGGGTATTGCTAAATACAGCCATAGTAATTCTTCCATGTGGGGGTTGTGGAATAGGGTGGTTAAATGGTTTGCATCACAGGAGTTAAAATGCAGACAAGGGCCAGAAACCGGTTGGTGTATAAGGATGCCAGCAGTGGCAGCAGGAGGGAAAAGACTGTGGTCACAGCTAGCTCTGAAAGAAGCAAAGCACTGGAGAAATAAACTGCTTAGAGGTGTCAGATTTTGTCTATGTACAGCCTGACCATTGTGCTAACCTAGGATTCCAGCTATATTATATGGTTTGCAATAACCATTTTCTGTCCACCTCTGGAGATAATAAAACAGTGAATGAAAGGGAACGTCACCACAGAGACCCCAAGCTGTATGATAACACAGAAGCAACCTGTGGTTTGAGTTTGGGCATACTTAACTCCAAAATTTTGAGATAAATCACACCTCCTCCCCCAGTCCACAGGCTGTTGATGATAAGTTTGGTAGGAGAGGACTTCAGTTGAGCTTAAATAGTATGGGGTTGTACCATTGCACTCGAGTACTATTACTGAACACCAGTAAATAAGTAACATAATTCATGCTACAGAGAGTGCTAGGAAGTGGGATGGATCAGGAATGAGCTCTTGCATTTTCTGAAGGTAGTTTAGGTACCTTCATAGCTAGTATAAACAGAGAACATGATTAAGCATTTTAAACTTGATTACATCTTGTTTGGACTGCTAAAATATACTCTGCATTGTTCTTCCTTTGAAAGCAGTTCAGAAATGTGAACAGGCCTAGAATGCTACAGTTAAACTGTTGATTAAGACCAGCAAAAGAGAGCAGATGGCTTTCTTGTGATGACTAGATAACGTTATCTTTCCAGGCACAATTCAAATTCAAAGTCCTCTGTGTGATCTAAAAACCACTGTTCAATTTGGGACCAGCAATATCAAAGATTTTATTTCTCCTGTACATGCCTCACTAGAGTTTAAGATCTGTAGGGGAGAGTCTTCTCTCAGTCTCGTCATCCTCAGAGGTACATTTTGTGAGATCATAAAAGAGGATTTTTGTCAATAGCTTCTCTCAGGCTCTGGGACAACCTGCCCATTGTAAGCTTGACTCTCTCTCTGTTGATGTTCTGATAGCTGAACATCATTTTTATTCAAGTGTACCTGGGCTATAGCAAAAGAGAAGTGTTGTTTTGTTTTATGGCTGTGTGTTCAACAATGCTTTTAAACTGTTTTTCTCATTATATATCTGTTTTTAGTTTAATTTTAACCATTGTTAACCATTGTTAGCGCTACTGTTTGGGCAGAAAGACAGCCTATAAATTTACTTACTTACTAACTAACTAACTAACTAACTAAATAAATAAATAAGTTGAGCCTCTCTTATCCAAAATGCTTGGAGCGAGAAATGGTTCATACTTTGGATTTTGGAATACGGTACCTTTTTGAAATAGTTTCGTATATCCTTTGTTCTCTACTTGTGTTGTGTTTGACATGTGAAACTGGAGAGAGACGGAGGATCTGTGTAAAAGCGGCAATCCAATCCATGGTTTGAATCCATATCTCCTGCCATTTCACAGATCCTCAGTCTCTTTCTTTTTGCCACGAGCCACCTTCTTCCACCTTCAAGGTGGCAATTGAAGGGTTCCTGCTTATTCACCTCTCAGATCTTTAGTCTTTTTCTTTATTGCCATTAGCTGTCTGCTTCTGCCTTCAAGGCAACAGTTGCAGCACTCCTCAGATCTAATTGATGAGCAGAAGCACTGTAGCTACCACCCTCGAAGATGGAGGCAAGCAGCTGGCAGCAAAGAGTTTGGATTTTTGAGGTTTCTGGATTTCAGATTTCCAGGTAAGGGAAGCTCAACCTGCACCTATTTTGTCCCACTGAGTACAAATGAAAAGAAAGTTAAGTAGGTTCTTTTTTCTTAAGGAAAGTATTTATGCTTTCCCTTAACTCTCCCACTGCCTAACTTGGATTAGTATATGCCCATGGATCTGAAACAGTGATTTTCGAGTTTTAATTTTCTGAAATCACACCATACTGCTCATGCAAGCCGACATCATTTAAACCCCAACAATCAAAACTATGCTTGTTTTCATTTTTAATACCTTCACAGTTCTCTTCACACCTCTCCAGTTTAGCCCAGGGTAGAACTTAATGCCCCAGTAAATATTGCAAACGTTAATTAATTAGGAAGGTGCAATCCAACAAAAAGCTTTTTCTGCACGAGCAAATGGAAACTGCCCATTTGGACAGGGCTTATTTAAGAAAATTTCAATTTGGTTGTATAATTAGGTATTATACAGAGCTTATCTAACTCATGTTCCTCCTATGTCTTTGAACACATGAAGGGATAGATTCATCCTCTGTGTGCCTATACACAAACTAACAATGTCCTTTACTGGCCAGTTGTGAAAAATGAGCACCTATACCAGTGGTTCTCAACCTTCCTAATGCTGCGACCCTTTAATACAGTTCCTCATGTTGTGGTGACCCCCAACCATAAAATTATTTATTTATCATTTACAATGCCCCCCCCGGCAAAGGCCGCCTCACCGGCCAGGAACGGGGGAGGGGCGGGCAGGGAGGGAAAGAGGAGCCACATATGTCCCCCTGGAAAAAACTCCGAGACCCCCCCCTGGCTCTGCTTCTGCTTCACTCTCATTTCCGCTTGGGGGGGCAGTGTGAAAAAAGTTTCCAGAGTGTCAACCCTGGCTGGGGGGGGGGAATCCCAGCGCCTTAGTCTGTTGTGCCGGGTGCAGCTCACCGCCCCGGAAAAGCACCGCCTTGTGGCCCCCTGGCCCTTCCGCAGCGCCCCCCTCCGTGGCAAGTGGGGCAGGGGCCGTGGTAAGGAGGGACCTGCCGCCTGTGCTGCTGCCGCCCGCCCCAAGCTGGCCCGTCAGACGGGAGGTTCTCCCGGTAGCAGAGAAGGGGAGTGATTTCAGTCCCTTCTGAACAGGGGGCGGGAGAACGCGAGCGGGTGGCTCGCACTTGCACACCACCACTCCTGCTGTGGTGACGTTGGGGCCGCAAGCGCTCCCGCCAAAGGGGGCAGGAGGATGCAAGTGCGTGGCTCACACTTGCGCACCACCACCGAGGAGGGAATGGAGCCTAAGACCATCGGAAATATGTATTTTCCGATGGTCTTACACGACCCCTGTGAAAGGGTAGGTTGACCCCCAAAGGGGTCCTGACCCACAGGTTGAGAACCGCTGACCTATACAGAAGTAGGGCTGCTTCCAACAGTGACCAGATGCACAAGCAGCCTATATTGAGAACAGCAGCCACATTGCTGCCCCCTACCAATCCATTAACTTTCTTATTATTAATAATGAGGCTGATTAACATAATAACATTGACTTAAAAGAGCTGCTCTAGTTTCATGTTTATCAAGAATGTTTATCTTTAAGCTAGAATGCAAATCCTAAAGCCTACTAATAACAATACATCTACTTCAAACTGTTCTGCGAAGATCAGGGAGTCATCGTACTTTGAAGCATTTAGTTAAAGCACCTGAAGTTTCCTTTATTTACAAGAATACTTGCATAAGCTTCTTTGATTCCTTTGGGACTTTTGCCACCATTTGGAGTGAGTGCATCTAACAATTCTGCCAATTAAATTGCAAACTTCATTAGCAGAATGGGGGTAAAACAGCTTATGTACTTATGATGTTGTCAGTTAATTCACAATTCCCTGGTGCTGGAAGGAAATCATTCTTTTTATAGCTGTTATACAATGTCATTTAAAAAAAAAAAGAGTGTTCATCTTTTATAAACATTTCAAAAGCTTTTAAAGGAAACATCATGAATAAAAATAAATGAAATCAGTTCAACATCCATTAGTCAAGGCTAACATAGTTTGAGTATGCTGCTCCTGTTTTCCTCAAGTTTACTGCTTGGGGTCAAATGATGTTTTTCTCCTCTGAGTTGTTTAAATGCAATAAGCCAACTTATTGATTGGTTGGTTTTTAAAAATGCTGGTATTATGATTTTACCAGAGATTCTGCATACACATTAAAGGTTAACACATGACTGGATTTGTGCCAAGGTCTGTTGTAAACAGGGCTGTTGAATGACTAGAAAATTCGTTAAGTGGTGAAATACCTGCCTTTTAAAAATGCTCACCATTGTTTCATGGATGAATTGGGGAATGCAGAACTCCCAAGTAGTTTGGGCAAAGTCATGGTTTAAAAATCAGGTAGTAAGGCTGGACAGTGAAAGGGTTAATGGGAATTGAGCTAAATGTGCTACCACATTTGTGCTACCTGGGAGTAAGTCTAGCTGAAGTCACTGGGGTCTGCTTCTGAATAGATAGACAGCTGTATTTTCAAAGTGCGTACAAGCACATGGCATCAGTTGAGACAAACCATAGGCTATAAATCTTTTCAAATACATATAAGGAATGCACATATGCTATACTACATATATAGGCTATAACCCTTTATGAATGAGAAAACAGTAAGAAACAGGAATGGATATATAGCCCAAAAATACAGAGTGCTTCAGGGTCCTGAAGCAGATATGATTAATAAAGATAGTGCTTCTGAGCATATAGTGTGTAGGGTATTTTCCATTCCTGCTAGATCAGACCAAAGTTTTGACCAAACCCTACCATACTGTTTTCTGAGAGCAGCAGCCTACTCTCACTGTTGGTTCAGCACTGTATGGTCAGAGAAATACTGTCTCTGAACCTGGAAGTTATAGATTGCCATCATAATGTGTAGGCATCCATTGCTCTGTCTCTCATTCTTTCTTGCATAGAATTTAACATAGAATTTAACAGGAAGTTGTATCTCAGCACTAAGCATAAAGACTGATCCCAGACGAGCCTCCCCACAAACTCATTCCTATTTATATATCCTCCCCCAAGAGACTTTAAATGTTTATCTTAGATGTATCTTATCAATTAAGGACAAGTATAATGAATACATTTCCATACAGTGTTGGAGAGGGGAATACACATACTGTCCAACTGTCGTGATTTCACAGGGACAGTTCCTGTCATTCCTCTGACATCTCACATTTTTAGCTGTTTTTAAAATACCCTAGTTTCTCTCTCTTCTTCCCACTTTCCCCTTCATCCTCTGCCTACTTCAAACTGAGCTCAAAGTGCAAAAGTTATTTGTACTTAGTCAACTCAGCAGGTAGGAGTGGAGGGATGCCACAATCTTGCCCTTCCAGTAGGCTCAGGCAAAAGCAAACTACCACAACTTTTCCTAGCTTGTCTGTTCTTCCCTATTAATAACTTTTACCATCTTGACTACATCTGATGTTGTTTGGCCACATGTGTCCCAGTTTTCATCTGGGAAATGTTGAAGGGTACTACTACACATGCTGTAAATTCCATGCCTGTTTGCCTACTCTCTCTGAATTACAAAAACAGAAGCTGAGTTTGGTTTGCTGGGAAGATGGTAATATATAAGACCAAACTCAGCCCCTCCATGTATTTTGGTTAACTAACTTTTTTCCCTCAAATCTCCTGTCTTCAAAATTTCCAGTATTGTGGCCTAACAGACTTGATCCATTTTTTCCCCAGGACATTTTTAGATAACCACTTTTAAGCTTCCAGTAGAAAGAAGGCAATATAGGCAATATAGAATTGATTAAGTATGATCACTTGAGCCTTACGAAAGAAAGTATTGTATTATAAATCTTAAAAACAAATTCCACTCAACCTTCTTGCCTCCTATCCTAGCATTCACTTTTAGTTAGTTAACTGTGCTATCCATAATAGAAAAAATGAATCCTGGAATTGAAACCAATTTGTTTTACCAGAAGAATAATGATAAAAGTCCTCAGTTAGCATTGTCAATAAACTGTTAATAATTCTACAACATCATTGTACTAGGAACAACTTGTACAGGGAACTGAATGCAACACAGTCAAAGGATTCCTGTAAGATATGGATTTGCTTTCCTTGTTTAACTAGTTATTCCATCTTCATTAAATATAAATATTGTTTATGGACTACACAAGAGCTTTAGAGAAAAGCAGAGCACATCTGTATTGTTACTGATTGAAACTGCATTGTAGCCTGGAAGGCAAGGCACAGAGAACCTCATAAACCTAGCTTCTCATAGTTTACTCTGTATTGGTTATCTGTCAATAAATACCAAAGTGAAATTCTCATCATTGGCTTTTGAGAGTCAGCTGGTATGGCAGGGAGAGAAGCCCAATATTGCCTGGTAATATTCTTGATAGTAGGTGGGACTGAGCACATGACCGACTGCACTGCCCAGGGATAGATTACAATAGATAGATACAAAGGTGCTACCCAGATTAAGGGATTCCACAGCATTAACAAGAAATTATTATTCTAACAGAAAATACAATAATAATATAGGTAATGAGGTTTTAGATTTGCATACACACACACACACACATAGAGGCTAATATATGAGGCAAAGGTGCAAGTTAAAAGCAGCAATCAAACTTAAAACATATTTCTGCAATAAGTGTGCGTCATTTTTAGCGTCCTTTTTTCAGTGTTTGTTTTTAACTAATAGTATAAGTATTAAAATTCAACCAAAAACAAAAATAAAAAAGTCTATTGTATTTAAAGGCCCCTTGTAACTCAAGGTCCTAAGAAATATATAAGCAGTTCCTTAGCGGATACATAGATCTTGTACTGCTACAACCAACTTCCCTTAAAATAAATAAATAAATAAATATCCATAATTCCAGCGGTGATGGCTGACATATTAATTCCCCACAGCTCCATTGAATAGTATCAGTCCAAGGCACTGTGGAAAATTAACTTCAGAATGGAGGCTTGGAACCAGACCTTTAGTAGAGTAGTGTACTGTCTGCAATCACAAACTGAAACCCAGGAAGTCCCTTATGTAGACTTCCCCTCAGCTGCTTTTAAATTATGCATACCTATCCTTCTGTATTTTTTTTTATTTTCAAGACAGCTTACAAAATAGACAATAACAACAGTCACAGAATATAAGACTGAAACAAATGTAAAAAGTTGAGCAAAATGAGAGAACAAATGCCAGCAATAGTTCAAACCAAATTGTTAAAAGGCCATTTTGACTGTAACCAAAAGAACATCAGAGTAGCACCAGGGAGTGAGTGTTTCCTTAGACAGGGCAAAATAACTCTCTGTCCAGTCATCAGCCATTCAGTATTCATCCTCATTCCTTCAGCATCTAAAGGAGGGACAATCTGAAGAGAGCTTGAAACTATGATCTTAACATGGAGGTTGTTGCTGTTGTTGCTATGTGCCTTCAAGTTGTTCCAAACTTACAGCAACCCTAGGACAAACCTATCATGGGGTTTTCTGGGGCTGAGAATGTGTGATGCTCTCAAGGTCATCCAGTGGGTTTCTGTGGCCAAGAGAAGAATCAAACCCTAGTCTCCAGGGTCATAGTCCAACATTCAAACCATTATACCACACGGGCTCTCAACATGGAGGTAAGTTCATTTAAAATAATGTCTCATTCATATACCTGGCTTCCAATTCATGCAGAGCTTTAATGTTTGGATCTCAGCTATGTCCATCTTTAGCTAATGAATGACTCTTCTGCTATTGATATCACTTTTGCAGTAAGTTCATTAGATGACCTTAGCCATATCTTCATTTTGTGAACAATATTTCTTGGACCCTTTCTGCACCTTACCTTTTTCTGGCACTGGGGTGTGGGGATCGCACAAGCAGCCTCTGGCAAGAGGCTCTCACATCCCTGCTGCTTCAGCTCCACACAAGCTGCCTGCTCGCATGAGAGCCCTGCCTCTTCCTTCCACAGCACTGGGGCAAGAAGCGTGACCGGCGAAACTCTGGAGGCTCCACATGCCAGCTAAGTGCATGTGGGGCCCGGGAGCAATGCGCAATAGCACACCATTTTCGGCTTCCAGCCGAAAATGAAAAGGTGCATGATCAGTGCCTGCCAGCCCCTGGAGCGTTGCACGATTGTGAGTGCATCATGCAGATCACTCCTCACAATTGTGCAACACTCCAGGCACACTTTCACATGGCAAATGTCATGCAGAAAGGACCTTAGTCCCAGGTTGGAACACCCAAAATGAATACGCTCCATCTCAGAAATATGAAACATCCATCTTTAGCTCTCCTCCCACAGTCCTCTTCCTCCTCATCTTCTTGTTCTTCCTCCTCCTCATTTCATGTATATTCCACCTTTCCGCAAAAACTTGGACTCAAAGTGCCTTACAGATATTAAAACAAATGCTCTTAAAGCACTTCCTTTTACACACAGATTTTAATAAACTCACCCATTTTTTAAATGTAGTCCTCTAATTAATTATCATAAAACTGATCAGACAGTGTTCATATTATATCAGCGTGACATTTAGACCATTCAAGAGAATTACTAGCACAAAATCTTGAGGCTTAAAATAAAATGAACAAACCCTTGTGTTCCAAGACACTGCAGATGATTTATGGACTGCAGTACATAACCTCTGCATGTCCTGTTTAGGAATTTCCAGAGAACTCTGTCTGGCTTATGTTGGGACAGGAATGTTGAACCAGGTGGAACCTTGCTAAGGCCTTATAAGGTTGTCCAAGAATTCTTGTGAATGTAATCTAAGAGCTATTGTTCAGACACCTTTTCTGATGTGAAGTCTACTTTGTCACTTACTTTCTTTCATTTCCTTTTATCTACTTTCTTTGATTTTTGTTTGCTTTGCTTTGAATTACTTAGGTTTGCAAAGAAGAAAGAGAAAAAGTACAGATGAACATTTCACATTATGGTTTTATGACTAGGTTTCTTGGATTTAACTATTCATTGTATCTGTCTTTGTGTACATTGAGGCCAGGCAGCAGAACTTACATGCCACATAATTGTAGTGACTTTCAAAAAGACTACTTTTCAGTGGAATCGGTAACCTTATTCAGATGCCAGTCTTTAAGAATGAGATTAAATAACTGATAGACATCATGCATAATAGATCCTGGTTCTGCTTAGTATTGTAGCAGGAGTCACAGTTCTGGGAAGTTCTGTGTTCCAGTCCCTCTCTTATTAGTTCTAGGTCTATACATTTAGAACTAATCTAGAGAAAGACAGCAAGAAAAGAGAAATACCATGTGATAATGGGGCTTCCCATTATCTAGACTTAGCTAAAGGGGGACATTTCCCTCTTCAGGTAAACCAAGGGTTAATAAGGTGTTGGGGATTAGATTACATCATAGGTCATGTGGTCAGCATCATAGGTCATGTGGTCAGCATCATAGGTCATGTGAGTCAGCATCACAGGTCATAGGGTGAGACTGACCAATCAAAAAGGAAAGAAGTGAGCATCTTCAGGATGCTTCCAGATGCTTCCAAGGAGAAGTTATAAAAACTTCTTGGAGGCCATGTGGCCGGGAGATAACAAAGGGATAACAACCAAGGAGCTTCCTGGAGGGGGGTTCTGTGCCAGTAGCAGGCTGGAGGCCATCGGCCTCGCCTCCTGGCCCTTCCTTTAGAACATCTAAGCCTAGGAACAACTGTGAGTAATTAGACTAGAGTTATCTAGTCGCGTTAGGGACTTTTCTGTTATTTTGGAGGCTGGCTGATCTAAAGAATGTATCTGTGCTTTCATATCTGTTCTTTTGTAACTACTTGTAACTAAGCGTGCCTGGGAAGAGGGGGCTTCCCATGTGTGGTAATTTGCCTTGTTTATTTGCCTACCTTTAATAAATACTTTCTGTAAAAGACCCTGTTTCTCTCCTTCCCACGCCAAGCTAGGTAGACTGGGGGGGGGGAAAGGAAGATCCTTAAGCTTAGGGATGTACGTGGTTGGACAGGGTCCTGCTGTACTGTCCAAGTGTCCAGATAATTCATAATTCAGCGGGTGGTGGCAGCGAAGATGAATTAATAGCTAAAAAGCATAAAAGGCTGGAAAATACCTCCCAGCAGCACATGGGGTCATTTTCCAGCCTCACATACCATATTACAGATTTGATTCAATAAAGGAAACCACAGCCCTGAGTTTACAAAACCTGAGCAGAGCATTTGATGACTAGGGCTTTTGGAGGTCTCTTATTTGTGGGGTGATATAAGTCAAAACCAACCTGATGGCAAATAAAAACGAAGATCTATAAATCTATAAAGTCCTTTTTAAACTCACTGGCAGCAATTACCCTGGGTCAGAAAACTTTATTCATAGAACCTACCTATCATGGACAAAGGATATAAAAAGGCAAAGTTTGAGTAGAAGAGTTTTATTTACAATTTTTTTTAAAAAAATGATGCCATTAATTGCAAGTGATGTGTACGAAGGAATTATTGTTGACGTTGATCAGAATCCTATGTGAGATTTACATATGTACAAGCACCATAGTTCCAGTGCTACACAGTGAATGAATCCTGGTCTGATCTTCCCAGTCCTTACCTACCAGGAAGCAGCCACTGCAATCGACAGGGGTCTGTTCCCCTGTTGATTGGGAAACAGCTGGTTGCCATTTCCACTCCCTACTGTGAGCAAACAGACCTCCATAAATCACAGCAGCTGCTTCCCAGTAAGTAGGGAGTGAGCCCAGGTAAAGACTGTGAATGGCTACCTAGGGAGTATGTGACTCCAGATTACATCTTTTAAACTGCCATAGAAGGTTCCAGCCTGTAATTGTGATATATCTAGACTTTGCCTCTTCAGTCTTGCAATAGAACTTGATAGCAATAGTCATCAGAATTGAAAAATAAGTTGTTGGATTCTCTGTGCAGAGATAGAAATTTAAGATTGGTTTGCACACAGAGACATAGCCCTTCTAATACAGTAAATAACACACTTTATTAGTACAGCATAAATTTAAAAATTTAGAAGTAATCTTAGCCACCTCTGTACTATTAACATGGAGAATATGTAACCCTCATGTTTCATGTCTGGTACTGCTCAAAGATATCTCACTTTATTGTAAATCCCATTTGGTTCAGATTTGGATAGGTAATGATATTGTGATATTTCAAGAAGTAGCAAGTATAGTGGAAGGAAACAGGTCAAGGTAGCTTCAAATGTTTGGGGGTATTATTTTTCAAACTGTAAATTTTGTAGAGTTTGATCCATAATGTAGCCTGAAACAAACAAGATGAATTTAGAATCCAATGCTCTCTCCTAGACTACAGTGGTTAGAATTAAGTTGTATTATTTTCTATTTGGAGATAAAAGGAAATGAAATTTCAAGAATAAATGCAAAACAAATTTTGGAGGAATTATTCTAGAGCCAGATTATAACTAATTATCAAAAATAATTCCTCCAAAATTTGTTTTGCATTTATGCTTAAAATTTCATTTCCATTTTTCTATAAATGTAGCAAGAATATAGCAAGAAATATTATTAAGATAACACATAAATAAACCCTTTTAAAACTCCACAAGTCTTCCACAAGATGGGAACATTTATAATTTCTAAAATGGCTGTTGTTGAAAGTGTCAAACACTTAACCGATGCCATCTGTCATATATTTCAGACTTGTCCTAAGTGGGGGTTGGGAAAGAAACTCTGAAAACGATAAATGATGTTACTAACTATGGAATCCTCAGTACTTCAAAAACCACATGATTGAGCTATCTTAAGGAGCTGGAAAACCTGGGAAGAAACTGATTACTGGTTTATTATCCAATGCCAGCATCACATTGCTGGATCTTGGAGATCTCCACATAGGTGACTGGTAGGAAAGCGCTTGGATGAAAATAGTTTGTAGAAAAGTTGGATATAGATATAGATACCCCATTGCAGTACAAATGTCAGTGACAATCTGTTCACTTGTATGCTGTCATTCTTTCTGCATAATAAAAATAATAACCTCTACTCTATCATCATCTTTGATATTATCTGGTTCAACAGCTTCTGTTATGAGGGTCAGGCCTGAGCCAGCAGGTAGGCGAGCAGCACATTTCTGATTCTCCTCTGAGTACCTGGAGCCTCAAATATAGTAGCCCTTTTCAAGTCCCTTTACACTTCTTTTCTTTCAAAAGGAAACTAGGGAGATTCTGTCTTTAAGGAATCAAAGCAATCTGACTCTCCAAGTCATTATAACAGGTCTGTTTTCATATGGTACAATGCATCTTCTGCTGATACAACCTCAACACACACAAATGCAAGATCATGCAAAGCCTATTGTCTGATTATCATCAATGGATGCACCAGGTGCATGCACATTGTGTCAATTGATGATAATGGGATGAAGCATTCACATTTTTTTGTTTTATGTGAGGGCTCCTGGGACAAAACCCACCACATATATGGAAGACTCACTCTATTTTAGCACTGTAAATCTAGTAATAGCAGGAGCAAAGGCACGCATTGGTAAACAAGACAAAGAGAGAACACAAATAAGAAATAAACGTTCTTCAGTTTGGATATTTAATTCAGCAGGCATTGAGGGAAGTGGACAAGCCTGAAATTCACAATATGTTGTTACCTCGCTGAATATACTCACAGAAAAATAGCGCCTGGAAGCTCAAGGAACTATTCCATAAACAGTATTAATATTTTGAGATCCTCAAGTTCCATATCCCAGACTTTATACCCCATTTGTGCTAGGGCCTTCTCTGCAATGGAAAATTGCTCATACGACAAGTGGCAGGATCCTTGAGAAACTGAGTCTTTGAAAATTCCAATAGAAAGTAAGTTGATCACACACCACGCTGATTTTTTTATCAGAATTTAGTTATCTTCCAGATTTCACACTTTCCAAATATTCCAAATATTCTAGTACAGATCTTGCTTCAAAATAGATCAGTTGGCTGGTACTAAGATCTGGGAAAACTAAGTTGAATCTTCCCAATTAACTGTCAGAAAGAGATGTAGAAGGTTCCTTTAGTATTTGCGGGGTGTGTGTGTGTGGATATGTCAGCTCTCATTTGCAAGTGCTTACCCAGCTGTCAGCAAAGGCAAGTTTGCAAACTTGGGGTGGGGCAGAATGTCATTTAGTTTGCATTTTTAATCTGAACCAAACTAATTTGTAGCTCTTGGACTGAACTAAACTGAACCTTGTAATCTCAAACCATTGTCCTTCAGTTTTCACATTCTTCTGCATCTTGTGACATGGTTCTCAGTCTCAAAAGGGGGTACAAAGAGACATACATTAAGTGGGAGAACATACAAGAAGACATGCAGGGTTTAAAAAAGGATATGTTGCAGGAAACTGTTCTCATAAATGCTTGAAAGGGAAAACTGCATGCTCAAACCCAATTGAATTTTTGTGTGCATATTAAGAGAAATGTACATACTAAATGCACATAAAGTCTTAAGTTTAGGTGTGAAAACTTTAATTTATAAACTGAAGTAGAGGCAGGAAAGAATGAGTTTGTGAATGAATGTGAATGCAATACAAAATGAAATTTGTCCATCTGTCTTCTGAGATAAGGTGTAATTCTGCCCTTAATATATTCATCACCACAATGCAATAATTATAAATCCAGTCTCCTATTTGCAGTCCAGATCTAATTAGCTATGGTAGTGGTATGATGGAGAAAGGGATGTTAAGGTTCAGATTTAATTGCTGTCACTATCTCCCATAGCACATTATGCCAAAAGACACAGATTTGGTTACTACAAGCACATGTACCCTGAGATGTATGCTTTCACACCTGAGTAGGTCTTTGACCCTGACTGCATTTGATGTGTTCAGCAACATGTGGCACATAAATCATTACAAAATATGTTGAATGCAAATGCCTGCTAATAGGATAACCATCTGTTTGATGCTGGAAATTTTTCAGAAGGATGTGGCAAACATTGCCTTGAATAGAGCATGGGAATATTCTTCCTTAGCTATCTGTAAGAGAAGGAAAATACCCCCAAATCAGACCAACCATTTGCATTATTACCTGCAACATTATCAAGACATTTTGAACCCTTTTCCATTCTCACATGTGTTATGTATTGTGAGAAGCAATTTTGCACTGTAGTGTGGTATTGACTTGAAGGCCATATCCCGAGTTGCAGCAGGCTGTCTTACCGTAGAGCTCAGCCATTAAGACTCAAACTGCATTCATTGCCTTTGAATAGTCTCTAAATAAATAGGGCTGGCTCACCCACCCCAGGACATCTTTTCATCCACAAATATAATTGGACTCTCCTCTTCTCCTTTACTGGCTGCCTCCTACCCCATGGAAAAAATGGGTAATATTTTGTAAGTGATACATCAGTGACATTTTCCTGCCCGATAATGTATTACAGTAGACTCCATCAGTGTGCACTTTCCATCTCGTAATCTCCCCTACAGTATTACTATTAAAGATCTCTCCTTTGCAAGGAAGGGCGAAATCGATTCTGCTGCCCTAGACATACATTAGTGGATGCTGTCACATACCTTCCTAATGAACATTGCCAGACAGACTTGTGAGTGACAAGGTAATGCATTAGGAAATTACCAGTGGGACACACTGGGCTGAAGAATCCAGCTGCCTGAGCAAAATGCCATGATAACCAAGCTATAAAGGAGTGACTTTTTCTCCCGCTTCCTGCTGGATCATTTTGAAATGCAAATCATCATCAAAACACTGTACACGGCCATCACACACCCCTATTACAAGGACAACTAGTTGGTTGTCCCTATGCTGCATCTACTCCCTGATGTGCTTTCCCTCCACCTGCTTCCCCTCCATTCCACCCCACGCTAAATTAGAAGCAAGAAGTACTGCTGCTAACTCAGCATGCTCTTATTCCATGAGGAAATGAGATTGATTTGTGTTGCTCTGAGGCAGCAGGACTAGCAAACTGGAGAGTCTCTTAGTGGGATGTCAGGTATCATTGTTGAACCATTTGGGTAGCCTGCTATCAGAAGGAGCTGCAGGCCTGTGCTGAGCTTCAGAACCAGTACGCCAGCAGATGGTATTGCAGCTCCCAGCTTGAAAGGAATCAGGAGACACAAAAGATCTGGAGGATTTTACTTGTGGCTAGAAAGTTGCCGACTCTAGTATGTGTCTCTTGTGTCTCAAATACATACTTGTTGAACTACCAGCAATGTCTCTAGAGCAAAGTTACTCAAAGTTGTGTCCCATGGACCAGTACCAGCTTGTAAGCCATCAGTTGCCAGTCTTAGAAACAAAATAAATAATTCTAACCAATGGTGCACTAAAAAAATTAACTGCTGCTGGTTCTCCACATCAGATATCTTAAGAAGTCTGGTTCTAGACTGCCAAGTGCCTTCTGTGTTGCTGCTGGGAGGGACACTTTCCAGTTTATTCAGTCTGGGGAAATAAGCTCTCCCTAGACAAATTTCTCCATAAGTGGGAGAAAGAGAAAGGGAGTGACATAAAGAGGAATGGGCCATCCTCTATGGCCATTTCCATTCTATACTGTTATAGTGCTATTATTCCATTTTCAACATCCTGTGAAATTCTGGGGTTTGTAGTTTACTGAGGCCAAAGAGCTCTCAGGCTGAGAATTCTAAAGGCTCCTCCCTAACTGCAAACCTCAGGATTCCATAGGATGTTGAAAGTGGAATAATAGCACTATAACAGTGTAGTGTGGACATGGCTTATGTCTTGAGCAGCTTGTTCAGAAAGTGTGAAAGCCTCAGGATGAAACTGACTAGGGGTGGTTAAAAACTAATTATAAAATATACACACACACACAAAATATCCAAAACAGCAACAATGATATAACAAAAAATAATTAAGACAGATAAAACATTAGAATAAAATTCACAGCACGCTTACTTTGTTGCTTACTAATTGATTGCTTTAATAGTTTCACAAAAGTCACAGGTGGGCTTGCATGTTTCAGTATTCACAAATGTCAACTTGGCTGTGAAAAGCTCAGAAACTAACTCAGCTTACCAGATGATTTACCTTTGGATAAGATTCTAGCTCTCTTACGGCTTTGCTGAGCTGGGTTTTGCCTTAAAATATACTTAATGTTATAGGTTTCAGTGTTTGTTTCTGGGCTCACAAGGGCAGTGTTTGATCTTTACTATTGCACATGTCAGATCAGGAGGTTGCTGTTGATCCTTCCTCTCCCTACACAAATGGAACAATACAATTCCTGTTCCACAGAAGCTATAAAAACCCGCAGCATTTTCTAAAAGGGCACACTCCTCTCTAAGAAACCCAAGGTTTTTGTATTGTCTGTTTCAAAGGAGCGGAAGAGGAAGGGGTGCAGGAATCTTGTTTGTACTAAAACCAGCCGCCTTTTGTCAGTCTGCACAAAACTCACTGGAGGGTGCACATATGTTGACAACTCCATTTTGATAGAGAAGAAAACCCACGGAGTTTCAAACATGGTGGCCACACATCTAAGGCACACAGAAGCATTCAGAGAAGCAGAGAGTGAAAGAGAGTTCATTTGTTAGTACCTGGAAGAAGGGGAGCAGTAGAGCTTCTGCTTTGAATCTGAGGAGCTGAACCCTAATTTAGAGTTCATTATTGGTCAGGAGGCCAGAAAACTCCCAGGAGATAGAGGAAGATTAAAATAAGAATCACTTCACTTTATTTTTATTAGTTGTCTTGAACTGGAGGGCCATTCCAGTTTTGAAAACTCTATATATGTTTCATGTCATCCAGCAGTGAAAGGACAGCAGTAGGACTGTTGATCATCTCTGATTCTGAAGTATCTGATTTGATTCATTTTTGTTATTCAGCAATCTGGAACAATCCAAGTATGAAGATGCTGGAAGTGTTTTCTGAAACCATGAAAGGCCTGCTTCTCCTTCTGTATTCCCCGTCATTACATCTCTTTCAATTGAGACAAAAGGAAAAGGGCTGGTTTGCATATATTTAGATATATCACTGCGAGTACATCCCAGATTCAAACTCCACTGAGAGAAATGTTATATTATGTCACATGCTGTTAAACCTAAAGCTTCCAGATGGAACCCATTTTGCACTTCAAGCTGAGAAATCAAATGATGTAAATGCCCTCACCTTTCCTGGGCCTCTTTCTTTCTTTCTTTCTTTCTTTCTTTCTTTCTTTCTTTCTTTCTTTCTTTCTTTAATGGTCAGCAGATTGGTGCCAACATCATGCAAGTAAAAAACTAGTCCTGAGCCTGCAAAGTGGTACTGAAATAGCATCAAAGTTATCACCTTACTCATGTGTTTGGGGTCATATTATACAGAAACTGCATCCTTTTGTTGTGTTTTCTTAGCCTGAAATAGTGATGATGTGGAGAAGTTAATATATTTTGGTATATTTGATATGCTGCTGTGATTAAATATAGCTTCCTTTTATTTTATTTTATTTTATTTTATTTTATTTTATTTTATTTTATTTTATTTTCCTGAGCTCATGGAAGTGCTACAAAATCTTCCTCCCCCAGACATTCCTGAACAGCTATTGTACTGAGAAAGTATATTTTCCAACCGATATTAATGAGAATTGGCAAGATTTTTTTTGTCTTTGTACCAAACCCTGAGAGGTGGATTTGAAATGTTCGCTTCACTCCCATAGAAGTCCTAATTCAGTGAGAAAAGGTCTAAGTCTGGCCCTCCTGAGATTCCAGTGTAGCACTTTGGGTTTCTACAGATGACTCTGTCCTCTTCCACATTACTCTGATGAGTTGTTACAGAGATGCTGTATATACTTTTTCTCTTTCTTGAAAGATCTTTCCTAAATTGTTAGACGTAAAAGTTTTAAGTTAAAATATACTGACAATATACTTTCACTGTTGGCCCCAATCTACCATTGGTATATGGCCCCTGAGAACTTCTCTGAAATCCAGTTAGCCTTCGGGCTGAAACATGTTCCATCCTCTTACCTTAAATTTTCTATGGCCCTTTTCGCATTAAGGCTTCTAGCGCGAGCGGGGGAGGGCGGCTCACGCAAGAAGCCTTCTCCGGGAGGCTGCCGCTTCCCCCTCCTTCCTTCCGCAGGCGAAGGAACGAGGGGGAAGCAACAGCGTCACACGAGCGGCCCTCCCCCCGGGCGAATCAGGAGCCTGTCGCGTCCGCCCCCCGCGCGCACGAAGCAGGAGGCTGTCGCGTCCGTCGCGCTAGTGCCCCGCCCCTTCCTTCCGCAGGGGCGGAGGGAAGGAAGCGCGACCCGGTCACCTCCCCGACGCTCCGCACAGGAGGTAAGTGCGCACGGGCGCCGGGAGCGTTGCGCGAGCGCAGGTGATTTTCGCTTCGAAGCGAAAATCAAAAACCCGCGATCTCACCGCTGCAGCCCCGTGAGCCCGGCGGAAGTGGGAGTGCGTCGTGCAGAGCGACGCTCCCACTCCCACGAGGCTCACGGGGCTGTCGCACGACAGAAGGCTCGTGCGAAAAGGGCCTATGTTATGAGATGCCACCAAAGAACTACAGTAGCTACTGCTCTTTCAGGAGCTGCAGGTCTTGTGACACTGACCAACACAATGATTTCTCTTCTTACTGTCTGATATTACTCAGTTACCTCTTGTAGAAGCAGGAACAAACTGGTTGATTATGTCTTCCTCCGATTTCTCCTGCTACCAGAAGAACCCAGTTGCTGCTGCAGGCAAAGTGAGTAGGAAGTAGACTCAGAGAGGAAAAAAATTTTTTCCTAAAGTCACACTGTCCAGATTCTTAAGGAACTGAAGTGATACTCCAGTTAAATGTATTTGTGTACCTTCAAGTTGCCTGATGGGGTTTTCTTAAGCAAGGAATATTCAGAGGTGGTTTTGTCAGTTTCTTTCTCTGAAATATAGCCTATAGCACCATTATTCATTTGTTCATTCAATAAAATTCTGAAATTAAAAGGGAAAAGATTGTAGTTTATTTTAACCCTTCACCCCCTTCTGATCACAACTGAGTTTTAAATTAGGGCCTGACTCCTCAGATTCAAAGCAGAAACTGTCTTGTTCCAGTTTCTTCATCCCCATCCCAGATGAAATAGATTCAAGACTAGCCAGTTTGTGATAGAGCAAAATGCTGCTTTCTGCTACATTCTGTCATGTCTACACCCAGAAGCAGATGAGAGATCCTCTTGTCTGCTCCAGTGGCCACTGCCCTGGCCACGAAGTGAAAGAAGAAGAGGCAGGAACATCTCCATCATGACTAGGCCCAGAAGCAGACGGAAATCCTTCCATACATCTCAGCTGCCACTGCCATGGCCTTGGAGGGAGAAAAGAAGCTGAAGTTCCATCATGCTTAGGCCCAGAAGCAGATGAAAGGCCCTCCCTCCATCCCAAATGCCACTGCTCTAGCCTCAGAGATGCTGGTCCAGTATCTTCTGGATTTGATCTCCTCTGCTACTACCATCCCCTTTCCTTTTCTGTTGTGTATTTAGATTGTAAGCAGAAGGGCAGGGATCTGTTTTTTCTTACTCTTTTTCTTGTAAAGAGCATACACAGTGATAGCACTATATAAATTGATGATGATGATGATTAATGATACATTCCAATTATACTAGTTATCATGGCATATAGGTTTCAAGTTCAGTGCTTTAAATGGCGATGCTTCCAGGTCTCTTAGGAACAAAATATGCTATGCTATGTATTCATCCATACATTTTTCACAGCATGAATATTTCAATAATGAAGGAAGAATTATAAACAGATCAAGAGATAAAGGAAAAATTGCCCCAAGAGGAATATATGAGGCTCATCTTGAAACATTGAGGCTCCTAGACAGCTGCTAAGGGTGCAGCGAGGCACATGAACAGGTGACAGTGTGACAGCGAATTGCATGATGACTTTTGTCAAGTACATTGTCACCATTCTGGATCTGGAGTACATTTGCCTCAGGGGGAATTTGCACATCTGTCATATATTTAGATTACTTTCCTTTTATTTTAAAAAAAAGCATGCATACAGTTCAGGGGCAGGGTTAAAAGTACAAAAGGGAACCATGTGAGAGGCTAAATGCATGCAAACGTTTCTGAGTTGACATATCAATGTAGTAACTGAGGTATAAAGGGTTAGTGTTGCAGTGAAACATACATGACCTCAGTAGACTAGATAAAAAAAAATTCAGATAAAACTGTATGCTGGGGTCAAAGTAGTCCTTTAGTAGGAGACTTAGATCTATGAATCAATATTTCTTTCAAACCCATAGAAACCATTGGAGGGCAGCATGATTTGAAAAGAAGTGGCAGATAAATGGAAGGGTGATTGATTAATTTTGTTTTCTCCTGCCAGCCACATCTCTTCGGCACTTAGTAGTTAGTATTAGTTAGTATTCACTGGTATGTGTTTGACGGAACTGGAAGAAAAGCAATTTAGTGACAGTAGTACAGGAGGGAAATTGTATGGGGAAGAAAAGGTTAAGGATCTCTTCCAATTTGCTTTCTTTCCTTCCCAAATCACATAATGACTCCATCTCTTTTTAGACATTCAATGGAAAGCCAGTTTCCCAGTTCAGTGAAGATCTAATTTCAAGATTCAGTTTCCCAGTTTGCCCCTATATTAATATGCTGCCACTTATTACTGGAGCTGCTGTCAAATTGCCAGTTGACTAGAAACAAAGCATCATATAGGTTTAAGAAATGAGTTTTGGTAGTGATGGTGCCCAAATATACTTGCTCCCCCCTTTTTTTTCTTGCCTGTATTTAAGGGCATTTGTTGCAGTTTGCAGTAATAGTATTGTAAATTCAACACATTTGATGATAGAAAAACAAGAATGCTTTCACACAGTCAGACAGAAGAAGGGCAATACGAGAAGACAAAGCTGCCACACCTCCATGTTCCTCTGTCACACAATCCTCTCCTTACGCACATTGCATGAAAGTATGCTACACTGAATGGAGTTGGGGACATTCTTCTGGTCCCGTTCTCAAGGTCATGCAGTGTTTCTGCCAGCATTTGTGTATTAAATATTGGCATCCGCAAAGGAAAGCCGACGTGCCTAGTCCTTCACATGCTCTGCAACCCTAAATCATGCTTCCAGGACAACACAGAAAATTCAGGTGTGTAGGCTGTCTTTTGCAGGAAACCATGCCCGATGGATAGACATCAAGATCAATGTCAAGATCACCCAGCTTCATGGAGTGGAAACAGTGGTATTTGCCTGCACTTGCATTGCAAGTGTGAGGTACTTCCATCCAGTGCATGAGTAAAGGATCTTCTGTGGTACTTGATGGCACCATCTTTTGCATTTCAAAGCTGCAGTACAGACAGCCAATAAGGCAAGGCAGAGAGGCCGTGAAATGAACTACCCCTGATTTAATTCTATGTGTTGAGAAAGAAGAGAGAGAAAAAAAGCACAAATTGGTGGCAGTTCCATGTAAGGTATCTGATTGGTATGATCAGGAAAACAAATCTTATACACATAAATATACAAACCCATTAAAATTCTGCATTGTTCATGTGGCATGGGCATTATTGATTTATTAAAATATTTATACCCTACCTTGTATCAAAAAGATCTCAGGGCAGCTTACAAATTATGCACCTTGGAGGCCAAGACTGGTCTGGTTGTTGTATTCTGTATTCTAAAAAATTATGTATAGCAGACCATACCCACTAAGAACCTGAAGTCTATGTCTTGGTCTTTACACACATCTGTAAATATTATTAACATGAACAAGAAACAAAAAAAGGGTAGTTCTTAAACTGAAATTCTGTCTCCTGTAGGTTTATGCCTGCATTACAAAGCATCCTGATGATGAAAATGCTTCTATGCTAGGAATGGGCAAGAAAATTATTAGATTCCTATTTTTGCACAAAAATACTGATTTTTTCACCTCCTAAGATTTCCGGCAAAATATTCTGATGCATTTTGGAGAGGGGGAAATGCAAATAAAATCATGCATACATTAAACAGTAAGTGAATAATAAAAAAAATTGCACATTATTGTGCATACTTTTAAAAAAAATCCAGACAGAAATGCACAAAAATCTCCAGATAGGCATAAGAAATATTACAACCCATTGTAGGAAAAGAACCAAAATGCTAATGGTTGAAAAGCTGCATGAGAATGAGACTGACAGGTTTTCACATTCTTACTCTAAATCTGACAGTAATAATATGCCACCTCTTGCAGCTTCTCTCCCAGTGTAAATTATGGTGGTCCTTCATATACACACACATAAAATATGGAATGCTTTTCAATTACGAACTGAAGCCTAACAAGGGTATTTCCGATTATTTTGCAGCTTGCCCAAATTAGCATCTGATAATATCTGTGGCCACTTTGCTAGCATACTCTTCTGTCATCCAGTTTTGCCTCCTAACACATCACCTCATCTTCCCCCAAGCCACTAGCAGTTTTGTACTTCATGCTCAGCAAAGAAAAGCTTTTCTTTTTTTACATCAAAATCCTAAAGAATGTGTTTCTTCCCTCCCATCCCCATATCTAAAACTAAGCATAATACAGAAACAAGTGTGTTTTTTTCCTCCTGTCAGCAACTGAAGAATTGTTCTCCAAAGATGCAGTCAAGAACATTTTTTAAAAAAGAACTTTGCCATTGGATTTGTGAATTGCATTTAGTTGAAAATCCTATTGTGCCTAATTTACTGAGAATACATTGTGAGTTAATAGACTCCATACACTACCAAACAATTAACAATATTGGCTCAATCTTTGTTGAGTTCTCAGCAGGCAGTCAAATCTGTATTCCTCTGGATGTTGTTTGGTTGTTTAAAATGCTGGGTTTCAATGTTGACTTTTAAAAATTGCTTTGAATTCGTTTAAAAGTGATTTTAAAAAAACAGTATTATATTGTACAACAGTTTGGGAGCCATAATGTGCAGGAAAAAAACCATAATAATAAATCTATTAATACATATATTTCATATCATATTAATCCCATATAGTGTTTCTGCTTTGGTGCACATATGGATATTCATTCCCTGAACTCCAGCAAAATATGCTTGCCTTGTTTGTTAATGGCCCATCACAAATCCTAACCAGATATCTCAGATCAGCCCATATGTAGTAGTCCATATTACAAAGTAGGTACTCTGGAATCAGGGAAGTATCTTTAGCATTTGCTGATCCCATGCAAACCTCACTGTGCTCCCACAGCCACCATTTGGGGCAACTGAAGTGATATTTCGTAACTCCCAGTCACTTAGGAGGGAACATTTCTGAGCCTCGAAGCAGGTTTTTAACGCAACATCTGGCTCCAGAAAGTGATTTTTCAGACTCCCAGTGGTGGCAGTCCTGGGGATTTGGCAGAGGTCAGGCAATCAGACCCACATACAGTCTGCATATCACACAATTCCTACTCCTTTTGCAGTGGATTTTCTTGCCAATCATCAACTGCTGAAGTTGAACACTCTGCACAACAATTCCTTTGCAGGATTAACTTGTGTAGGTAGCAGATATCCAACATACCTGTGTTAACCGTAGTGACAGTGAGCAAGCAGAAGAGAGAGAGCACAAGATTTTGGTGCCTTTCATAGGTATATGCATGAAAAGTGAATTGTGGCCTTGAAACACCTGCATCTGGTGTCAGACTTTGACGACCATGAATAAGTCAGTGTGACAGAGCCTAGTGGTGTGGTTAGCAGAGCAGCCTAGTAACTGGGGATGATATAATCAGATTGGCTCTGTCTGAGAAAAGTCCAGCCCTAGCAAGATGGAGGGGCTATGGATGAGACAGCAGAAAACATATATACTAGGAGCGTGATTTGGAATCTATCTTTCTTCAGTGAGATTCGTAGAGAGAACTCTAAGTCAGGGCTCTAGTCAATCCAAAGAGGGGAATCTGGGAAAGGCTTAGCTTCTCAGTGGCCTAGTGTAGGGACAAAGAATAAGCAAAACCACTTCTGAAAGGGTCAGAAAGTGGAACCCTGAGTGGAGAAACAGATCTTTGTGCTAAGGGGAATCAAAGGGGTGTGTGTATGAAAGCTCTGTTGGTGAAGACTGTGGTGTTTTGAAGGAATTAGTTAAATATCTTTAAGAAATTGTTGTTTTGTTGGAACCACACCTTTTTCCTTGCCTATTTTAATAAAAAACTTCATTCTATTTTTTATAAGTTTTGCCTCAACAGAGTATTTTCTTCAGTATTATTAAAAATAACGCACTACCACAGGTTATCCATCCTTTTTGAATAACCATTAATAAGCTTTCCCCTTTATCCACTAAGGTTGTGGGTTTTAGGGAAAGCAGAGTTGTGAATAAGTGGAAGGGAGGGAGCCAGGGTGTAATAATAAGATTAAAAGGGGTGTTGCTTCTCCAGTGAAGGAGAAAAGAAAAACAGGCTTGGTTTGTCTGTGCCCTGGGCTAGCCCAAGCAAGCTCTTCAGCAAGCCTTCCTTTACTTTCCCCTCCTCCCCATATGTGATAGTCAGTACATTGTAATTCCTTTATCTTTGTTTTCTTTATTACTAAGGAATGGGAAGAAGCACCTTTTGGATTTTGTGCTAAAAGCTCAAAAAAGTGTTTAGAGAGAAATTTCAGCAGGAGCATCATTTTCTCACCCTCTGCAACCCTGTAATACCCTCTGCAACTTCTGTGCCTTTTTCTGTCAAGACATGTCAGAAATGTACAGCCATCCTTCACTTATCTGATGGTTTAGGGACAAGAGCTCTATCAGAAAGTGAAATGGCTCAGAAAGCAGAACTCATTCTTCTTCCTTTAAGGAACATGAGTGAATTACAGAGACTCACTTGGCTCTTGCATGTATACATGCACTACTTGCAAAGTCTCTCAATCTGCTTGGTGCCTTTTTTCCCCTCTCAGCTTGATTTAGCCCATGCAATTGTGTATGCTGCTTGCAAGGTCTTTCATTCACCTTGGTGCTTCCCCCGCCCCCAGCTCACTTTGCAAGTAGCACACACAGATGCTCCCAAGCAAGCTTCTGGAATTCCCTCATGTTCCCAACAGGAAGAAGGCAAGAGGAGTGGAATTGACCAAAGGTCAGACCCTTCATTGAATGAACAGTATGTATGTATGGTCAAAATAGTGAAATATCAGAAAATAAGTCATCAAAAAGCAGGGACGCTGATATGGTTCTCTCAGGCAGAGTAATCAACCTGGCAAGACAGAAGCTGAAGAACAACCAGTCCCATGTCTCTTTCATGAGATCTAGCAAAGAAAATAAGGTTAGCCTTCTTTGTAAAACATATCATTAAATCTACATAGAAATACTTGTACATGTTCAAGCACATGGTGTTCTGGAAGAATGAAAGTAGAGAAGAAAATAGATACTGGTTGGAGTGATGCAGGATAAAAGGAAAGGAAGTAAACATAAAGTATACAGACTAGCAGTTAATGTATATAGTAATGCAAAGGTTGTAGACGCAACTCGCTTCTGACAAAACTTTCATGTACAGAAACTATGCCCCAAACTGTGTTCCTTATCTTGTTCACAATAGATATTCTTAGGGGACACTGGGATTTTTACTGTGCTTCCCCATGTTGAGCATCACTGTGGAAGTTTCTTCCAGTCTGATCTAATGGCAAGGGAGAGCAAAGTTTCTGTATTCTTAAATTGCAAATTTAACACACTCAGACAAGCAGTAATTTTGCTACAGAAAATACTAGTCTTTCTTTTGGTGTTCATGAACAGTATACTTTGTTTGTTTGTTTGCGATTTCCTGACCAGTATGCAAAGGGATCTTGTAGCACCATTGAAACTAATTGAAAGAAAGAAGTGGGTAGCATAACCTTTTGTAAACTTAGTGCGATCTACGTGCTTCCTCCCTTACTGTAACTTGGGAAGAAGGCCGGCTGCAGTGCAGAAGTACAGAGCATGTCCCTCACATTCCCTTCCGCAAGCAGCTGTTTGCATGCAGAGGGAGCGTTGGGGACATGCTCCCGTCCCCATAATATGTGGAAAGGGCCTTTGAAGCTTTAATCTTTCTTAGGTGTTTTGCTCTTTTTTTACTTGATGCATCAAATTTTCATTTGTAATCTTGTCTCTACTCATGTGATTGATGGATGGATGGATGAACAAAGAGGCAGATAGATATGATATCCACAAGTGAGTTTAACATGAACCATTTTAATGTACGATGAAATAACCTCTGGCAAGAAATTCAAACAATACTTGCAGACGTTCTATTTTTAATGAAAAAGAGCATTTTGACACTTTGAATCACCAACTAAGTTGTTTTTTTAAGTTTTTTGTTTGTTTGTTTTTTGTTTGTTTTAAAAAGATCCCAAAATGTGAAGTATTATCAAAAGTGCAGAAATACAGCTTCAGTAACTGAAATACTTGGGACCAGAGGTGTTTCAGATTTCTTTAGATTTTGGAACATATGTATTTGCATATACGTAAAGTACAGTACTGTTCAGGAGATCTCCAGAGAGCTCTCAAATGAATGAACAGGAGCACCACAACTGCTGTCTCAAAGGTGAAAGTGGGCAGCTGGTGGGCTCTTCTTGTACAATACTTTTTTTTCCCAAAGACAGGTATCAGGTCCCTTACACTCTCAGTCTTTCAGATCCTCAGTCTCTCTCCAGCCTTGTGTCTTATACACAACACAAGTAGTGAACAAATGAGATACAAGGCTGGAGAGATACATGAGGGTGGAGACAGATACATGGATCTGTGAAATGGTGGGAGGCATGGATTTGTGCCAAGCTCTACACTTCGATTCCTGCCATTTTACAGATCCTCACATCCAGCCTCACGTTTCTCTCAGACACCACCTCAAAGGTGGAAGCAGGTGACTGACTGCAAAAAGTTTCAGGCTTTGGAGGTTTTCAGATTTCCAGATTAGGGGATGCTCAACCTGGACTGTCATAATTCTGTCCAGCAAGGATAAAACAGTTGAAATTATTCATTCTAGCATGTATGAATGAGACAAGTGAAAATGTGTATTCCTTCCTCTGGCATCAGAAAGCTCATGCCACAATAAATATGCTTGTCTTTAATAAGCCATCATTGCTGTTTTCCTCGAATACACTAATATGACTCCCGCCCCTAGAATGTGTTCAGGGATGTAGCTACAAGGGGAGGGGGAAGGAAGACATTGTCCATCTTCCATTAAAAATTCCATTTGTCCAATGAGATGTTCCTTCAGTCTTCAATTTCTAGTTTACAAAGTGATTCATTGAAAATCATGCACACCTAGAACTCTTGTACAGTCCTCCCTCCACATCTGTGAGTTTGACCTTTGTGAATGTGATCATTCATGAAGCACGGGCTTGCTTCCCCTGCACTTTTCTCCTCCCATCCCTCGCACTCCTCACCTGTGGTTTTGGACGCTTCTCCTTGAAATGGCTGTTTTTTGGGGGAAGTGAGCAAAGCCCCCCTCCAACTGCTGGAAATATGTCCTCTCTGCCACTTGGCTGCACTTTCTTCTGTGTAGTGGCTGCTGATTGGTCTGGTGTTCTCTTTGCTCCTACCCCTTCCAAGATGGCCACCGGAAGTAACTAAAACCCAAGAACTCTGCTCTTCTCCCTTTGAGGGGAAAATAATGGTAAGCCCTTTACCGTGTCTTTTCTGTCCCCCGCTTCCCAACGCTAGGGCCAGAGGCAAAAGGAACGGGATGGGGAAGCTCTGGAGGGGAATCATGGGTGGAGTTATTTGCATTTTTTCCCTTTTGCAAGGGTCCTGCATCCTTAATCCTCACTAATGGGGAGGGGCTACTGTGTTTGCTGTCCTTGAATTCCCTCGGTAGCCTTTTCTGCCCTCCTACTTTTGTATGCCTAAACTATTTCTCTAAATGTTCCAACTGGAGCTACTGCAATGCTAGAAATTTGGGAACTAAATGAAAATGTAATTTTGAGGAGACAGAATGTTTATTTGCAAGAGAAGTGCCATCAATTTGCACAAACCCACACCCCTAGGTACACCCCTGAATGTGCTCTTTGGAAAGTTGTAGAGAAGCCTGAAAGTCATCTGGTGCCATCTTCCCCTGATTCCTGCTTGACAGGGTTCACCTGCTAAATTTCCCAATGCCACACAAATATCAAAGGTGCAGTGTTCGGTCTCTCACCTCCAGTCACCCTATCTGAGCTCCTTATGGAAAATGTATTAGTCACTTCTCAGTTTTCTGTCCAAAAGTGCCTTCCCATTTTTTTATAATCTTCTGCCACTCAAGCTATCCACTTGGCAAGGGGTGGAGGAGAGGAGGAGGAGGACCCATTGTGTTTTCTTTTCTTATCTAAGCCCTTCAAAAGCCTGGCCACACATGCCTCACCAAGGCCTCAGCTGCACTCTGTCAACTTCTCCCTACAACAGCCTGCCTAAGCCAGTTATCCCTCAGACTGAATTAAGCTCCAATGGACCAGGAAAGGTTTAAGGGTCATCCCCATCTTTTTGTTTCATTCGCACAGACCCAGTGTCATGCTTTCCAGTCCTGCATAAGATGCTTACTCCAACTCAGTTTTTCAGATGCAAATTTCTGTTCTGCATACAAGCCTTTTCTAATCCTTGGGATGCTGGCCTATTCCCATTTGTTTATTTATTTTCAGATTATCTCGAGTATTTTCTTTGTGAGCAGAAGCGGCTTTTGCATTTTTCATTGCTGGATGTGGCTGAGTGTAGGAAGCCTGAATGACATTTTAAAAGTATGGGGGTGGGGGGCAGTGGAGGGAGATGGCTGACAGGATTGTATGTTGGAGGAGAAGTGAAGTCAGGCAAGGCAAACTCAGAATGGTTCATCCCTTAATACAAGCATTGTTTTTGTCAGCAGTATTTCACAATTGGTTTTCCTTAAATTATTTATAACAGGCAATCTATTCCTTAAAATGTTCAGTTGTGTGTTTTCATCGTTGCTGCTGCTGCTGCTGCTGCTTTCGTTGGTGGGGTGATCCCAAATGAAGGGGGGAGGATGTATTGATTTCAAACATTTGAAATATAAATGAAGTTGTTTAGTCCTTCTAGTAGATGGAATCTTACAGCAATTGGATCAAATTCAGCAGACCAGCAGCATCCATCCCACACCTGCACAGACGAAGAAAAATAAAGAGAATCCTTAATGAATGTTTAAAAAAAAAAACATTTTAACCCCAAATTTTGAAATTAAACATTCTGACTTGTAAATTGTAATCCAATCCCCTTTGGCCCTTGAGGTAATCAATTTCTGATTACCTCAGAAGTACTGAAGTAGCTCAGAAGTAGCTCAGAAGTACTGAAATGCAAGTGATATAGCCACAACCAATAACATGGTATGTGGTCATAGTAGCAAGATTAAGAGGAAGTTCCATTTCAAAAGTAACTTAATGAGTGGAAGCAAAGGGTCTTTCTACCCTACAGTGTTATAGTGCTATTATTTATTTCAACATCCTGTGGAATTCTGGGGTTTGTAGTTCACTGAGGCCAAAGAGCTCTCTGGCTGAGAATTCAAAATGCCCCTCCCTAAATTGCAAACCCCAGGATTCCACAAGATGTTGAAAGTGGAATAATAGCACTATAATAATATAGTGCAGAAAAGCCCAAAATTATTCTCTGTATTAACATCTTCTAATTTCTGACTAAGAAAATTGTAAGGTGCTTTTAGCTACATTTTGCCAGGAATTTTTCAAGATTTATGTGATTGTCTTACCAATCCATTTTCTTAAAATGAACAGAACATAATGAAAAAGTAACGAACAACTCAGCATTTGCTATGATGGTATGGTGATCAAAAATTTGAGGGAAAGAGATCTTGTTACCCCAAAATGTGGGTGACTCAGGAGGTCTACCTGCAATGCCAGTACCTCCATGTGACAAAGGGGAATTAATTAGCCTAAAATTAGGAGACCAGCAAGAGGGGGGTAATTTAACAAGATCTTTCCACCAATGTTTACATGGTCTTGCAGGAAAGAACCAGCCAGAGAATCCAAAATGTAAACTAGAAATGTGTTTTATTGAAGGGAGTTCACTCACCATGCACACATGATACAGTTACACATTCACACAAAAGCTAACTAAAGACTAAAGGGAGGAAAAATTATGGATAGCGAGGCTGAGGGTTTAGGTTATAATTATCAATCTAGAAAGGTAGTGAAGAAGCAGTGGAGATGGCTTAGATTTGTGTGTCTAAGGACAGTACGCAGCCAAGAATCAAAGTGGCAGAGTGACATTCAGCAACTGGTGAACTGTAAAGTAGTTGCTCAAAACTGGAGATTTTTATTCTCTGTTTCCCTCCCTCAAGGGGTATGAACTAATTGCTTTCTGGTAGAATAAATAAAAGGGGTCTGGAATAGAATGATTGTTCCAGTGTCTAGGCAAGGCTTCAGTAGGAAATGCACACAGCAGGGGTGTTTGCCTGCTGTGCCCGGGCAGCTTATTGTTTTCTGAGGTTGCTTAGTTGGTAGGATTAAGTCAGGCTTTCCCAGCTAATTCTTAGGACCTGGAGATGCTGAGCTCACCTTTTGGCCTGCTATCTAACCAGTTTTCCTTTTCCACATGGCCTTTCAGCCATAAGTGTGTATAATTCAAATTTTGAGCCAATTAAACATATCTGCCAATTAATATATTTTGCCATTTAGCCTATATCAAAGCATGGAGGTGTACAGCCATTAACAATGTTACTAACGGAGTACTATCTGAAAGACCCTCTTATCTTATATGAGCCTGCCTGGGTTTTAAAATAACTAGGGGAGGCCCTTCTCAGCCCTCTTACCCTCTCTGGTGGATGCAGGACAGGCCTTCTTAGTAATTGCTCCCAACCTGTGGAACGCTCTTTCTTGGGAGGCTAGGACCCATGCCCTGCTCCCCACTAGCCTTCTATTCGTCATGTTTTATATGTTTATATAAACATTTTAATATGTGTGTGTGTGTGTGTACCACCTATGTATGTATATGTAAAATGTGGAATCTATCGTACCTTTATATATTGTATATCTTGATGTAAAATCTTTTTAATCAGAAATTCAAATTGAAGGTCTCCTCCTTCTTGTTTGGAATACTCTAGGTATGTGTATCACATCAAGCACAAATGGATCTAGTTGTTGAAATAAATTATCATTCATATGGAAGATGCAGTTCTTGATGCACCTCTACATGAATAGATTTTTTTTTTCAGAAACAGATTATTTTTTAGACTGCCACCTCTAACCCCCCCCCATGCACAGACACATTCCTTTAGCTGTAAGATGGAACTATCACTAATAGAACAGCGGTAGCTTGATAACAGCGTAAATATAACTGAAAAAGAAAAAAGTGCCCGTAACTTAGGGTTTTGCCTTCCTCTTTCATTGCACCAGCTTGGTGTCCCCTACAAGTCAGTGGGAGTATGTAAAAGCCATTTGGGATCAGTCACGGAGAGTCATTGTAGGAAATAAAATGGTTGCTTAAAAATAGTGAGAAATGTTGGAGCAGCTGGGAACAATCTTTTAGTAATACAAACCCTACAATGTTACGATGTCATTAATTCATTCCCAAAAGAAGCTATATTTAACAATAACAAATGGCCCAGTATACCAGATTCCAACCAACGAAATTTGTTGTATTTTACAAAAAACTCCATGTTTCGAGTTGGGGCACAAATGTGTTTCAGTACATATGAAATTCTCACAGAGAAAGTTTCGAAATTCAATAAACAAAGAAATGATAAATACACAATAACTCTCAGATGCTCTCCCACTAAGAACAAAACTTTTGCATTTTTGTGTTCTATTCCTTGACAATGAAATAAGCAAAGATGTGACCTGCTAATCAGTAGTTCCAGTTCAAGAATATGAAGAGAAATGTCAAAAGTCATCCCTGACAATTGAGCCCTCTGCATGCTCACTTTTAAGCAATGTAGCATTCCCAACTAAGTGTGAAAAAGATCGTAGATAAAGTTTATTATGCTTTGCATTTCAATATTTGTAAGGTATGCTTAAAGAAAATGATGCACTGACTGAGAAGCTAAGGTAGACTTGTGATTTCATTTGCCTGAATTCTTAATTGTTAAGCTATCAATGCTTGGGGATACTTGAGGGATTTGATCTTAGTGAATTTTGACACAATATGATCTGATCCTCACCTGTCAGATTAATGTGTGGGCTGGAACTACCAGAGATGATTTAGAGTCCTGGATTAATCAAGATTTGTTTATGGTATTACTGGTCAAAACATGTGGAAGTAACATGGACAGGAAAGTAAAGGTGATTTGTCACCCGTTTTGTGTAATGCTGATGTGGTTACTTCCAAAACAAAGACGTTTGGGCTTCTCAGAGCAGGGTTCACCATGCTTCTGGACTGAACTTCCCAGTTTTCTGAGCATTTACATTCAGAGCAGGAAACATGAAAAGCTCAAATGTTGGGTCTGTTGCCTTTCCCATGCACCACCCCTTATCACTGAATCTCCATGCAAGCAATGCTTTGTTTGCTTCTGCCTGTTAAAACAGATTTTATGAGTAGTAAGCCTCACTTTTATAGCTGCTTCTGTGTACTAGTACACCTGAAGAAACATCTCGCTAAATGTATAACTGTGAAGAGTGTGAGTGTATATAATGCAATCTAATCATCCTTTGCTGGTTTAAGTTCAACAAGCTCTGTTTTTGGATGCTATTCCTGGAAGAAGGTTGTACTGTTTCTCGCCAATTGCTGGCAGCATTAACACTGTCCTTCTGCACCAGCTCTGTCTGCATTTTCCTGGCGTGTCATTTGTTTCTTTCCACCTGTTAACATATGGCTAGCTGAACTTGGCTGATCAGATATTTTCATAGGACCTGCTGTGAGTCTAATGAATTAGCTGCTCAGTTGATGCGTAGTTGTTTCTTCGCTTAAGTGGTCAGTTCACTTCTATCACTTTTGTATCTTTTTTTTCAGAATCTCATCTTTTAGTGGAAGCAGTCACTAATTCTCACAGGGTTGATACAGTCTTTTATTAGATGGGAGTCTCATATCATTGCAGGTTGTTTTTTTTTTTAAAAAGTATCTTCCATGTAGAAAACTAGATGATGATGATGATGATGATGATGATTGTCATCACTAGAGGTCCTGATGGCTTTTCATGGACCTCCTGAAACTCCTTTTCATCAAGTTCAACTCTTGTGGAGCAGCACTGACATGTGACTTAACCTGACTCAGGTTTTTAAGCTTGATTTTTTTGCTAAAACTATTTGAGATAGTCAAGATCCCAGCCAGGGAACCCATGCTGCGTGATGGGGTTTAATTGTCACAAACTCTTCCCAGAGTGAGGGGAACAGAGGCCAGCCACTCAGATCGGATGAGATGTGAAAAAACCCAAGAATACCTCTAGCCAGGAGGACTTTGTGACAATCAGCTTCCTTGACCCCTACACCAGCAATACAAGCTCCACAGTGGTCTGGATGCTTTTTTTATATATATAGACTTCTTGGGAGCTTGTGCTGCTTGGGGGGATCAACTACACCATGAATCATTCCAAATTCCATAATTTTGGGCCCCAAACCTGCCCTTGGCTTATCCTTGAGATTGACTTGTAATTGAGTATGTATGGTATGCCCACATTGTAGAAAAAATATCAGATACTGATCTCTACAAGACAAGGGACAAGCATAAGGAAGGACACCAGCTAGTTGCGTAACTTAATTACGATTGAGACTGAGCCTAATCATTTTATTATTGAGTGCTGGTTTTGACTAGCAGGGCTTAGCTCTTGGAATAAGTACAGATTTAGTATACTTAGAAACACTGGATATGGTAAATATGACATTAGTTTTTTGAACTGAAATATTAGAACTTTATACAAATTACAATCAGCAGGCATATATAGTTTAGTGTGTTGAAGTAGGATTTGGAAGATTCAGCTTAAGGTTCCAGTGAGCCCTGAAATCTACTGGATGAACTTCAGCCAGTCTCTTGGACCTACCTCATAAAGTACCTCTTTCTCCCTTGGACCTACTTCATAAGGTTGCTTGGAACAGAAAATGGCAAGAAAGAAAGCCATTCCCATTGAAGGAAAGTAGGGAAAGAAATGTAATAAATAAATGACAAATAAATACCTTAGATTGCATTAGGACCTAATCCATTTTAAAGCATTGGATTGTATTTTCAGGTTTAGAGAGATCCAGGAAATAATTACATAAAGAATATATAAGGAATATATTTAAGGGTAGGAAGATAGAGGAAAGAATATCTGCATGAAAAATAATAGCAACAACCCACCATTCTGCAGGCTTTGCTTATCATTGTGAATGCATCCTTTGCTTTTCCTGATCATGCAGCATCTTGCCATTTGAAAGAAGGAAGTGGAGGGGAAAAGAGGGTGAAGTGTTCATGTTCTGAGCCTCCAGTCAAGTTTACCTGTGGCTATGAATGTCAAATGTGTAAGAGATGATAGTGGGAACAAAAAAAATGTATATGTATATCACAGGGAACCATGCCTTTATCATCACTATGAAAAGCTGAGCAAGAGGCATGAAGAACTTGTAGGGAGAGATTTATGGTACAAATCTTCAGGAAGTTTACACAGCATAAAAGTATCAATTAGCTATAAATATATAACTAAGTTTGTGGAATAGTTCAGGGCAGGGGTGATGGGAGGAACAAGAATTAAAAGGGTTAAAATATACCTGGGAAAGTTTTCAACTTTTTTTTTATAATGCTCTCTAGGTTCTTAAGCAGTCAGGGTTCTTCACCATCTATTGAAAATAAATGTACTGAAGCGGTGAGCAAGTTTCCCTGCTGTGTGCTTCTGAACCTACCACTGATTTGTTCCAAAGCAACTATATATATTTACAAAAGTGCTGTTGTGTTATAGAGTGCTATCTTCAGGGTTTTGTCTGGATTAGTAGGTAAAGGTGCTTGTTCATCAGGTAGCATGAGAGAATAAACTTGTTGGCCTGGCTGCTACCTTCTCCTTAACTGTCTAGGAGATTCTATAGGCTGAGTACCAGAAAGGTAACTTTTTCAGGCTTTGCACCCATCGCCTATCTGCAGGGTCCTCCAATATTAGAAGATAACATCAGCAATAGGAAGGCTTCCCTGCAAATTGCACAATTTTCAGCTTTACCCCATCAAAGAGTACTTATTTGAACATGGGGTTTAGCAGTGCTCCCCTATGCCCTATATATGACAAATCTCCGCATCCAATGTTCTGCAAAGAAGGCTTCGTCCATACAACTATCTGTGCAGAGTTTTCCATGTGGCCTGGAACCTCAGAGGAAAAGATTTCAGCCCTGTGTGTAGGGCTTGATGCACAAAGAGATTCTTGCTACAGATGTTCCACTCATCATGCAGACATTAAGGGAAAGGACTGTGTGTTATACATGACTTTTGGAAGGGGAGGCTGCTCAGTGTGTCTCCATTCTCATCTTCATCTTTCAGTAAGTAGTTTTAATAACTGAATGAGGCTGTTCAATGATGTTATGGTAACTTTTGAAATGGAGACATTTCTCATGGCAACATTCACAAAGAATGACCAAAAGTGTAGGCAGCTCTGTTGATCAATGTCAACCAACCATTTCTGGCAGTTTTGAACTTCAGCAAGAGCAGGACCTTTGTAAACTACTGGGCCTTACTGTACAAAGAGAGTACAGAGAGTAGCAGGAGGTTAGCCCTTTCTTCCCAGCAGTGACATCCCCAACAATGCTCCCTGCCCAATACAATTAGTGCTTTTTTAAATTATCCACTAGCACCAGTGGAGGCTTTTTGAAAGATAGCAGGGTCTAGAATGGAGGCTGTTGGGTCTACATGGATTTCGTCAAGCCCATAAGCCAGAGATTCCCCACATGCCAAAATTTCTGCTGTTAACAGAATTCAAACAAACAAACAAACAAACAAACAAACACCTGTGATCAAGATACCTGAGTTAAAGAAAAAAAGGTCAACTGCTGTGAGATTTATTTTTCACATCCAGACTCTTCCCTCCAGATTTTATTAGTACATAAAAAGTTTTTATGCAACTACTTGTGGTTTTTGCATGTACGATGGGTGTTTTTGTATAAATAGTTTTCAGTACAGTGTGGGTTGTGTTTTTGTGTGTGTGTG
Organism: Ctenosaura bakeri; assembly: GCA_948474755.1. NCBI lineage: Eukaryota > Metazoa > Chordata > Lepidosauria > Squamata > Iguanidae > Ctenosaura > Ctenosaura bakeri. The sequence continues at coordinate 397,690 of CAOLHI010000677.1, forward strand.
CGTGCATTACCTCTCCCCACAGGGAACACACTTGTGCCATTATTCCTTTTTTTTTTTTTTGCATGCAGAAACAGAATAGGTGTCCCTGCTATCTAGTTTCTCTCTCAAAACTCTCATCCTAACAAGGAAATTATCCACATAAATTACTTCCCCTGGAACTACCTATCATTCATGGAACCAGGGAGAATCAAACAATGGATATTATTCATAAAATCCAACAAAGCCAATTCAAGGTAACACAGACACACTCATACCTAATTTGCTGTGGAGCAGGAAGGAAGCCATAATATCTAAATTTCACCTCATGGAATTTTCAGGCCAGTAGTGATTGACATTAAAGCAGACAAGTGTGTGTACAGATGAGCATATCTGTCAACTTTCATTTTGCTCAGGTTCTCATTTTTCCACTAAGTTTTTTTTTCACTTGAACAGTTCTGCAGTGAATTGTGATAATTTTTTAAGGATGCAATTCTTCTCTAATTTAATTCTCTGTTTTAATTTAATTCTCTGTTTTTTTGGATTAAAAAAAAGCTACATGCAAATTTTGCGCAGACTTATTCCTGAATTGTGAAGATTCTTGTCAGTCCAGCATTCTTCACAGGCTTTTCCAATACTTGAGAAACGCATTCGTCAACTACTTCTTTGATATTATTTAATATTCTTTCAATCTATTGTTATTTTTAGCCCACACAAACCTAGTTTAAATTTCAAAGGCCTGACTTTGACCAGAGAGGTGGCCAACTACACTTCTTATAGAAGGGAGGTCCTCAGAGAAGGCTTTCTCCTATATCCTCACCAAATGCTCCTATGAAGGTGATGAGACTGAGGGAAAGTCCTCCTTTGCATATCCTAAAACTCTAGCTGGTTTGGGTAGGAAGGTATGATCTTTCAGATAGTCTGGACCAAAGCTGTCTAGGGCTTTAAAGGTCAACTCCAGCACTTTGAATTCTTCCCAGAAACAAAGCAGTAGCCAGTAACACTGTTTCAAAAGGGAGTTATATGATCTCTGCAACCAGCCTCTGTCAACGGCATGGGTGCAGTATTTGGAACCTGCTGAAGTTTCTGAACATTGTCTAAAGACAGTCTCACATATAGTTCCTTATGGTAGTCCAAATGGGATGTAATTAAAGCATGTATCATAAGGAACACTGGCACACTGGTTTAACTGTGCATACACACTCCTTGCCCTGCCAAAACCTGGGCATGCAGGCTCAGATCTCAGTCCAGAAATAAACCCAAGCTGCATATCTGAGATTTCAGAGGAAAGGTAACCCTATTCAGCACAAACTGAGTTCCTACTCCCTGGTATGTCTTGCAACTGGCCAGGAGCATCTCTGTCTTGTATGGATTAAGATTCAATTTGTACACCTTCATTCAGTCCATTACTGACAGCAGTGGTTTAGTACAGAAACAGCTATCTTGGAATCTGATGGAAAGGAGAGATTGAGTTGAGTGCTTTGAATTTACTGGTGAAACTGAACTCTAAAACTCGGGGTTTCCTTTTCCTTTTTGAGCATTAGGCAGCATTGTCCCTGGGTCTTTCAGCAGAGAAATCCACAGGAAATGAACTGTGTCTCATGTATGTCAACTCATCTTATTTTCCTTCTTGATTTTGCTTTGCTTTTGCCACAGATACCTCAGCTTGGCTTGCAAAGTACAGTGGCTTTTTCCTATAGTGCAATTTGATTTTAATAGCAAGCATTTTTCTAAGTGAAATCTGTCTGTCACAGGGCAGGACTAAGATGTTTTGCTGCCATAGGCAAAGGAAAAGTCCACCTTCCCCTTCCAGTAAGCTCAAGTTTGTTTTTTTGTTCCTTCAACACTAGTGAAAAGACAGTGACTGCCACTGAAGGCAGAAAATGGTTTGGAATGGAAGCAGCAAGCTTCTTAGGCTGTCTAGCAGTGGGAAACAAAATGAAGGCATTGACCACCCCAATAAGAATCCCTCAAGAATTCCTTCATGCTCTAAATGTCTAGCACTGTAGTAACTTGAAAATTTTGTTGAGCCTTTAGAAAAACAGTTTAGGTATCCAAAGAAAAGGAGCATGTAAAGTTAGCAGGGAAAATGGGAACACAGCAAATAAGAGTTTTAGGTGTGAACATTTTTCAGTGTCTCATTCTCTGCAATGCTAAAAATCTGAGAAGTGGAGGAAACCTTCATTTGGGGAGGCAGATTTCTTATTTGGAGAGGCAATGCCCTCACTTTGCTCCCTCAGTTCTCATAGCTACATCTCTCAGTGGGTGGCCGAGTATACGTGCAAGAGGAATAGGTGGGACACCTAAGAGGTGCTGCGCAACCCCCAACACCTGCCATCTGTGTGGCTTCTTCCCTCTGCCTGATTATAGGATCCACTCTGATGTCTCTTTCTCTCTACAAGCTGATCTCTGGTGATTTCATCTGACCTTTTCACAAACTCACAGGTAATCATAGCCATATTCAGAAGTCTTCACCCAGAGAGAGAAGGGAAGGAGCATGTTGGCTCTGTCTCTTCTATCACATTCTCCTTGGCTGTTCCTATGTCTGAAGGAAGAAGTTATATTTACTCATGTATGCTACCAGCATGCTATGGGCAGATTGAGGGTCTATACTACATACTCAGGTATGAATGGCTCCCTAACTGCTTATGTTAGTCTTCCAATACAGATGACAAAGAAACAGTGAAGGGGATGAGGCACTGGATCCTCTATACTGCTTTTCTCTACATAGTGCAAACAGAGTGAGGATGAGCCTCTGATAGAACTATTGCATTCCCTCAGGTCACAATATCTGGTTGTGTTATTTCACCTGGCTTCTTCTTCCTGCTGACACAACTTATTACAGTGGTCCTTCCACCAGGGGTGTACACACAGATATTATCAGAGGGGAAAATAGGTCTAGGAAAAGGTATTGATCACGATATTTAAATGGAACCTACAATTCAGGGGCAGGATTTACTTAACCAAGTTCTAGTTGAGTTAGTGGATCTGTTCTATTTGAAACTAACGTTCCTGTTCCTGCATAGCAGGGGATTGGACTGGATGGCTCCTGTAGTCTCTTTCAACTCTATGAATTTATGATTTGGAGAGTCAATGATTTGGATATTGGACCAACAAATTTACCTTTTGAATACCAAAGGAGCCTGGGCTCTTTCTACCCTGTTTGTGATCTCCAGAGGCTGATGGACCTGACCCAGCAATTCTGAGAGGGAGGTCTAATTGAAAGAGAGAGGAAAGTTACCCTACAGAAAGAGGAGTTAATCCATAGATTTATTACCTTCTCTGTCTTCCTATATCTGCGTAGTGTTAACTGTTCAACTTTTGCTCTTTTTCCCCCAGATATTTTAGTTTGGAGATGTTTTTCACATATTGACACAGGAAGTTACCTATTCTGAGAACAGCTGCCTCACTTCACACTGCAGTGTTTATTCTAAATATGGGCTACACTATGCCCTTGGTTTTTAAGTGAAAATTATTGTAGATTGCAGGGAGCTATTTTTAAAAATCGTAATAACATTCCTAACATTTATGTTCTTCCTCTCCTTCTTCCCTCCCAGACAAATAGATGTTCCACTCCCTGTGGTCTTTATTGAGTCATGCTGTTCTGGGAGAAGGAAAGTCACAGACTGCTTTACTGTTCAGTTGAATGCAACAGTTTCCAGGCAAGCCTTCACCCACCCACTTCCAGTCCCTAGGCCAAACTAGATTGTAATATGAGAGTTCACATCTAGTTTACACATTGCCAAAAAGAAGTGGGGGGAGAAGTGCTTTATGAAAGAAGATCTGGATTTGCATGTGGTAATTTATCAGTGCTGTTGTAATTTTTAATTTAAATATTTATTGTTATATGTTCAACTAGTTATATCTTAACCTTTATCAAAAGATAGGTAAGGTAATAACAAAAAAAATTAAAACTATATACAATGTACATTATAAATCGCCCTTGTTGTTGATATGTGACTTTGAGTTGGTCCCAACCTACGGACGCCCAAAGACAAACCTATCATGGGATTGTCTGGGGCTGAGAGCGTGTGATGTGCCCAAGACCACCCAATGGGCTCCATGACTGAGCAGGAAATTGAACCCCAGGCTCCAGAAGCATAGCCTAATGCTCAAATTATTACACTGCAGTGGCTTACAAAATTGAAATTCCAAATGCCCCTCAAAACCTACCTTTCAAGCTTCTCAGCCCTCCCCCCGCCCCCGCAATATGGCCATTTCCAAGTTGCTGAAGGCAGGGGGAGACCATGATGCATCCAGCCCTTTTCCTGTTGGTTTTTGGAATGCAGCATCAAGAAACATAACTATGAGATGTAGCTATGTCACCCAAGCTATGTTGCCGATGGAGCACTTAAGCCTATATCACTACTGCACAGCCTAGACAGGTTATGATTCATAGTCTTCTGAGGCTTTAAGCTTTAACTTTTGATCAATATGAGGCAAGCCAGTCAGTTCCTCAAGATGTGGGTATTCCCTAGCCCAGGCAGCACAGCAGATAAGTCTCATGAGTTCTTTCTCCGTTTACAGAAAGCAGACATCTCGTCATAGAGTGGAAGGGTATAAATATTAGATTAACTTTATACCTATTCTTCCCTAGTGTGAACTCGTTATGAGAAATTTCTAGCCCTCACTCTTCTTATGGTTCTTGAGCTCTAAACAAGATTTAGACTGGCTAGTGTTTAAGTACAAGATTCATTCAAGCAGAGGAGTGTCATCTGCCCATCACTACCCTATAGAGAAGATATGTTGATTCAAAAAAAACAGTCAAGGCTTCAGCTTTTGAACCTGGACAATAGCACTGGGTAATGAATTAAATTCTTTACCTCCCCACTTTTATTTCATCAATGGGAACCACTCAGCCATCGCAATATCATGTGTAAGAACCATGAGGATGGGGAAGAGGCATCTATTCAATATGTTCTTTTTCTTTTTTCTTTTGTCACACATTAATAATAGTTTCTGGAATAGAAGTTGCAGGGCAGTGATTTTGCACAGAAAAGCAAGAGGAGTAGAAATATCTCAGAGCAAGCACAGTGTGATGGTTTGAGCTTTGGACTATGGGGACCAGGGCCTGATTCCCCAATTGGCGACTTTGGGTGCATCACATAGGGTCTCAGGATTGCTGCAAGTCAGAAATGACTTAAAGGCACACAAAAGCAAGAACAAGAAATCTCAATCTCCTATTACCTTTTCCATGATTCACATCTCTTCATTCTCCAGTCTTCTTTTGAACTGTAAAATTGATCACAGATCTCTCATCTGGGGTCTGATTTGGCCTTCATCCTTTATTGGCTCTCACTTTATCTGTACGGTATTTTTTATCCCAGTTTTGCTCAAAAAGGCTTCAAACTATCCAATGACAATAAAAAACAATATGATATTTAAAATCTATAAAAATTAAATGTGCTGATAATTAAAGTGGTAATTAAAAATGCACCTAGGGAGATGCTTAATTGAATCAAATGGTGAATATAGCCCATTTTACTTGATACTTTCTCTCTTTGCACTAAGGGATTCAGGGACTGCAGCACAAGAGAGCCCAACCCCTTCCATGTTGATATTTCTCAGTGGTAGAGATATTTAGACTCACACATTTTTTTCCCACAAGAAAGTATGTCTCACCACATCAAGACATCTTTTTCAGGAGAATGGTCAACTCCCACAAGCTTTTTCACATTTGAGAACTTTGAGTTGTACAAAAAATATCCTTTGTACAAAATCCAAGGTTTTGTGTGTATGTGTGTTTGCTAACAAATCCTTTTAAAAAAGGTCCTTAAGTGCTAAAAATTAAAAACACCCCCATATTCTGAATCATTGGTGTGAAAACTTTGATATTATTCCTTCTTTCCTCTTTTTTGTTTTTAAATTAATTTTAATAAATTTTAAAGCATGAAATGAACTATATATATAAAACACACATACACACAAAAGGAGACAGATAATAATTACTTTAGAATGTGATGGGTCATTTGGCTCAATATACGCCCAACCAATTCAATCAAATGATCTATCCAAAATATGACTATGTGTATTTAAAACCTGAAATTATTAATGCTTTCTTGCAAAGATTTACATGTCTTGTCACTGGACCCTGGTATCCAATCCCAGCTTTAACAATATTGATTTGGGAAACATCTCTTCCTTCATTCACACACTCAGCACTTTTGATGTGCTCCCATTTGTTGCTTTTCTTGCTTGGTAATATTTTGTTGCACATATGGCCACAACACCTGACATCCCATACTCTGCCAAAAATAGCAACCAGAGTGATTGGGATGGAGCTTGGAGGAGAACAGTAGCTCAAACACAGTTGGCTATAATTACTGTTTGGGCAGATATCTGCTGTGGAGTGAGATGGAAGATGAACCATGTGCTGGTATTCTGTGTCCATACATGGTAAGAACTATTCAAGAATAGAACAGATTGCCTCCATGGGTGGTGACTTCTCTTTATTTGGAGAACTTTAGGCAAAGGCTAGATGGCCATTCGTTCTTATACAGTTGAGTGGGTGCATATGGGAGCAAACCAGATGTTCAGGAGAGTTAGATGAATACTTTGTGGAGTGGATGTGGTGAATGTTTGTAACCTGCTTTGACCAACCAACCTTGACCAGCCTTACTTGCTTGATTATTGCATTATAATGTGAGCTCAAGACAGTATGTATCGCTCTCCCCCCACCACTTAACTTAGGTTAAGAGAAAGCGAGTAGAAGACTGACTGGAAGTCACACACTGAGCTTCATAGCTCAGTAAGGATTTCCTATTCCATAAACACCTATACCATAGCAAATACAAGTCTGGAAACCCGTCTGATGAAAAACAGCTGCAGGGAGAGAGTGAGTGCTAGAAGCAATGCTCTCAGACAGTGTTACACCTGCTATGCTTGCCAGTTCACACTCTGCCCACTCCTTTTAAGCTGATATGGTGAAGAAACACTTCTTTCCCCACCACCTGACTTTGTCCACACTTCCACACTGATCCCTGCCAGAAGACAAAGCATTGGAACTGTTACAAATGTCATCCTTTGGAAACTCATGGCATATTTCTACCTTTTCCCCTACTTCCAGCTGCTCTTGCAACACCCTTAAAATACCTTCAAACAGATTTTGATCAAAGTATACTCAGAGAAAAAGCAGGCATCTTTTGCTGGGTGAATTTTGTATAGGCTAGTAATAAATCCAGGATTACATGTTGACAATCTACCTTTTTCTGTAATAACAAGTAAACTCCAGGACACAAAGCCGATTACTTTTACTTGTTGTGATGGCACCTTTTTTCAATCCAATCTCCTCGTTCCAACCTCTTCTAATGCTTCATTTAATAAAAGATTCATTTTACTAGTACACTAAGCAAAAATGACAAAAGTCTTCTGCAATTATTACAATATTTTAGATAGGTCCTGTTTGACCTTTGGACAATAATATTCCAAGAACAAATCATGCCAGAAGCCTTCATTGACTTCCTTGTCACTGAATCAATCACTCACTTCCAATTAATCCCACTGGGAAAGAGTCTGAATGTCCCCATTAAGAACACTGTTTTTGAACACCTTCCCTTAAGGCTGTGGCTAGAAGAGAAATTAAATATGTAACATGGAACTCAAAGAGCAGGATTGAAACAAGCCTGTATACCTAAGAATTTGGTAGGGCAATGTACAACCATAGAAAGAATCAAAAGACAAAACAAAACTGGGGAGCACCTAATAAATCTACAGGAGAAACCAGAGACATATCTCAAGCTGCTCAGTAAATGAATGATTTATTAGTAAAAAGCCCCACACTTTTCAGCCTGTATATGCTTTTAAAGGCCTTCTTCAGGGGCTATATAAAATCATAGAAAGAGACAACACATAAATATATAATAAAACAATGCAGAATTTTACAATGTATGAAGTCATTATTGCATTTCTACATTGCCTGTGGATTGTACATACCTACTTGAAATTTAATTTCTGGAGCTAAAATTCCCACACTATTTACTGGACAAAAAAGAAAAGAAAAGAAAAAGAAAGAAAGAACTAAGGCTAAAGGTTTATTATGTTGGGAAAAAAGAGGATTTGTGAGATAACATTCAAGGACAATTCAAGCTAACTGGGCTGAAGGAGTAGGGGATGGTCAAGATCATCATTTATGCCTTTAGGGACAAATGATTTTAATTTTAAAATATGTTTAACCAAGTATCTTTTTTTACTTTTTTATTTTTTTAACAAAAACTTGTCAACTATTTATTAACATGATTGAAAGAGAGGCTACAATTGAAATGGTTGCACCGTGGTCTGTCTGTGCAGACCACAGAGCACGACTTCCTGTGGGTACCTTTTGTCCATGAGTTGTTTTGTCAATGTATCTGCTTCATTTCTAAAGTCAATTTCACTGGGGCAGTTGCATTTTAGTCTAAGAAACTTCCCATAAGAAAGATTGCATCTGAGGTTTTTTTGTTTTTGTTTTTGTTTTTGTTTTGTTTTGTTTTTTTTGGCTTTATGTCTAAAAATGAATTACAGTGGTTCTTAACCTCCCTTTTAAATATCTTTTGTTGCCAAGGTCCTCCAAGACTTAACTCAAAAATTAAAACCCTAATGCATCAAATATTTTCTTAAAATTGCTCATCAAGGGCCTTCAAATTTGAGTAGAAGGGATAAATAAGTAAATGCGCACACACCTGTTTTAATATTTGTATTGGAATGATTCCATACAAGTTTAAAATAACAACAACAACAACAGAACACTAAATCATCACCTAATATTACTTGTAATTTTAATTAATGAAAAGGCTAGTGGTACATTTCCCTTACCAGCCTAGGCCTGGACAAGTGACAGAGACTGCAGATCCTGTTAACAATATTACACCATCTGTTAAGCTGAAGCTTCCTTCAGAGATGCTGGAGGGTGAGGAGAGATTTTCTCCTGCTTCTTCCAGCTATTTTACCACTGGAGTGTATTGAATGGCAATGCACAGCCCCAGCTTCTAACCAGTTTTTGCCTTGGTTCCTTTCACATGGCTGCTATGCTGTCGCTCAGCTGCTCAGCCTGACTCTCCACAGCGGAGTGGCCACATGAGAGGAACCAAAGCAAAGAGAGGCTGGCTGGGGCTGCACATTGCTGCTCTATCCACTCTAGTTACGAATTGGCAGGAAGAAGCAGAAGAAAACTTCTTTTCCTCTGGTGCCTTTGAGGCTAGAGTAGATTGAAGGGCAATGTGCAGACAGTCAGCAAGCCAACCAGCATTCACCCTCTTCTCTCTCTTTCCCTCCCCTCATTCCCAGCCATCTAGTCTCCTATCAGAAATGGTCAAATACCCCACCCTTTTTACTTTCTTCATCAGGAGGGAACGAGATGAAGATGGAGATGGAGGGAGGGAGGAAGGGAGGAAGGGGGGGAAAGAGTGGTAAGGAAAAATAAGACGTGTTGAAGCAACTTCCCCATAAAAGACCCTGAAGGGGCGTTGTCATTTCCATTCATAAGCTGTACTCATTTCTGCACTATTACTTCACTTTGAACATCCTGTGGAATTATGGGTTGTGTAGTTTACTGAGGCCAAAGAGCTCTCTGGCTGAGAATTCTAAATGTTCTTCTCTAAACTGCAACTTTCAAGACTCCATAGAACGTTGAAAGTGGAGTAATAGCACCATAACAGTGTAGTGCGAAAATGGCCTGTGTGTGCGTTCATCTGAATTGAGTGGTGGCTTGTTTTGCATATGGTAATCTGTAGCTCCAAATTCCAGTTTATTGCCAGGGCTGCAGCAGTGGCCCCTCCTCTCATTTGACCCCACTCCTCTCCGCTATCCTTTTTCAGAGTTGGCCGTTGCATTGAGGATCCCACTCTTCTGCAGACAGAAGGTGGGCTAAACAGCTGAGCAGTGGTGGAAATGACAACCAGCCAGTCAGTGTTTGCACACATCTCTCTCTCTCTCTCTCCTTCTGTCTCTCTCCCTCTCTCCTTTTTTCAGTCTCCATCTCCCAATGAAGAAGACAAAAAGGTGGGATGTTGAAGTATTTCTTATAGTAGAGAGGAGGGATCCACTGAATTACAGAATTATTATATTCCATGTCAGATTGTATGCTGTCCTTAGAATTTATCCACTTATAAAAATCCATAAAATCAAGTTTTCTTCCCCTACAAATACAAAAGACATCATCTGCAAATTTGAACCAAAATATCCTTTGTTCGATAAATCCACTTTCAGGACAGATTACTGCATTTTCAAACCTTCCTATATATAAATTGGCCACTTCTGAAGCTATGGGGCATTCCATGACCTCTTTTTTTTAATCTGACAAGAAAGGTCATTCTTGAGCTTAAAATAATTCTTTGTCAAATCTATTTCAGTCAAGAAGGTTAGTGGGAGTGAAGGTATCTCAATTATCTTATCTTCAAAGTATGGTATATGATAGTCAAAGCCTTTTCTTGCGGTAGCGGGCAACTGACACTCTGGTCTGATTTGCGGATGATGTCTTTTGTATTTGGAGAAGACGTATAACTGGTCTAATCAATTTGTAGAAGTGGACAGCAATATACATTTTGACATGGAATATAAGAATTCTGTAATTCATTTTTCAGACCTAAAACTGAAAAAGTAGATCTTACCATCTCCCTATATAAAAAAAACTGCAGATGTGGACACCTGTCTACGATTCCAGAACTCCATAGGCTGGAACAATGCCAGTTAGACTGGAATCATAATGCTATAACTGTGTTCTCAAAAAGACAGAAATAAACCCCATTGAGTCAATGTGTCTCATCTAGCTGGGAGTAATAATAAGGTTACAGCCTTCAAGTTCAGACTAAATCCCAAAGCAAATTCATTACCTCACTGAATTCAGATCCACCTATCTCATTTGCTTAGTTAATTTTAATAGACCCCTCTTCCCAGAAGCAAAGGTATCACAATACATTACATTCCACTGGTAATTGTTTATCTTCGTGGTGTAAGTGTGTTTGTGTTACTGACACTACAATGATCTATGCTTTCATTGATGGTGATGAGTCTAGAGCAAAGTTGGCAGAAGACTCAGCACAAGTCTGACCGAACATGGGAACATTGGAAGGCCTATGCCATGGCAATGGTGGCAGCAAAGAAATTCTACTTCTCTGCCACCATTATATTTGTACAGTGCCATCCAGAGGAGCTGTCTCAAGTGACCGGGGCCTTGTATATTCCAGCCCAAAAGAAGGAAATAAAGACCACTCTACAGCCTGCTGTGATGAATTTGCAAGACACTTTGTAAACAAAATCACTCAGATTCACTGTGACTTGGATGCTGTAGTTGAAACAGGTCCAATGGATGTAACCTTGGCACCTGCTTCTCCTGTATTATTGGATTCACCTCAATTCAAGACTGGGAATGTGGACAAGATTCTTGGAGAAGTGAGAGCCACTGCACGTCTATTGGACCCTTGCCCGTTCTGACTTCTGAAAGAGCTAGAGGGGGACTGGCTGGCTGGTGAGTGGTGAATGCCTCACTACAGCAAGGAAAGTTTCCAGCATGCCTAAAGGAGGCTGTGGTGAAGCCATTATTAAAAAAGCCCTCCCTAGATCCTACCGTTTTGAATAATTCTTGGCCAGTCTCCCAACATTCCATTTTTGGGCAAGGTTCTGGAGTGTGTGGTGCCCTCCCAACTCCAAAAATTTCTGAATTAAATGGATTATCTAGATCCATTTCAATCTGGCTTCAGGCTTGGTTATGGGACAGAGACAGCTTTGGTCACAGGGAACTAGACAGGGGGAACGTGTCACTATGTTGGTTCTGCTGGACCTCTCAGTCGCTTTTTATACCATTGACCATGGTATCCATCTGGGCCGGCTCTCTGGGATAGGACTTGGGGGCACGGTTATGCAGTGGTTCCACTCATTTCCAGAGGGACGAACTCAGAATGTGGTGCTAGGGGACTCCTGTTCAACTCCCTGGCTGTTGATCTGTGGGGTCCCTCAGGGTTCTGTTTTGTCCCCAGTGCTTTTTAACATCTACATGAAACTGCTGGGAGAGGTCATCTAGAGTTTTGGGGTTGAGTGTCACCAATATGCTGACGACACCCAACTCCATCTCTCCTTTCCATCTGATTCTAAGGAAGCTATCTTGGTAATGAACCAATGTCTGTTGTCAGTAATGGAAACTTAATCTATACAAGACAGAGGTGCTCCTGGTCGGTTGAAAGGCAGATCACGGAGTAGGGACTTTTCCTGTGCTTGATGGGGTTATACTCCCCCTGAAATCTCAGGCTCACAGTCTTGGAGTCTTTTCGCATGCTTTTTTTTTTTTGCGCGAGTGCCCCTTGAGCATTGCGTGAGTGGGAGCGTTGCTCTGTATGGCGCACTCCCACTCACGCAACGCTCATGAGGCTAAAGCAGGGGGCATGCGCATGTTTTGATTTTCGGCTTTAAGCCAAAAATACTGTGCGCTCGCACAATGCTTGCGGCATCCTCGTGCACTTACCTGTGTGCGGTGCTTCGGCGAGCAGGGGTGGTCACACTTCCTCCCCCCGTGCAGCCTACAGCTCCCAGACTGCGCTGTGGAAGGAAGGGGTGGGGCGCGAGTGCCACAGTCGCGCTACAAGGAAGGCAATGCGGGAGGCAAAAAGGGCTGTCGTGAGCAGCTTGCACGAGTGGCTGCTTGCGCGAGCTCCACTCCCCACTGCTGCGACGAGGTAAGGTGCCAGCAACCGGAATGGTGACCAGGGTCTTGGTGTTCTCCTGGTCTTCACTCTGAGCCTGGATGTCAAGGTTTCAGAGCTGTCCAAGAGTGTGTTTGCACAGTTAAAACTTGTGTGCCAGCTGCACCTATTCCTTGAGATGTCAGATCTGGCTTCAGTGACACATGCTTTGATTACATCTTGGTTGGACTACTGAAGCATGCTGTACGTGGAGCCGCCTTTGGGAACTGTTTGGAAATTTCAGCAGATACAAAACACAGCAACCAGAATGGTGACCAGGGCCAGTTACAGCAAGCACATAACTCAATTGTTAAAATAGTTTCACTGGCTATCTGTTCATTTCTGGGCACAATTCAAAGGGTTGGTGGTAACCTATAAAGCCCTATACTGCTTAGGTCTGGACTATTTGAAACACTTTTTGAAATATCATATCTTCCTATATGAACCTACCAGAACCTTAAGATCTATAGGGGAAGGCTTTCTCTCAGTCCCACTACCATTCCCAGTTAGTTGGTGAGGACATGGAAGAGGCTTCTCATTGACTGTTCACACCTTGTGGAACTGTCTTCCACAGAAATCTAGGCTGGCCCCCTCCCTGCTTTCCTTTTGTAGGCAAAGACATTTCTTTTGAAGCAAACTTTTAAATGAATGAACAGGGGACCTTTACTTACTTATTAAGTTGTTTTTTTAAAAAAAATGTAATTCTTTATAATTTTATATTTTTAATGTTTTTAATTGTTTTTAATGTTTTTTTAAATTTTGGAAGCCACCTTGGGTTCCACTTTGGGAGAAAAGGTGGCATATAAATACAATAAGTAAATAAACTCTGTTTTAGCTAGCAACTTGTTCCATTCTGATGTGTTTTTGAAAGAAACTAAAAGATATGACTTTAATTGCTACTGAATCATGAAAAAACTCATAATTATACAGCAAATCATTCCAGGTTATTCTTTTTTTAAAAAACTGTTAACATTCGTGTAAACGAACTGCACCGGGAGAATGTAGCTGTAATTAAATAACTTCTTAAAAGTCACATTGCAAACTCTGTTCACACTTAATCTAATTCTGCTTTAACCTGAGGAGTTGAGAGAGGAGCTTTCAAATTTTTTTAGCAGGGCTGATAAAAACAACCTGCTTGCCATTTCCTCTCCTCAACTGTGGCCTAATGGTATTGCTGCCGGTAGAGGAAACCCTGGGCTTTCAGATTGTCTTAATTTCTGATCCCTTCTTCTTCCACAAAATAGCATGGGATAACGTTTAAACTTTGTGGTCTCCTGTCTAGTAAAGCATCTCTCTCTCTCCCTCCCTCCTTCCTCCTCTCTCTGTCCCTTACTTTGCAAGATGTTCTCGTTTGTTTAATCAAAAAATGACAAATTGAAGTTATTCATATTCCAGTTTAACTGAATCAGCTTCAGAATGAGCATCCTAGTCTCTCAGCTAACTCAGCATGTGTCCCTAGTAGGTCACAATGCATTCCCTTCATATTCCCACATTCCCAGTGTCATTCATGTTTATGAATGGAATGAAAATTTAAAAATATGCAAACATAATAAAAAAAAGTTTCTCAAGTAACAAGAAACCTGATGAAAAGAATCCTAGACTGATGAGAATCTTCACGGTTCAGGACTTGTTTTGTGCAAAATTTGGGCAGGTATTTTTTAGGAAGAAAACAGCATTTTCTGCTCAGAAGGATCATTTTCTGTGCATTTAGAATTTTCTGTGCAAAATGTTGCATGCAAATTTTCTGCAAAATAAACTATTAATAGTCTTCAAAAACACTGTTTCCAAAGACTTTCTCACAGTAGGAAGCAAACTATTAAAATTACTCATTGCTCTCTTTGATAATGAAATTAAAGAATTACCTTTCTATCCATATCTAGATGTTATATTTTAATTTAAATTCAGTCAGAAAACTAAACAACCAGTGGGATTGTAGGTGCTTCTATTCGGCACATGAATCCTAGCAATAAACGTATGAGAGGATTGTCCAACATGGGTGAACTTCTTTCCCAAAGCTACTTACAGATTTAAGAAGCTTAAAAACCTTATCCAACATTAGTCCTTGCTTTGTAAATTATAAAATAATTTAGCTATGCACATAATGTCCTAATATTACATTTGCTTTTGGCAGAACAATTATTTTTAATTGCAAATGTTGATCCATCCAGCATAGAAGGATTCTCTCCTGTCGTTCCATCATTTAAAGGAAACCTACATAAATTGTGACCCACAAATTTGAACAGAGCATACTCAAGAGTGTATAGTAGCCTGGTAGGATGATAATACTACTGAAAGTCTAACTGAAGCTCTTGTGGCATCTTTTCATATTCCTAAGCTGAAATTTCTGCATTCATCTCTGATTTTGCTTTAGACTACGGCCCTTTCCACAGTGTCTTCCCATCCCGCCATGGGGACGGGAGAGAATGGAACCACAATGACGCTTTTGCTTGATGTCATCACAATCCTGCTCCTCTCCCATCCCCAGGTGGCACAATCACAGATTAAATCATTGACAAGTTTTCCAGTCAATAACTCACAATCACACCACCATCCTGCACTTACCTGTCCTGCAGAAGGGCAGGAAGCATGATGGTGCTTCCTGCTCTAGTGCAGCCTGAGAAAATACCCAGCTGCACTACAGCTGGAAGAGGTGTGTCCATCATGCTCCCATCTGCAGGGAGCTGATCTGGTGCAGAGGGGAAGAGCTGTTGCTGGCAGAGCTGTTGCTGGGATTGCCACCAGAGAACCACACAAGAAGGTAGCATGTGGAAGAGGCCTAGGAGTGGGGAGTATGTGCTATTTCAGAGGTTGTTGGGCTGCAGTTTAGTCAATGTTGAGAACTGATGGAAGTTACAGACCAACAATATCTGAAAGGCCGTATGTTCTCTATTCTTGTCTTAAATGGAACTCAGACGTATCTTTGGGATGTAAAACTGACACACTACTTGTTGAAATTTAGCTACTCTTAACAAGTTTGTTTTTAGTTTTTCAGAAAATGTCTTCTCTTTTGCCTGAAGGAGGATAAAGTTGCCACACATTTCACTTTAGGCAACATTTTGTTGCTCTTACGGTGATGATATATTGAGTCCATGCCCCAGCCCTGCATAAACGACTTCTTTTGGCCACAGTTAAACTTGATGTATGTTCACCAGTGGAGATCTATATTTTTGAGCACTAGTCCCTTGTCAAACTCTGTGCCTTATTTTCCTTTTAAAATTATGTTGGGAAGTACTCTTATAAAACATTTTCAGTTCTCAGTCTTGAAAAGCTTAAAGTTTAAACAGTAAAGTCATGTCTTAGAATTGGAAGGGACCACAAGAACAATCTAGTCCCATCCCTTGCCATAACAGAATACACAATAAAAGCATTCCCAAAAGATAATCATGCATCCCTTCTTTGATGACCTTCAAATAAGGAGAGTCCACCATCCAGTAAGGCAGTCTGTTCTATTCTTTAGCAACTCTTACAGTATGTATGTAGAATATGTGTTACCCTGATTTCTGGGGTCCCGTGGGGGACACCTCAATGTGCTCCAAATAATGGGGAATGGGAATTAGCTAGAGCACAAGCTGTAGCACTACAAGAGGCAGAGTAACCTAGCAAGATCTTTTTACCCAGTGTTTACGGGGTCAGGCCAAGCCAAAAACCAAGCAGAATTGTCTAATAAATGATTTTATTGAGGAGAATTCACTCATGCATGCACACAAGATACACACAATCACACATTCACACAAGAGCTAGCTGAAAGAGAAAGGGAGGAAAAATTATAGAGAGGCTGAGGGACTTGGGGGGATTTATAATTACCAGTCCAGAAGAGTAGTGAAGAACAGAAATGTATTTTGGCTTAGGTAGGACCTAAGGACAGTTCTCATTCAGGAGCCAGACAGACAGAGTGACAGGTAGATCTTCAAGAGACTGCACTGGGTATCCTCAAATCAGGGGTATTTGTATCCTGAAAATGGCTTATGGCTATGAAGGTTCCAGATGCAAGGCAAAGGGAACCTGTTGTGGACAATGAGTCTTTCCCCTGTTGATGGGCTTTGTGCTTTGATTGACAAAGACATGATAGATGTGGTAATAGCTGTCTATTGTGGGTGTTGTGAGGACAAAGAAAAGAATCCAGGTGTACAAGGGAGGGATATCTGTCAATCAGTGTCCTGGTGGGCTCCTCACAGTTGGATTCCCTGAAAAAGTCCAGCTCCAATTTAAGCCTATTATCCACAGGAATGATGTGTATTTGCCTGACAAGTGACTCAGTCTTACCTGGAGGAATTTTGGAGTTGACCTATGCTTCTCACATTTACAGTCAAATTCTTTCCCTCGCTAGGTTTGACCTCTCTGTCACCTCTTGGCCTTGAATTTGATATCAGAGCCAATAAAATGTGTTGCCAATTAGGTATGGTGCCCATGCAAACCATACTGATATGGGGGACCCCCAAAGCGGTGCCTTACATATGTATAGACACAGAATGCCAATACATTCCTTACCTCCCATCTCCCACTACTGTAAATGTCTGCTGAAATAGTTGTTATAATTGAATGTGTTTGAGCTCCCATTGACCTCCAGTGGGTGCAAATGCATCATTATTAAATATTAATCAATAATTACTTATTAATTGAATTTTAATTGATTAAACAGCACATATTAAACATTAGCCCTTTTAAAAACTTGATATTTTTGTAGCCAGTTTAGTAACACATCTCCTTCAGGAGCATTGTGGACTAAGGCATTAAAAACAGACATATCTGAACCCAAATGGTCTCATTCAGTTCTGGTGGAAAATGGATCCATTCCATCAAGCCTATATTCCATGATGGATTGAAGGTTCTAGAAGGTATTCTAGCAGTCAGTCTGGGCATAATCAGAGAGGTTTCTCTGCCCCTGCCCCTTTATTTTCTGACTAAATGACGTGATGGAAGCTTCATGTAGCCCAGGGATACTCCTGCATGCTCCATACCTCCAGCCATGTCAGCATTGCAATGCTAAACAATATTGCAGCACCCTGTTGAGACTTTGCCACACTTTCCACCCACCTGGTTTGCATTCTGGTTTTTTTTTGATGGCACCAAATTTGGAATTAAATGAGTTCAGCATACAGATTGCATCAGTGTATAACAAGGGCAATTATTCTTGCTGGGAACAGCATTTTAATCCAGGGTTGTGAAAAAAGAAGAGCGGCCTAAAGATAGTTAGCAAGCTAGATGCAATTCATCAGACTGGTATACTTTCTGAAATATGGGAAAGCAGACAGGGAAATTATTTTGGTTCACATTTTATCTTGGCATGCCCATTGTGTCACAGTGCCATAGTAACAGAAAGCTGTCTCTAAATTAGCCAGACCATGTTCCTTCATAGTAAAACCTTAATAACCACAGATAATAGCACAGTAATAATTCATTCATTCTTTCTCTGTTTTTCCCCTCTTTCTGTCTCTCATTCTCATTCTCTTTTTAGGAGAAACAAAATTTGGATGACTTTGAATAGAGATCAAAGAAAAAGAATTTTTTGTAACTCTTTCTTCTAGCTTTTTTTTCCCCGTTCCAAATCTCCCCAAGCTGCTTCTCAAAGTTCCAAACTGGTATTTTCTGTCTGTCTTACCAGAACAGGTTACATTTGGTGCAATAGGAAAATAAAATGTGCAGTACAAAATTGGCTTCTGTGCTGCTAGAAACATGGGCTTTGACCTGGAGCAAGTAAAACAAATACATGAGAAAAAAGGAGAAAATTAAATACCTTCTTTCTATCTTCATAACATTACAAAACTAAACTTACTTCCCAGTCTTATAACCTTAGGTTAATAGTATATCATTGAGCAATTACCTGACACTCCTATCTGTAGCCAAGAAGGAGACATGCATGAAGATAGGTCCAGCTGCTTTGATCAAAGTGTGTGGCAGGCATTATCAGCTGCAACCCATATACCTTTTGCACAACAGCTTCAATATTTACTGGTACCTTGAACTCTTGATTTACATCACCATATTTTGTAATGACTTTCACCATGACATACATTTTGTCAATTATGATTTAGAGCCAGGTACCACCACACCTCCAGGGCCATGCCAGTGTGTCTTCAGTCAGTGTCTGATTGAGGCTGCCTCTTAATGAGAATCAGTACTCGACTGACAGTTGTTGGCTTCACATGTGTAAGTTCTCTTCTATCCAGTAAGAAACTTCAGTGTTGAGTTCAAGGTTGGGGAAGCACAGTCAAACAGGTAGTGCTGTTGTACATTATGTAGAGTCATCCCTCCACATTTGCTAGGGTTAGGAGCATAGGATCACCGTGAAAGTGGGAAAACTGTGAATAACTCTAGCCCCTCCCAAATCATATTTAACACACACAAAAAATATGATCACCATATTCAACCCACCATGGATTGTTTGAGGCATCAGGGTTGCTTCACAAGGCAGAAGTGGGTGGCTGGTGGGGTTTACTGCCACCTCCACTGCTGCCCCACATCATTTTTAATAGGGACTTACAAGCTCCTCATTTGCAGTTTCTCAGTCTCACAAGGTTTGCAGTCCCTATTAAAAATGGCATAGAAGGCAGCAGAGGTGACAGCAAATAATTAGTGAGTAATCAAGTCTGCAAAAGTGAAACCTGCAAATGTAGGAGGGCTGACTATATTGTGCTTGGACATTGAGCGTGCATATTTAGTTGCACATTCAACTGCATAGTGTTCTAATTCACTAATGATGTGGCATTGTGCAGTCACCGTGTAACTCCATGAAGGTAAAGTTAAACTCCTTCTCCTTGATGTAGAATCTTGACCAAAGTTTCACAGCCTGATAGAAACCAAGGACAGAATGAAAATGCATATGTGTTTTGGAGAAAATGCAACTAAACATTGCTTAAGGAGAAAGAAATGCTCAGTTTAAACAAGATGGTTGGCTGGAGCATTACATGTACAAAGAATTTCCACAGTAAAGGAAGTAGTGTCAAATAGAAGGTTTATTGCCAGAGAAGAAATTCCAGAGAAAAGTTAGGCTGGAGCCTCACTGTGCTCTGTGTCTCTCTGCTTGGACCACAATTAGAAAAAAATCAGCCTGAGATGTTTGTGTGACAAAGCTCAAGCAGTGTTAGCTAATTTGCATGCAGTGTTAGCCAAACTTGAGAAATCAATCTGTCTGTTTTGAATTGAGAAAAAGGATGAAATCTAACTGATCAAATTATTTTTCTGTGCTGATTGGAATTACTTAGAAAAATTATTCCACCTCTTTCTCTGAGAATACTTCCTGACAACTCCAGAAAGTCCCTACCACATTTCTTTTAACTGCCTGAGTTCAAGACAGGCAGGCTCCTATCCTTCCCTCTTCTAGTACTTCAAGGACATTGATTAGCAGCATTCTGGAGCCCTTTTTGCATGCCATTTCCCATGTGAAATGGCCACGGGAGCGATGCAGGATTGTGAGGACGGTTCCACACGATGTCCCTGCAATCGCGCATCGCTCCCATAGCAATCACGTGGCAATCACACAGTATATCATTTTCAGCTGTTTGCCAAAAATGATGTGCGATTGCGCATCTCTCCTGCATCCCTCCCACACTTACCTTGCACGCGGAATGTCAGGAAGCCTGGCTATCGCGCTTCCTCCCCCAGCACAGCCTGGGAAATTACCCGGCTGTGCTGCAGAAGGAAGAAAGGGCCGGAGCTATCACGCTTCCTTTTGTACAGCATGGAGCTGATCAGGAGGGAAGTGCAGGGGACGCGATTCCCTTCCAGGGGAGGCTTTTCATGTGATCCCCACATGATGCCAGCAGCACCAGGTAAGGTGCAAAAAGGGACTGGGTCAACAGAGTCCGGAAGGTTGCATGGAAAATGCAGTTCTCCTGAGAGCTGCTGTAATTATGTAGCAGCACAGAAAGGGAGCATAGTTAGGCACATGGTTCAGCTTCCTTTTCAAAAAAATGTGTTTCCAATTTATTTTTGAAAATACTTTTACCTTTTGTGGGTGAACAATTATTCTTAAAACTGACCACCAAAATCTGAGAAGAGAGACAGAGAAATGGCTGAATGAAATTTCCTGTGGCTTAGAGTTCTCCAAGTCTCCCTGTGCTTATGAAGGACAAAATAAATGATGCCAAAAAAAAGCAGTTGCCAAAAAAAGAAAAGAAGAAATTCTGTGAACCTGCTCTTTTTGAGTAATAACACTGGTTACAGATATTAGCATTTCTTGATGCAGAAACTGAACTGGTGGAATAGTGCAAAAAGAGAAAGACAGACAGAGAAAGGAGTAGAGTGCAATCCTGCAGTGCTAAGGTCCATCCCTTTTTGACCCTGGCTTCACACAGCATAGCCTGCAAACCCTGACTTAATTTCTCCACAGGGCAATGACAGTTCACAGGAAGAAAAAGTTCCTGACTCTTGGAGTGAAAATTTAGTAAAACTATTATCAAAAAATGTTTTTTGACAAAATCCGTACTTCAGCTGAGCAAAGCGTAACAAATTAGCAAC
The DNA here is from genome assembly GCA_948474755.1 of Ctenosaura bakeri. Taxonomy (NCBI): domain Eukaryota; kingdom Metazoa; phylum Chordata; class Lepidosauria; order Squamata; family Iguanidae; genus Ctenosaura; species Ctenosaura bakeri. The sequence continues at coordinate 418,770 of CAOLHI010000677.1, forward strand.
AGTGGCTAACTTGAGGGGCTCAGTCCTACAAGAATGGACAGTGAATTCATTGACATACTCACATGCACACTAACTGATATGAATTGCAACAGAACCTTGGCAGAACCCTTCCTTAGGACATTAGGCACAGAAGTGAGCAGTGATGTATTTAAGTCTTTTATTCCACATCTCAAGTCAAGTCTCAAGTTCTTGCAAGATACTTTCAAGTCAAGTCTCATGTCAGGTCTCAAGTGTGGGAGCCAACTTTAATAGGAAAAAAAGAGGTGATGGTGGGGAGTATGGGGTGGTCAGTGGGCTTACAAAGGTCTGCAGCTTCAGAAGTGGGGAGTAGGACCCATTTCTCAAGCCGAGGCTTTTGTGTCCATGGGCATAAAAGAGTCTACACCTTCTGAAGGGGGAATAGGATCCTTCTTACTCCTCATTTCCAAAGCTGGTGGCTTTTTCAGAAGTGGCAAATAGGATCTTTCTTACTCCCCTTACTGAAGCTTCAAAAGCTTTAGAAAGAAGGATCCTTCCTCCTCAAGCCTGTTGCCTAACGCATTTGCTGTTCTCCTCCGAGAAATGAGCCCTGTGCTCTGGGAGCAAGTCTTTCCTTCTGCTATTGGGAAGAGTTTTAGAAGGCTCTCCCAAAATGCAGTGGGGACAGGCTGCCAAGCAGACCTCAAACCTGCCTCAACCCCATTGCCTAACACAAAAAGAGACGGAAGTGTTTTTCAAAGTCATACAGTTTCTGGATGAATTTGTTACATTATTGAACCAAGGGCAGCAAGTCAGTCACTAAAAATATACAAGTCACAAGTCAAATCAAGTCAGTGCATCATTTATTGTTGAGTCAAATCCAAGTCAAGTCACTGAACTGAGTTAAGTCCAACTTGAGTCCAAGTCAATTGACTCAAGTCTACATCATTGCAAGTGAGCAAGTGAGGTGCATAACACCAGAAAACCTCTCTTACTGCTCCCATTTAAGGGGTGAGGTTCAAGAAATTGTCTTGGTTATTCTCATGGCTGATCACTTGGAATCAGAAAAGCCTTTGCATTAAGCCCAGTTACTTCTTCCAGCTCTATGTCATACAGGCATAGCTTACTCTAAGCCACTTTGCTTTAGAGTCCTTTGCTAATATGCGTCATTTTAATGATACAGTGGGCCCTTGGTATCTGCTGGGGTTTGGTTCCAGGACCCCAATGGAATACCAAAACCTGTGGATGCTCAAGTCCCATTATATACCATGACATGGTAAAATGGTATCCCTTAAATAAAATGGCAAACAAATAAGTGCTGGAGAGAGGCTGAGGATCTGTGAAATGCTGGGAGCATGCCTGCACATCAGTGTAGTGCTCAGGTTTGCTTTTGGGATTCATTTTATCTGAATATTTTTGAACCATGGTTGGTTGAATCCTTGGGTGAAGAACTTGTGGATATGGAGGGTGCATTGAACAGTACAGTACCATTTTCTTAACCATGCTCAGTCTGTTTTACAGCATTTGTGCTCTTCCCATCTCAGTATTGCAGTCCGGCAAATTTTTTATTTATTTGTTTTTTACTTTTGCACTGTTCTATCATCATTCATTCATTTCTTTATATAGTGCCATCATCATACCTAGTGCATTACAAATAAAAATCCTACTAAAAATCCTTGTTCCCTACCCTTAGGCTTACAATCTAAGGCCTGTCGCTATTACACACTTAATAAATGATAGTGTAAATATGTTTTTAGACCTTTACATGCACTGGCAAGTGAAAGAAAGGCTGTGATTCTCCTTGCTTTACAGTAGTGGTCTGGAATCTAAACCACCCCATTAGCAAGGTTTCCCTGCATAGTATAGTGGTTTGAGCATTGGACTAAAATTCTGAAGACCAGGGTTTGAATCCCATCTCAACCAGGAAAACCCATTGGATGATCTTGGGATGGTTACATCCTGTGAGCCTCAGAGGAAGGCAAAGGCAAACCCCTTCTAAACAAATCATGCCAAGAAACCCCCATGATAGGTTCACCTTAGGGTTACCATATGTCGGAAATGACTTGAAGGCGCGCAGAAACAACAACAGTGCCTATACTGATTTATTTTTTATTGGATAAACCCTTGGCAATAATGTGCAGAGATCCAAAGATATGTTTTAAGAGAGGAACATATGGCTCATTGTGAAGAATGTATCAAAGAAAGGCTTCTTCCTTCTCCTTTTTTCTTTTTAAATTTTTTTTTTTTTTTTTGTCAGCATAAATGCTTCCCTCATGTGACCTCCGGTCTGCTGGTTGGCACTTACAAGCAAGTGAATCAACTTGCTATTAGCAATTACCTCAGCGATATTTACAACATTTTAATGTCAGTTACATAGATGTAAATAGAAACCACAAGGAGCTAAAAAAAACATGGTTTTTGTTCTCACATGAAACCTGAGAACTATCCCTTGATTGGATATATCAGGATGCTTCCTTCACATTCAGTAGCCTTTTTAAAAAAATCATCATCATCATCATGGATAGAGAGGTATTTCAAAATGCCTTCTCTGCCAAAGAATGAGTGTAACAAAGATGAGTGTCTGGGAAAACCAATTTGTTCTTCCCCTCAGGAAGAGCTGAACTCCAGTATTAGATGGCAAGGCAAATTAAAATTGTGATTTTTGTGTGCCTGTCATAAACAGCACTTTAAGGTTTTTTGGGATGATGGGAATCAGCTGAGCTGCAGAAACTGTCAGTACAAAGGTTTCTGAGTAGGCAAGAGTCCTGTGAGTTGGTCTATGCTTTCACCATCTCTGCTCTGGCAAGATGGCAGTTCCAGAAACCAACAATGAAAGTCTCTTGTGCTTTGTCATCACATTTATTAGCTGACAGGTGACCCCCCTCTTTCCCCTTGCTAAATCTTCCTCTCTCTTTAGAGAGTTTTCAAGCTAGCTTAATTTTAAGAGTATAACAGAACCAATGTTAAAATGTCTGCCTCCCCCCCCAAAAAAATCAAGCCCCTCATACTCCTGCCAAATGGAATTATCTTTTATCTGCTCAGCTTATTTCCTAAATAGTGTTTAATGAGTTTGCAGTGACCAAAAGGACGTTGATTGCCAATATCAGTGCTTAGATGCATGCATATTGCAGCTCAGTATGTGGATTATGGGGCTTCTTCCTTCATTCTCAGCATGACTAACATGGCGGGATGAGGAAACCTTTAGTCTGTCATGTCTGAGAGCTAGCAGGTTGGGAGGAGTTGAATGGGAGAGACAAAGGAAAGGGAAGCAAAGGGACTGCGAGATCTTCAGACTAGAAGCATCTCCAAAATACAGGCTCTTCTCAATGTTTCTCCAAGATGCTCTGGAAGTAAGGAGTCTTTACTTCATCAGCTAGAAGTGACACTTTGTACTCAGTGGTGACTATTTAAGCAAATGTTACCTGTGCATCTTTCTAGATGGTGTACTCACAGGAAGGGAACTATGCACAGCCACTTTGGTATGTAGTGCCAACAAGCAAACTAAATGGCTACAGGTGAACCAGGCAGGTGCAATTGCCACTGAGGAGATGCCCATTGTGTGGGAATGACCGCTAATGAAAGAAATCCCTGAGATGAGCTGCTGGGAATCAGACCCTTGTGGCGGCATTGTGAAAGTGGCTTGGTTAAATTCATTACCTCTTGTGTGATGTTCTAACACGTGAGGAAAAACTACTTACTTATTTATTTACATATTTATATCCTACCCTCAATCTGAAGACTTGAGGTTGGCATACAATAAAGTCAACTTGACCAATATAATATAAGCAATAAAATGATTCTAGAAGGCTAAAATCATACCAGAAATTATATGAATCAGCATGGTAAACCAGTTTCGTTGTGGCAGTAAAGTCCTTATCACATGACAGTGCCATCCTGGCATGAGGACACGTTGCTGCCAGTCTGCAACATGTGTCATCACGCGATGCTGTTGCAGTCCTGCTGCTGTCAAAACCCCAGCCATTGCAATCATGCCATATACCATTACCAGAAAAAAAAAATCCAGTAATGTCCTCCCTTCTCACAACAATCCCATTGGCTGCAGGCATGAGGGAAGGGCAAAAGCACTATCAAGCGCTTCCTTCCTCAGTACACCACAGGAAGAGGCTGTCTGTACTACAGAAAGAAGAAGCGTGTCCCAAACACTATCAGCTGACCAATGCAGTGGGGAGCATTCAAGTCCCGATCCTGTTGAATCATGACAGGATGATGCGTGATCACGGTATAGTGCAGTAACAGCCTAGGGCTCCAGAAGATCATGGATGGAATCCCCACTCAGCCACAGAAACCCGTTGAGTTACCTCAGGCAAGTCACCCTCTCTCACATTTAGAGGAAGGCAATAGCAAACATCCTCTGAATACAGAAAACCTTATCATGGGATTTCTGTAAGTCAGAGTGGACTTGAAGGCACATAACTACAACAGATCTTCCCTTCCAATGCTCACTGTCTCCATACAGACTCCGTGCACATGCTACTTGCAAACAGGGATGTAGAAATCTGTCAGATTTATTTTTCTTGTGTTTCTCAGATCACCACCACCACCTTATCTTTCTGCAGGTTCAATGTTAAGTTTTCAGACTTTTTTTAATTCTCACACAGAAAATGGTGTGTATGTCAGTAGGCACTTTTCCTAATTATGCGTTTTTATGCATCTTGCCTACTGACTAAGGCATGCCTGTGTGCTTTATTCACATGTACAACCCTTTAAGCACATCCACATTTACTTGCATATAATTCAGAAAAGAACAAAAAGAAAATAACACTTCTCATTTTCTGGCTTTTGTTAATTATCTTGCAGATCACAAATAGGATAAATTAATGGAAGAATCTGAATTAATGCTTACAATCACTAATATCGGTTAGATTTCCCAGACCATTCAATAAGATACATAGAGACTAAGATTAAAAAAAACAACTTTATTGTATTCCAACTTCATTATAAGGTGTTGTAGTGGCAGTCCAAGTTTAGATAGAGAAAACAAAGACCTGATGTTATCCTTTGCAAAGCTTTAGGTTCTGCCTAAAGATCTTGACATCTGCATCCACATCCTTGTTTTCTGGAGTTGGCCATGTCACAAATTATCTGATCAGAACACCACCAGCTGTCTTGCTAGGCAGCTCTGGATAGCTGGGTCAGGTAGACTGTGTCTTCCCCAAATTGTGAAGGCTCCCCTTTCTTGCTTGCCACCTTCACTGTACTATCCTGTAGATATTTATTTTGACTATTACATAGCAGCAGGATGGGGGTTGGGTGGAGGATGGGCAGAAAGAGATTGCTATCAAAGTGAACTGAATGCCATTTTTAGCCTAAAGAAGTTCTCTAATTGTGAAGTGTAATCACCATTATTTTAGGCTCATTTTATCACAGCTAGTTAAAAAAAAAACCTTTGTGTTATCTTTTTCATATCATTGTATTTTCTCTATTTTCCCTTGGTTCGTTAGCGTAAAAGCAGTAAGCCTTGCTTTTAATCTTTTATTACAGGATTGGCACTGTGGATCTGACTGAGCACCTGAGATCTCTTGAAGTATTAGCATGGCGGTTGAATAAGTTGCTTCTTTTGCAAAAAGATTCAAGTGATTTTGGAGATCTAGAAGGTCATTTAGCTTTGGTCCCAGTGTCAGATTGGCATTTGGAATTGAAATTGAAATAAGCTCTGGGCCTTGTATAACAAAGTGAAGTGAAACTGGAGATTAAAATGAAGATTCGGTTAATGATCTGACTTTGTTCAAACCCAAAGGCTCTTGAGGCTTGGACAAGTAGTTGACCTTGACCAAGGAAACTACTGACAGTGATCTGGATTCTTTGGCACTCCCAGAAAGAAAAGAGTGACACTGTGGGATTCAAATAGTTTGCTAACCTTGGCTGAACGTTATAGAAGTAACATTTTACATCCAGGCAGAGGTTCAGTAGGTGGCTGACCTCAGTCATATGGAAATCTAGCAGAATGTCCAGTATTGGAAGCTGGCTATATGATTTGGATTCTACATGATCCAAAAAAATAACTCTGAACTCCACCTTAGTTGACCAGAGAAGAATCATACTCCTCTACCTTCCCTACTGCCATCTCTTCAAGAATTGCTCACTTCCTCAAATTAAGGCTGCATTCTCCAAAAGTTTCTAGCTTTCCTCAGTTTGTCTATAACAGTTAATCCCCTGCTGCTTTTCTTCCCCTTCTCTGGTTTGTTCCACTCGTCTTTAGTATTCAGACTAATTTTAAAATGCTAAAAGTCCCACTACTCCAGGCAAAATTGGGTCTCTAGACTTCCATATAGTTAGCAGAGACGTAGCAATCATTTGGAAAGTAAAATTACAAATTCTACTAAGAGTACTTTGTATTCTTATGACTTATTCATACTACAGAATTTCTCTTACATATCTGGGTACGAATAGTGTACTTCTAGACACAGCAGTTACCTGAAATTCAGCCTGTGAGGGAGACTGTATTTAAAAATACATGGAGTGGGATCAGTTTTAACAAAGAAATAAAGTTTCTAGAATACAACCAACCAAAACATCCATTTTTAATAGGCTGAGTTGATTGATTTAATTAGACCAAGTAATAATGGATGGATGTTTTTCTCCTGCTTGGTAATGCAGTTTCATTTTCAAGATAAGCTGATAGGTGTGTCCCTTATTTTTTTTTTAGTTCAGTATGCTTATATTTCAAATGCACAGTTCTAAAATCTTCCTTGTCATGTGTGCATTCTTCAAACATTCACAAACCTAATGTTGCATGCATATTTCTCAGATGAGCTCAGTGTCCATCAGTTTCCCTTCTCTATTCATTATGCATCATTCTTCCCCAGTACACAAGTCTTCCCCCTCTCTGGTATCTTTGGAATGAATTCTCTCACAGTGACATGCACAGAATTTACTGGAGTAGTTCAATTGCATCTCACTAGATTGATAAAGATATAGAGAATCCCACAATTCGGAAGACAATGCTGTTCAGTATGCAGCACAAAATGTCATTGCTGTCCATTATCTCTTGGAGAGTGAATCTCTTGCTACGTTCTGTAGAATCTGAGGTCAAACAGATATCATGATCACCAAAATACTGAACTCTCACCAATAAATAAATAAATAAATAAATAAATAAATAAATAAATAAAATCCACCAAGAGATTCTATATTATGCAGTAATCCCTTCCTTTAAACAATGTTTGTGATTATTTATATCCATTAATAGATACCAGGTATTCTTTATTTCCATTTGAAGTTGCTGAAATGAAAGTTATGGCTGTCAAAGGATATCTGTGTTGCCGACCTATATCACCAAGAGACGTGGAGAAGATTTGCAAAACTTCTCATTCTTGATAAGAGAAGCTATCTCAACCCATCTAAGATAACCAATTGAAAAATTGCCACTCTCATAGTTTCCATATTTATCAACATTTCTGTAATTTGCATAGAGCCTCTTTACACAAAACAAGTCTCATTACCCTTTGTGAAGCTAGCACAGGTGTGCACACACCAACACCTACACACAGCAAGAACATAAGGACTGGACTGACTGATAAAAAGACCAAAAAAAAAATCAATGTTTTTGATTTCTAAAAGTCTACACAAAAAGGAAGCAGCAACTGTAGTCTGCACAGAAATCACTCTTATAGTTTGATCAAATTCTGTTCTTTCAAAGATGAAAGCTATCAGCAGCAGCACCAGAAAACATCTCACCTTTCCAGAGACAAGGACAAAAACATCAGTGCTTCTCCTTTTCATCAGAGTTGATAAGACAAAGATTCACATTCCTATCCCAACCATAAGTTCAGTATACTGATTTGCACCTGCTGTTGGCCTTCCCTCCCCCTTTTTCTCTTTTCTGTTTTCTTGCGGGGGGGGGCACACAGGAGAAGCAGCTTTATAAACCACGTTAATAAGCAAACAGTGGTCTCCCAAACAGTTATCTCCCTGGAAGGATAATGTACTTTACAAATAACAAAGGAAAGTAAAAGAGACCTAGTGATTGGAAATTAATCTGGGTGTTTTTTGGCTGTCCCTAAAGGTCCTCAGGTCATGGATTTTCTGCAAAGATGTAAGCTTATGATTTTAATAAGAGTGTACTGTGGAATGTGCATAATTTCATTGGCAAGCACTACAGATAGGATCTTAATAGTCTGAATCATAGAATCATAGAGTTGGAAGAGACCACAAGGGCCATCCAGTCCAACCCCCTGCCATGCAGGAACACTCCCAACAGATGGCCATCCAGCGCTGTTTAAAAACCTCCAAAGAAGGAAACTCCACCACACTCCATCGAGGCAGCATATTCCACTGCCAGACAGCTCTAACCATCAGGAAGTTCTTCCTGAGGTTCAGATGCAATCTCTTTTCATTATATTTATAAGAGTTATATTTTACGTTCTCATTTTCTTTGATGCCAGCTGCCAAAAAAAAAAAAACAGTTTTCCCTGAAAGGCATGCTAGTTTTTTTTAAGTAAACATTTTTTTAAACAGAGATGTTCACATTCATATGGGGCTGAGAGTGTGTGATTCACCCAAGGTCACTCACTGGGTTTCCATGGCCAAGTGGGGATTACTTTTGAATCATCTGTATTGATGAGGGATTATGGAGGTATGTGCACAGTCTCCAGACCTTCTCCTGAGCATATACAGTCAAAGGTGTTTAAAAACATTCATCTATCAAACGATATCATTCAAGCAGCCTAACAGGACAGTTTAAGGCTCCAGGAACTGTCATCCTTTTCACTGCATCATTCCAGCTTGACTGCTATTGTGAAGTCAAAAGCAGAGGGACGCACATAGTAGCTTAATGTCTTGGAGCCACAACTCCTGGATTTTTTTCTATCTCTCTTCTTCATGTTGAAAATTAGATAATTCCCAATATGACTATCATTAGGAAGAGTGAGACAGCAACTTCTGGAAGCAGCAGATGTGGCAGTGGAGGAATAGCAGCAAGGTGTTGAAGGACAGGAGTGTGTATGCAGTGTAATCTAACTTGCCTCCCACAAGTTAGTCTGCAGTCCTGTTCTGCCAGTTCAGTTGACTTCAATATAGGAAACAGAGGGGATGGACTCAGGCAACAAACTGTCTTGGACTGACATTATTCAAACACAGAGAATCCATAGAAGTCCAGATCATACATCTTATCCTCTCAATATCCTAGCTCTCATTGATCCCATTTGTAGTTCCAGACAACATAATAAAGAGGGAGAATGGAAGTTAGTCACTCAGTCGCTGGTACCTGCCTAACATATCAAACTACTGTCTTCCATTACATGCTGTGCTTAAAGGAGGTTCTCCACTAGCTATTAATGGGCAGTGGTCTTTCCAACCTTTTTCTTTCTCCTGGGATTCTCAAAGGCTGGACTGAGGATCTTTTCTGTGCAAAGTATGTGCTGAACAACTGAATTACAGCTCATGCTGGTGATCCTTCCTGACCTGCTACTAAGAATATATTCCTCCAGCAATGCTTTATGAATAGAATGGAAATTTTGGTCAACCATTTTAGAATATTCAAGAACTCTGTAGTGCAGACTTTGCAAATCCTTATGTCCTTTTGGTTTCAAATTTGCTATTGATAACTCCAGTGACAGGAATCAAACAGGTAGGCATGCCAAACTTTTTTTCTTTTTGAACAAATAAATCTGCTCTTTGAAAGCTCTGTGGAGTGAACAAAAGGGAGGGCTGACTGAACAAAAATGCCAGGGCACATTAAAGCTGTACAGAATCTGTGGTTCAGTAAAGAAGAGAGTGATAGGGAATCTGAAGGCTAGCAATATTTCATTTCAGTAAAGGCTTATTCAAAGCTGCAGAGAAAGCATGTAGGACATTCTTCTCAAGTCTATACAGACTAGCACTTCAGAGGATGGCATATTTGAATGCCTCCCCATGTCAGTTTTTTTGTTTCTTTCCTACACAGAGAAAACTACTACCTCCAGTAGAAGGGCTTAACCTTTTCCCATTCTGCCTACTTTTCTGTGTGGTGTAAAGATGGTTTGGTTTTTTGGTTTGTTGTTTCGTGCATGTTCATTGCATCTTTCCACTAAAGGTAGCACTCCACTAAAAAAAAGCATCATTAAAAGCAATTTGAAACAACAGAATCATTAAAATAATTGTGATATGCTAAACAGTTCAACATTCAAAAACAATGCACCTTCATGTGCAAGTCTAAGGGGAGTACATTCCAAAATCTCAGAGCAACATCAGAGAAAGCCATCTTCTTCATGCTTGTCACATTTGTCTCTATAAGAATGCCTCTGTTGAAGAAGCTAGTTGCAAGAAGAGTGATCCCCTTAAAGAGGTAGACCCCAAGTCATTTGAGGCGCTACATAGTAAAACCAGCAGTTTGAATTTGATTTGGAGAAAAAGTGGCTTCTAGTGCAGGCCTTTCAAGTAGTCAGGTGATATCAACTTAATACCAGACATTGGTTAAAGCTTAATTGCTGCCTTTTATACCAGCCAAAACTTACAGACCCTGGAATGCATTGTGGTAGTATATATGTGGTATAACTAGGGAATGGATGACTGTTGCCAAGTCAGTATGACTCAGAAAATGTCTCAGCTGGTACACAAAATTGAGTTGTGCAAATCAATTCCTCATTATCATCTCTATCTTAAAATCCAAGGACTTTATAGGATCATGGAGTCCATTCTGACTCCACTCTAGGGATGGGGAATATGTTTGTTCACTATTCATTTCTTGGGTGAGAAGGGAGTTTCCCAGTGCTTAGGAAACCTCACTACAAAGAGCATAGGTAGCCATAACGCTACTGCAAAATATTTGTTTGCATAGCAATACACACATAGAAGAGAGCCAGTGTGGTTTGAACATTGGATTATGATCCTGGAGACCAGAATTTGATTCCCTGCTCAGCCATGGAAACCCATTAGGTGACCCAGAAAACCCTGTTATAGGTTCACCTTAGGGCCACCATAAGTTGGAAATGACTTGTAGGCATACAACAACACATAAAAATGTCTTTTCTGCACAGAAAGCATTTTATACATTTTCTGCACAAAAAGCATAGTTCTACATAAAAAGTGTTTTCTGCACAGAAGATGTGTTTCCATGTTCCAGCAGACAGAAAGGTGCAGGAAGTATTCCTTCTTGCCAAAGGCATAACAAATACTAACATCTTCATCCCTACCACAAACCCTATATTTCAGGGAGTCTGATTCCACAGTAGGTTGGATCTAAATTCTAAAGCCCTGCATCTTGTTGGTGTTTAATTTCAGTTTATTCTCTCTCATCCAGCTAGTTATCAAAGCCCGGAAATGTTCAAGGGTATTGAGTTCTAAAGGTGCATATCAGCATATTTGTAACATCTCAGTCCAAAACACTAGGACCTCTCCCAGGGCCTCATGTAGATTTTGAATAATGTGAGAAGGAAGACAGAACCCTGCAGGGTGCCATGTGCCAAAGGCTGTAGTGATTCTAGCACCACCTTTTGGATATGATTGGAACCACTGCACATTGCTGCCCCCCAGTGCCATTCCACCCAGGCAGTCCAAGACAGCTAATGGTGCCATGCTCCCATTGCCCAGTCCCTGATGTAGGTCATAAGCCATGGCAATCTAAGTGTTCTCAGACCCATATACATAAATGCAGGCAGAAGGTGGTGTCTGAATGGTGCAGCAAGACTGGCAGGCAGCGCTATTTGGTTTGTGCTTCACATGGCATATTGTGATGCAATTGATGTTGATTCCAGTTGCTCTTATTATGGTGACCGAGGTGAACCTATCAAAGGGTTTTCTGGGGGCTTATAGTGTGTGATGCACCCAAGGTCACCCAGTGGGTTTTTGTGACCAAGTGGGGAATCGAACCCTGCTCTCCACAGCTTGTAAAACCTTCTTTCTAAAGACTTCTTTCCTCACTATTTCAGACTACACTTTCTTATTCCATTTGTTTTTTAATGGAAATGAATGATTATGTAGTATACTTTCATCTAAATATTTAAAGAATGGTCAGCCATAAACTGTTTGGAAACAGAAGTCAAATACCACCAAGGTTTTGTGTTTATAGCCCTATTGAGAAGATTTTTTTTCTGCCAATTTTAATTAAAAGGAAAAAGGTGTTTGTTAATATTTGCAGCTAGAGTGAGCTATTACGTAAATTGCATCCGCTCAAAGAAGGTGATTAGATTTCACAGCAGAAGAAATCCATACAACCTCTGTCTGGTTACCAATTTTCTTTGCCATTATTCTGGATTCCTTCAAGCTAACAGAAGTTTGCTTAACCCTAGGGATATATGTGTGGGTTGCCTCTTGCTTCAGGTCAGATTTCCCTTAAATGGAAGCCAGGGGTTTGGCAGTTGTTCACTTCCATTCACTTTAAAAAAAAAAATTATCTTGCCCATTCCTTGCAGTGGTTGGCTCTAATTACTAGTCACTCCGTGGAACGGGTGACAAATGCCCACAGAAGAATATTCTTTCCAACCACCGAATGTCAAATCATTAAGGAAAATAATCAACCAGAGCTGCTAAATACCTGGGCACCTCGCCAGTATTTGCTTGAAGACGATTTTAAACCATTTCTGACATCTACTGGAAAGAAATCACAATGCTTCAGTGCAGATTTTTTTTCCATTTCAAAAGCCTCTCCAATTCCTGAAGGAATTGTTACTACAATAGATTTGGGAGGAATGAAAGAGTTTAGTATTATTCTGGATCAAGCCATTGAGATGGAAATAACTAATAGTGTTGTAAGATACAATTTTATTTTATCTGTTGTCCTGGAAGTGTCCAAAAATGAGAAATTTAGATTGATAAGACTTGAAGTTTCTCAGATCATTTGGAGGAAAGGCAAAATCATCCAAGTGTTCACTGCCAAAATTTATAGTAGGATCATACAGGATGCAGTCCTAAGATCCTAGAGCATATCTTGTTGAAATTAATAGGCAGACCTGTATTCCGAGCTCTCATGTTGCCACATTAAGCTCTGCCAAGTACAAGAATTTTCTGTAGGTCTCCAAGGTATACACAAAATATAAAAAAATTACATAAAACCCATATCATTTTTCCAAAAATTGAAATGAAGAAAAATGCCTTGCATTGATTGGAAAAGGACTGCATGAGATAATGTCACCTCCAATTTGATGCACCACAGCAATGGGGAATGTGTAGCCATCCAGATGTTCTGGGACTCATTGGCTATGCTAGATTAGTTTGAGGATAGATGCCATCCAGCAAAATTTGGAAAGTCAGACATTCCCTAGCTTCCATGAGTGTGGATAACACTGACTGAAGGAAGTGTCTTCATGATAGTTAGCTTTCAGATCATCCTATGGGTTCAGCCACATCTGTAGGAGTAAACCTGTCATGAATCTTTCTTTCCTGTTCTACACCTTTTATGGGTGACATAGTGCGTACCATTGATGTGGTGCATCCATTCTGGGTTTTAACCTGAACTTCGGCGGACCTACCCATGGTGCTGAACTTTTTTGGAGATAGGATGGTGGATAATTCAAAGTTCAAACTAAAAACCAGAGCTGGTTCACTACCTCACTGACATAGTATCCACCAGCTGCCTCTGGGATCACCTTGTAGTGGAAATCCATATGGAAACTGTGGATCTCTTGGTGCAAATACAGTTTCACAGCTAATATGTATCTTGCAAACTTTATTTCTTTTTTTCATATTTATATAGTATGCTTTTGAGAAACTGACTTCGTACTCAGTTTTGCAGCTAAAAGTAGCATTTAGGTTGCTATAAACTTCTATTTAATCTATTGTGAAAAAATGTATAACCGTATGAACGTAATTCCTTATTTGTATTGCGCTTTAGGGCTGAACAATTGCCAGCCATTTAATTGCCTATAGCAACTACAAATGATCCCCCAAGCAAAGCTTCTAACAGTCAGGCTAGTGAAAACATAAAGAAGGAAACTTGGAAGGCTGTGGTATCTGCATTCAGATAGCCTTCTTCAACCAGGTGCCCTCCAGCATGACCTGGGAATGATGGATGTTGTAGTCCCATACATGTGGAAGACACTAGGTTGAGGAAGGCTATGTTTAGGTGAATAATTTGTTTTGAAGCTGTATGTCTTCTTCCCTCATCACTCTTTGCTCCAGTTTTCTCAATAGTAGTCCTATCTTCCACTGACTAGAGAAGCCCGTGTTAATAAACTGACCATAACACCTGCCTTTTTTAGTTGAATGGTTAAACACAACATAGATGCAGTACTGTATGTCGGAACATATCTGCCTACCATTAGGCAGAGTGAAGTTGCAGCCTCAAGCAGCAGATTTTAGGTGTCATGGAAGAACAGAAAATTGTTATTAAATGTGTTATGATTATGCTTTTATGCCCAGAGATGAAGGAGAGAAGCTTGCCAGCTTTTCTGCCTCTGCGTCAAAATAATTTGTCTGGCTTTGAATACTATGAACATTGACTTTGATGGGTGATTGGTACTAGTTGCTATATTGCTTCGGGCAGTAAAATGTTGTGGACTGGCCCTGTTGTATGCTATCGCTGCAATATTTACTATCTAGCTGGGAATTGTAGGTGCTGGTCAAAAGCATGGCATATTTATGTTTATCTCATGTAATCCATGTGCATTGCACATTTATGTCCATCACATGTGTTCTTGATAACATCTAGCTAATAGGTTGAGTAAGCATTCAATTTGGTTTCATTTCTTGATTTTTGTTTGGTATTTATATTTAGTACTGCAGTCAACTGCTGAGTTTAATTGTTGCTGTTTGTGACAGTGTGCCGTGTAAGTTGTTTTGGAGGAAAAAGGATTTTGAAAAGCAGCCATAATTAATTAAATTATATTAAAAATAACTGATTGCAAATAATTTGTTACTTGTTCTCCATTTTTCAAGTAATAAACATGTGCTTAAGTTACATTACAATTCTCACTTTATGATAGAAAATGTCACTCCCTTAGAGGTATAGCTGCAACTTTTAAATATTACTTCTGTGCCTTACTGAACGGTGAAGAAGGAATATCATGATTTAACACTGTGTCTTGTGCTCTGTTTAGAGTCTTGGGCAGCAAGGTAGTTGGGAGAAAAGTGTTTTTAGTATTGAGATGTTTGCTTTTTACCTTCCTAGTCCCTTTGGAGGGAGCAGGAAGGTAAGAAGATGATAAAACAATTGCTTGGGACCCTGACTATAGCAGTAACTAATTACTTTTAAAGTAACTTTCCAGTTCTGCAAAGAACTCTAATTCATATGTGTTCATAATAACAACACTTTTTTTTCCTTTTTTTAAAAATAGCTCTTAATTTGAAGGGGGAAAGGAACATTCAGTCTACCAATACCATTTCATCATCTCTCTCTTTCTTCAACTGACACAGCCACATGGGTGCCAACCAGTTCAAGGTTGGCAAAAGGACATTGTTCCATGGAGATAGAGGGGTACAGTGATTCCTCCCTACCCAGGGCATGGGCCTGCCTTTTCTGTGGTAGCTTTCAAATGGGAACCAGTGCTTTTAAGTGTTTTATTGTTAAGACTAGGGATGGGATAAATCCAGAATTTTCCGAATCTGGATCTGAATCCCTGGAAGGTTCAGGCAGTCCACGAATCTCATGAATCTCAAATCTTTCAAAACCTTTTTTAAAAAAGGATACAAAAAGCAAGAGAAAGAAAGCACTTCTACTGAAAAGTGTTTTTGAAGCAGAATTGGACATCTTTGTTTAATGAAAAACAAATTTAAAAAATAGTTTTCAGTTCAGGAAAACATACCCATGCTTCTTATTAAAAAGATAAGAAGAGAATTCAAGGACAGATAATTCAGCTCCTTTTTCTGTCATAGAAAAAGCTCAGTCCAGGGAGTCTGGAGGGCGCTGAGGACCTCAAAAACAGCTTTGGGGGTCTGACAGTGGCATTTTGCCCATCTCTGAGCTTCTGGGAAGCCAGCCTGTGTAGCAGTTTGCATGTTGGATTAGGATTCTTGGAGAGCAGGGTTTGAATCCTGGCTCAGCTGTAGAAACCATGGACCAATCACTCTCTCTCAGCCTTAGAAGGCAGTGATGGCAAACTGTCTCAAAATTAATCTGGCCAAGAAACCCTGGAACTAGGTCACCCAGAAGTCATTGTTGAGATAACTACTACTTGTGCTTTTGGAAGGCAGTTGTGTCTAGAAACAGCACACAGAGCGAGATGGGCTTTGGCCAGAGTTTTGGCTGCCCCTAATTCACAGCCATGTCTCCAAAGAGCCTGGTGAAAAACTAAAACACACTCATGGCTGTGGTGGGAGCCCATCCCCTGGGGCCTTTGGGTGCTCCTTCTGATCCTCCGTCTTCTGGCCCTGGCTGGCTGCCGATGCCATGGAAAGTCAGGATCCACTGGAGGTGGGTGGGAGGGTGGGTGCGGCAGAGGAGAGGCTCCACTGCTCATTGCACTGCCTGGGCATCCCACTCAGCTTCATGGGGGCTGGGCTTCACATTCCAAGGTCAGGATGGAAAGGAAGGACTTTCAGAGGGGACCCTCAAGTGCACCTCTGCCTCCTCCTCCTTTTCTTCCTTCTTGCTTCAAAAGATAGAGCTACCACTGATTCCAACATGGCCAGCAGCCTCATCAACCTACTGGGGAAAGTCCAGGCATCCATTGTGAAACCCTTCCTCCCCTAAGGAAGGCAAGGCAGACTTCCTCCTCCTTGATCCTCCTGACAGCCCTCTGCAGTCGGTCGAAGGCAGCATTGCTCTCTCTCTCTCTCTTCTCTCTCTCAACTCCCTGGCTTTGCCCCGTTCCTCATGAGGAAGAAGGAAAAGGGAGAGGCAGTGGGGGGGCTGCTTTCCCCTTGTCAAATGGGGCTCCCCTCCCCACCACCCACCACTTCTCTAACTTCCTGCCTGTAAAGAAAAACTTGCAGGTCTGGATGAATTTCCGCTGCTCTAGCTGCCTGAGCTGTCTGCTCCTCCTCCTCCTCTTCCTCTGGGCTTGCTTCCTCTGCTGCAGCTAAATCTGAAACAGCTTTTTTGCACCTTCTTGGCATTGGCCCCCAGGGCAAGTGCCTTATTTGTCTCAGCCTAGGTCCACCTCTGGGATCAGCCCATGGCGAGGGAGAGAAGTGCAGGGAGCATGAAATCACACTCTCCACCAGCTTTTGCAGTCCACCCTGAGCAGGATTGGGCCCACAGCCAGCAGCAGCATAGCAGGGAGCACAAGGCCATGCTCTCTGCCAGCTTTTGCAGCCCACCCTGGGCAGTATCACACCTGCAGCCAGCAGCAGCAGAGCAGGAAACATGAGATCGCACTCTGCCAGTTTTTGCAGCCTGCCCCAGGCAAGATCAGGCCCGCAGCTGGCGGCAGAAGAGTAGGGAGTGTGAGATCGTGCTCCCTGCCATCTTCTTCACCTGGCCAGGGCAGGATTCGGGAGATTCAATTCACCTATTTTGGCACGGGGATTTGGATCCCTGAATCTCGAATCTTTGCCCAGGATTCGAGGATTTGGTTGGCCCATCCCTAGTTAAGACACTAAAAATAAACTGGCAGTGTAGCTTTTGGTGTGTATCTGCTTGAAACACTGGCAACCTATTAAAAGATGAATGGCTATTAAAATGAGTAATTTGGTCTTTGAAGTTTCTGCTGTGGAGGAAATCCCATACATACCTCTTCACAAAAATGCATATCTGACAGTATTCATAAGTTTCATATAGGGTGATTGTGGGTCCTTCTTATGTGTTCTTTGAAGCAGTGCGCAGTCCAAATCCACTTTAAAATTCAGAGATCATAAAAACGATGCAGAGGAGGAACCAAGGGGTAGCATTGTTTCCTAATAAGAGTTAAGCACATGGTCAGCAATCTGAACAAGCAAAGACACAGGGCATCCTGGCCACAGTGGTCCCAACTATGTAGTGTATTTCTATTTAACTGATAGTTGGTGGCAAACAGTCTGTATTGCCATTACAGGTTCATAACCTACAGTTACGGATCCATAACTGCTCTGTACATGCTGTGTAGTCACAGTCATGGCACCACAGTCTTCATCATACATGACTCCCAGCCCACCTTAAGAGCCAGCAGCCATACTGAGCTGCTGATTGGAACACAAGGAGGATAACATTTCCAGCCCCTCCCACCGGCAAGCAAGACTGCAGCTATCAGAAGCAGGATCCTCATTACCTCAATGCAGCCTTCCTTACTGATGGGAGGGGGCTGGAAGTATCATCCTTCCTGTACCCCAATCAGCAGTTGAACAGACCTCAATATGACTGTAAGCTGTTGAGAAGGTTGGGCCAGGAGATGTTACTTAATTACACACTTGTAGCTATGTAGGTGAAGTAGGATATTGGCAATTATGCTTAAATTTGAATGTTTATACCTAAATTAGGATGTCCACCATTTATGCAAAATGGTGTCCTTGTGGGGAGTGACTGCCTAGTTTAATACCTTTCCATCCATTGTGTCTTACCACAAAGAATCCTGGGAACTCTAGCTTGATGAGTTACCAAGGGTTCTCTGTGGGCAATTTCCTTTGCATGTGTGCCTGCATATATACGCACATTCACACATCTTCCAATTGTCTTGGCTTTTGGAGAAGCAGGAATTAAAATTCAGACCGTGAAGTCTGTAATGTAGGTTTCCCCTTAATAGGATGTAGATATAGTATACCAAGAGAGTCTGGAAAAGTTAAAGACAAGGTTTTGGACTACAGCTGACCTCAGGCACTGTATATTGACCATACTGATTGGGGGATTACAGGAGTTGCAGTTCCCAAAAAGTAACTTCTACAAACCCTCCCTGCTATGTCTCTTTTTTGATTTGACCACAGGGCTTAAGGCACCAGACGCTAGATATTTTGAGATCATTAATACAACCATATCCAACTGTCACAGCACTGATGCATGAAAGTAATTTGAAACAGTTCTGGGTGGTGGAGGTGGTTAACCGAACTAAGTTCAAACAGAAACAAGAAAAGCACAGATGGGTTTGTTGTTGTTATTGTTGTTGTTACGTAGATGTTTCTTCCCAAAGGCAAATTCTTCCAATTTCATTCGGATCAGACACAGCCTGAAATGAGATATCCCTTTGTCATAACACCTTGCCTTTTTCCTTTGTTAGGTGCAAGTGCAACCTTCATGCCACCGGCTGCAGAGAAGAAAACAAAAAATTGTTATGCGAATGTGAGCACAACACAACAGGCCCAGACTGTGGAAAATGCAAGAAGAATTATCAGGGACGACCTTGGAGCGCAGGCTCATACCTCCCCATTCCTAAGGGCACAGCAAATATCTGTGAGTACTTAACAGCCCAAGAGGACAGCCATGGCAAAAATAGGTTTGGAACTCAGTGGCAGAAAAACAATGTTAGCAAAACCTATGACACATGCTCAAAACAAACTTAAGATGCTATGCTTTTATCGAAAGTATCTCCAACTGTGTTCAGTGGGGGCTATGCCCAAGTATACATAGGAATGTCAGCTAAATGTTAGGACCTCAAGCCTGTTCAAACAAACAAACATAAAAATTGCAACATGTGTGTGAGTGTGGCTTTCTACCAAATGCACACTGCAACTCTACACATATCTACTCAAAAGTCCCACTAAATTCAATGAAACTTACTCCTAGTTAAATGTGTATGGCAGCCTTTCCCAACCTGTTGCCTTCCAGATATATTGCGCTGCAATTCCAGCATTCCCAGCAACATACTAGCTGTGAGTGAGCGGTAGCACATATCCTGAAAGCACAAGGTTGAGGATGGCTGGGGCTAAATTTTCTTCCTGCCACATGTTGTTATACCACATACCAACAGTCTTATTCTTTGGATTATCACATGATAGCTTGATCATCCAAAACCTCTACTGTTAATCTCCTGTTCATAGCCTGCAAGTAATAAGTATGATTAGGAAGGGAAGATCACATATGAAAACCCTATCCAGTGATAGCAACTGTATAAATTATTCATTTATGTATTAATGTGTATATCTTTCTTTCTTCAAAGAGCTAAAGCCAGCACATATGGTTTTCCATCCAATTTATGATCACAGCATCCCTGTGAGGTAGGTTAGGCTAAGAGAAAATGACTCATCTAAGGTCTAGTGAATTGTCATAGTTGAGCAGGTATTTGGACCTCTATCTCTCTGTCCTAGTTCAGCAGCCATCACTATATAACACTCGCTGTCATATATAGTGGTCAGTTCCATCCATCCATGTTCAAGTACACACTACTCCTAATAAAAATGCAGAAATGTTATGGTTTGGATTATTATTTGTTGCCTGGTGTTTATGACATTAAAGATCCTGTCCTATTCTTAATAATCTTGAAGACATAAAAGCAAACTGTGCATATATTCCTGTAGCTGTCTCTTTGTAGAAAATACCTCCTTGTGGAACTGGTAAGCATGATAAGACCACTGTTTTCATTAGGCCTAAGCCAATGAAATACTCTTTGTCAGACTTTAGCCAATGTCAGATGATGGGTCAGATTCAAATTGTGGATGGTCATGGATAAGGATGAAGAATACAGTCAGCCGCCAACTTCTTCAGGTTTTGCTTCCATGGTTTTGATTATTTATAGCTACTGAGACTGTTGGTGGGAAAGGAGGGGAAGAGGATTGGAAAGAGGAAGAGGAGAGGGTGAGGAGCATGGGCCACTGCCAGTGGTGGCTGCTGCTCAAATCAGCTTCTGTACTGAGTTCCTAGGAGGCAGAAGAGCTTGGAAAAATCTAGCAGAGGCATTGTGGTGCCAAGGTGGGAAGGGGAAGTATAGATGGTCAGTGCTGTTGAGAGAAAAGGAGTCCATAGCATGCATGTTTGGGGCTTATGATATTTGTTTTTTTCCACTTTCAAAGGGATCCTATACACCTAACTCCCATGAAAGTTGAGGCCTAAACCTGTACAAATGACCAAAGACGATGCAGCAACGCGGCAGCAATGATATGTTTAAACAATATTTGCTTGCTGTTTTCTCCAAATATACACTTCAAAAACACAGATACCTCTGAAAAATGAAGAAAAACCTCTTACCATCTTGACAAGCAAAGATGGGGGGAAAAATCATATTTTTCATTCTTATTCTTGAAAATGAGATGACAATTTACACCTGTACTCTGAAGTCCTGACAGTTTCAATGAGAAACGTTTAAACCTGTTGTTTCGTTCCCTTATTCAAATCAATGGGACTCATACACGTTTAGCTTGGGGGCTGAATCATTTTCATACATTCGTCTCTTCTACTGACAGTGTTGAGAACAGCACAATACAGACTGCAAAATGAGGGCGGGATGTGGTATATAAAGAGAAGAAAAGGGTACTAAAAAGCAATGAATTCACAGATCTGTTCTGCTATGCCTGCAAGTGAGCTTTACATTAATTCGGATCCTTGCTAATTTGACTTATGTACCCAAATCCCTCAGAGGAGGAGGGGGGAAAGAATAAACAGAGAAAAAGTCATCAGCTCTTTTGAGGGTTAAAGTTATTAGCTGCTTTTATAATAAGTCTACAGTTCTGGCCTGTATAAAATTAAAAAAGCTGGCTTTGGAAATAACCGTTCACTGAAAAGTTATTTTGAAGAAACAGGGTTATGTGCCACAGCTAAATGAAAAGTTTAAAAAAGAAAAAGAAAAAAAGAACTATACACAGCAGCAGTAGCAGCAATGTGCCATGTTCCAAATGTTATCTCACACTTCAAAGAAGCAGCTGTGAGGAATCAAACCTCCAAAATGAATATCACAGGAAGCAGGACCTTATCAAGTTTAATGTGAAAGTAATAGAGCAAGTAACAAACCATGAAGTGTGGGGGGCATGAAATTATGATAAAATTCCTACCAAGCAGGGGGGAGAAGAGAACCTTCAAAAAGAAGGGGAAAAACCATTTTGTAAGAGCATTAACTTTTAGAAAAAGGAACACTTTGGATCACAGAGTTAATACTTTAAAGCTATGTTCAAGATACATTTGGAAATCCACAGGATTCACCCCCCACCCCCACCCCCTGCAATGCAGAAAGTTCCCAGCCTCAGAAAGGCTTCTATACTTCCTCAACTTGATTGATGTTCTACAGAAATACACAGTTCTTCTGCACCCATCTTGTTTGTGTTTCTCAGTTGTTGCTCATAGTGAGGAACATCTCACAATTCTTTTTCTTTATGTAAGTGTCCAGATTTTTTTTGCTAGTGATGGAGTCCCTTTTATTTATGCGGACCCCTAATCTCTCACTCTTAACAGAAATAATCAGATCTTCTCAATCTGTACAAGATATGCTTTGCAAAACTGCAGAAATTTCTAAGAAGCAGAGATACCCTGAACTTCTTCTGAAGGGTTAGGCAAAATTTCTGAGCGTGTGCATTTTCATACATCTCTGGCTTGCCACTGAATTTTGAAGAGTGGCCTTCAATTTTTGAAAGTCTGCCAATTTTAGAGCAGGAGATGGGAATCCATGGCCTTCAGATGTTGTTTCTGTCTTAGCATTGCCCATATTGACTTCTGAGAATTGGAGCCCAGGATCTAGAAGGCCAAATTTTCCCTTGCCCCAGTCATTAGAGAAGTAATTTTCAGCTACTTGCTGATCATGCATGTACCCCAAAAATGAGCATACAAAGCTGCTAGCTCCATTGGAAACTAGTACATTTCCTTTTGTTTGCTATTCTTTCTTTGCCTAGGGCGCAGCTAATCTACATTAGTAGGCTGATTGGTAGGGACAGTAGTGAAGGTGAGTTGATCCACTTAGACATCAGGACTAGAGAAGTGAAGAGGGGGAAATGGGCAAGATGCAGCAGTGTCTGTCCTGTAGCAGATAGGTGTTCTCCAACCGGGAGGATTCCACCTCGCTATTGCCCTGCCTCACTTTTTTCCCAGTCTGTCCTGGAGAGTTGGAGTACCTTTCTGAAGAAGATTGGGGAAACCAAAGGACTTCAACGAGAGAAGATAGGAAAGTTCTGTGCCTGACTAAAAGCTTGGTCATGGAATGTTGGGTATATCCCTCTGACTGCCCTAGAAATAGTCATCTTTGCCTGGCCCAATGTGTCCTGGTTTCCATCTGTGAAATGTTGGCAGGTATGACCTTACACATCCTGTCCTAAACAGGTTCCCTCACTTCTTTTCATATCATTCCATCTGATCTCCAGTGCTTTCAGTTGAGGAACAATATTGTGCCTTTCATAGGGAAGCAACTACCATACTTGACTACAGATGAGAAAATACCCTGTGCATATTTGTTCAGATAAAACTAGCTTACTATGCATTGCAGATATCCTTGCAAGAACCAAGCAGTAAACTGGCATAAGGGTAATATTGTCTCTTTGAGAACACAACTGCAAGAGCTTTTACCTGCAAATAAAAATGTAGCACAATTAGGGTTTTTCCTTCCTTGATTGTGTGATATAATTTTATTATTTTGACAGTGAAAATTGGCATTTTAATCATAACAAATAATAAAATATAAACAGCTCTAGATAGATATTTGAGATATTTGGCCATCTGTTAAGATTATTCATATATTTGTTAGTTTTTGTCTTTTGGAACCCACAGCCAAGTCCTCTTAGGAGCTAAAACAACATTTACTCATATGTGAATTGCTTCAGTGTTCCCAGGCTAGTGCTGTTTTTGTTGAGATTTTTGTATGTGATGATGCAGTGATTCTTACCACATGAAGAACTGGAATACATAGAGTTAAATGTCATATCTTCTTTTCCTCTTGGAAAACTATGCATGCATTTTCCATGCCAACCAAAGTTACACTGTTGCTGTAGACAGATATATGTTTCATTAAAATAAAAATTTAAAAAGTAATATTTTATATTGTTTCCAGTGTACATAGTAAGGGAATAGAGCAGAAATGTATCCCAAATCAGCATAAAAAGCTGATCTGTTTCAGAGACAGTGAAGCACTGCAACTTCTATCAACAGATATTGCAAGCCAAACTGAGTATCAGAACATGGCCTTCTTATACATAGTGAGATGTCTGCTGTTGCCACTGCTAAATTGTGGAATAAGAAAACCAAATAGTAGTGCTACAAATAGTGAAGATTCTTGATAAGGATGCCTACTCAGTTTGTAATTTCCAGTGACTTCTCACTACATAATGTTCTCAAATAAGCTCAGGTTCACATAGGAGCCTCCCATACCTCACCCAAATATGATAAAAAAATATAATTTTTAAAAATGCTCTATTGCATGAGGTCCTTGTTTTTCTATCATGAGATCACTTAGAAGTGTGAAGAAGTGAGATTTGCTATGACAAACCACCGCCACACCTTTTCTTCATCTTTTTTTTAAACTTTCCTTGCTATACTTTCTTTCTAATACAAGCAGGTATAATAGTTGTCAATTACAAATACTCTTAGCACTTTGACAAACTACTGCAAACATTTGAACATAATCTCTATCTCTGTGTTCAAAATCCTGTTCAACATTCTCAGGTATTCATGGATAGCTTTCCAACTTCACCTGATCTTGAGAAAAGGAAAATGAATGAGGCACAAAATATAAAAGAACAACTTTATCTGTATATGTGTGCAAATACACATGCACCCTGAACAAAATATCAAATAATATGTATGTAAAGGTAATCTAATGAAAATGGAGAATGATCCTTAACAGCTGATCAAGACAGTTTATGGAGCCCAGATTCTTGTTTATTAAATTTTAATTCTGATTTCTTATACAAATATGAATTACAATTTTTTTCTGCTCGAAATCAATAAAAAGTTTTAGTCTTGGCTTGCAGGTGATTCACACATGCTTAGGCATCTTTTTTTTTTTTCCTAAAGGGAATTCAGCAGTATGTGTTTCATTGTCTTATTGAAATCAGTGGGACCACAATAATCCTTAACATTAGCTGGGCCTTTTCCTTAATTCTTAGCATGTGGAGTTGTCATTTTGTTATCAGTGTGACAGTGTAAAATGTCTTGATGTCATAGATGCATACGTGCACCTAACCAAAATTCTCTCTTTTCTTTTCAGGTATGCCCAGTATTTCCAGCATTGGTAGTAAGTAATAAAGAGCAGAATTAGGCCAGCTTTGCTTGTTGTTCAGGCTCTAAAAACCTATTTTTCCAATATCTATTTCTGTTCTTTTTAAACCATGCTTTGTGGAAATTGGAGAAATATTACCAATTTTCCTCCTGCTAATCATAGATATTTATGTTCAGTAGGGCATAACTTCATGTATCTCATGCCACTGCATCCAATGGCAAACACATATTCTATGATCACCAACAAAATGATGGCAAATTAAGAGATCTCAGCCAAAACAAACTAATGTTTTTAAAGTATAATAATAGTCATGGTAGAGGGATAAAAGAGGAATCTACAGTTTTGTTTTTAAATATACAAAAAGTACACAAATATTTGATACTGAATTATACCAGAGTAGTATTGGGAGACTAAAGCAAGAACAACTGGACTCGTATTCCCAAACGTGCTTCCCCTTTTTAAAAATCAATGTGTTATACTATTTTACCAATATTTGCCAATTTAACTTCCACTAACATGTAAAATAAAAGGTCTTTCTATACTTTGAAACAGACAATGCAATCCTGCAGATGTTTACTCAGAAACAAGTCCTGCTGAGTTCAGTGGGATTTAATCCCAGGTAAATAAGTATAGGATTATAACCTAAACCTTTAATATTTCAAGATGTAAATTTAAGGCCAAGAAAAAAAATAGCCATAGGTGTATCATCTATCATTTATTGTAACTACAACTAGACCCCCTTAGATTTTTTTTTAAAGGTACTCCAGCAATTCCGCAGGGCTTCTAATACATCAGGTGTTTTTCTCCCCCATAATTTGCATAATTTCCCCAGATTGTGGATATACATTCTGCCCTCATTTTGTAGCGCTTGCCCACATGCAAAGTATTGTTTATCTTCATATATTTTTCCAAATGTTAATGAGAACTTTCATTTTCTAGCTATTCCTACTTCAAAATATAACCTAGACTCTTTGTTCCTGCCCAACTGTGATAAAATCTGAAGCAGGGGAAGGAATTTGGCTTTTTCAGCATTTTTTTTTCAAACAGAAGTATCTCCTTCCTCGCTATGATAATTCTAAAACTTTTTTCTTACAATATATGTCTATCGTGCAAATATTCCCAAAGTGAGAAAGCATTTCTCTGCTTTTTCAAGGCATTGACACTACTGACATATATATCCAACCACGTACATTAATTCTCCAGCATTGTCTTTAGAAAAAAATCCACTTCACTCATTCATATGAAATCCTTATGATATTCAAAGGTGATTGCCTTTAAGGTCATCTCAGAACTTGTTTAAATATAGCCAAGACCTTTAATATTGCCTTCAGAACTGTTTTTGATTGAATCAGAGGGATCCTTTGCCTAGATAACATCTATAGTAATAAATATAATAGAGTCTTATGGTATGCCTGTTTTAATATACCTAAAGGTGTTCCTGAGGCTTATCATAGCAGTCTATGACTTATTCAGAGATTTTCCCTGGAAGTATGCAAGTAGTGACAGGAACTGCCAAATATCCCTTGCATTGAAACAATACATTGCATATTCCTGCATATTTTCCTGTAGTTCATACTAGGCTTTGTTCAAATAAACATCCTTTATTGCCAATATTTTAGTATTTTATGACATAATTACTGCTTTATTTTATACGAGATCATTATTTTTTCATAAGGAATTTATTTTAATGAGCATATTTCTTCTAAAAAGAGAAAGATTAATAGAAGAGCATGTATCAAATCAGACTTAATTTTTAAAATACTTTCTCAGGTTATTCCTTTAAAAATCCTTTTTATTTTCTGTAGATAATATGTATAAATATTACATGGCCACCTTTTCGAATTGAATTTTTTTAGCTACTCTTTGCTCTTCCTATGAGGCAAAATAAAAAAAGGACCCAAAGTATCATGTTTAGAATCATACTGCAACATTACAATATGTAAGCTCTGTTTTCAAACTTGAGTCCTTATGAGTTGCTGGATTACAGCTCCCATAATCCTTCACCACTGGCAGTGCTGGCTAGGGCTTTGAGGAGCTGAAGTACAACAACAGCTGGTGAGCTCACTTTGCAGACCACTGATCTAAATAATATATTTTGGACTGCTGTATTTTCATTAAGCATATGTGATTTGAATGCACTCCTGCCTTACTCCAATAATCCCTTAGTGGTTATAGCTAATATGAATGGCTTCAGATTTATATTAAAACAAGGATAAACAGGAAACCCATTTTTGGAGAAAATAACCAAGAGATTAATGTTCCATTAACAATGACTCTTGCTAAAGGAAATGGTCAGGTTGCCTTTAGTCACCCAGTAAACAAAGGTAGCTGAGATAAATATTCCATTCAATGTAATCAAATGCCTTTCCTACATATATAAAAGCAATCTTGACTTTGTTTCCAAACTTACATTCCTAATTATAATAACCACTCTGGTTTTACTGAAGATATATGATACTTTTTCAGTTCAAATGAATTTGGAACTTTATCGTAAAGAATTCTAAATGCTGAATAGGGAGTTTGGTCACATACAGTTAAATAAAACAGACATAAAATAAAGCAGTGGTGCAGGAATTACAACATACTAACAATCTTTCTTGGCACAAGTGTACGGACTATAAGAAGAATAATCCCATTAGAGTTCCATGGAGACCCTTTTCTGTCTTTCCTTCATTGGTTTCACAGCAGTACACCGGAGCATTATGTACAATAGAAGTTCTGGCCAAAATTTGTGGTACTTCTGTATTCAGTCCCACTACACTCAGGACTTCCATCCCTTCTTCCACCTACTGCAGCCCACCATGGTGCCAAAAACCTGTTTCAGAGGGTTTCCCTGCCCTTTGGAGCATGTTTTTAGTGTACACAGATGAGGGGGGTTGACAGTTGCAGAGGAAGCAGAGTGATCCAACAAAAGTCCTAGCTAAAGTTGCTCACCAACTTACACTCTGTCTTCATACTGTGTGTATGCATGTCCCTAGAGGTCTACCAACTTGCACAATCTCAGGAATGGAAATTTGGGTGAGGATGTGGAAGAGTACACAGATCTCTTCTTCACCATAATGCTCCAGTGCATTATCTATACTTAAACCAAGAAAGGAAGAAGAATTGGTCCTTAAAGGGATTACTGTACCCACACTAGACATTGACTGGTGCATCTTTTGCTACAGGGGCAGAAAATCCACCCCCTTTTTAATGACTACTTCCCCCACAGTTTCTCCAGTTTGTACAGGAGCTATCCAAGGTGCTGGGACCTGTTCTCAAAAGATGTTCAGCACTAGGAGACCCCCTGCACAATCAGGAACAGCTGCAGAAAAAATGGCCACAAAATTAAGAGGGGATTCACAATCCCTGTGACAACTGATTGACCAGCTCCCTTTGATCTCTTCTCTGTTTTTCACAAACCATAACTGCAGAGCACATGGCCAGTTGCTGTTAACAACCACTAGGGCATTTTCCACAGGATGTTGCTTTTGCGTTTTTGCCACAGGATGACAGCAGTCAGCAGGTCACACTTCTGCATGATGTTGCTGTCCCACTGCCATCCTGTGGTGGAGTGTCACACTTGCGCAGTTTTTGCAAAACGGAAAAAATCCGTTTCACGCCTGCAATCACGTGGTGCTCCCGTCACTTCTGGCCATGTGGAAGATGCAGAAGCACATTGGTGATGCTTCCTTCTGTAGCACAGCAATGGAAAAAGCCTGGCTGTGCTGCGGAAGGAAGATGTGGCGCCATTGCGTTCTCTTCTGCATGGACCGAGTGGGTGCAGAGGGGAGCATTGCTGATTCATTCCCTTCTGGACCCGGGACTGCAACAAGACAACACGGAAGAGCTTTGTCATGCGGAAGTGGCCTAAGTTTAACTAGAGAGTTACCATGCAGCCCCATCTATGTTTAGTCAGAGGACCATTCTTCTGTCTTTATATAATAGGAGTTACTCCCTTCTGTGTTCAGGATTTTTTTCCCTTTTTGTAAATACTCAGAATCAATGGGATTTAAATTGGCTGGATTGTGCTTGGATTTTGTGCAATGCATGCCATTATACACACTTTAGCAGCCAAAAATAAATAAATAAATAATAAGATTTGCAGTACCTGGCATTCAGCTCAAAAGCAATTCCCTAACAATTTAACAGCTGCAATGCTTCTTATAAATGCACGGTCAGGTCTTTCCATTTATAAATCAACTCAGTTTTCTTCAGCTCTTAAATTGGCATAGGGCTGATTTGTTAAGCACCATGCTGTATGTTAAATGCCATCAAAACTACCCTTGGCTTATATGCAGGTGTTTTTCTCCATCCATTTTAAATGTGAAAGCGGCCATTTCACCCACCCACCCAGGTGTATTGAGTGAAATGGTATTAACAACATGCCAGATAAAAGTCTTCCATTTTTATTCATCAAATTCTTTCTGCCCCAGTGTCTTCTTCAACACATACCTATCTCCAAATGCATAGTAATGTGATCCTTTTGAAAGCCTGACCATGAATTTGCATGTGTTATTTGATGCATGGCAGGGGGCAGGGGGATGAAAGAAACCTAGGAGAAAAGCTCTCTTGTTTCTCACTCACAAAAAAAAGAAAACATTGCCATTGCTAAACAGAAATGGATAAATGGTAAAAAATAGTTTTTATGCTACAAACTTGCTATTGTCTTGCATGCACTTATGTGGTTTTGACATTCACTTGACACTTTCATATTGCCTTCTTCACCACATTGCCATCTCTTAACATCAGCAGATGTTGGCCTTTGGACTCTTAATAGGGAGACTCAAAAAAGCTTTGGATTAATCAGAGGTGATCTGAAAGGATGAATCATTGACCTCTTTAAATTTTGGTGCTTTTTAAACCATTGGGTTAGTATCCCCTTTGCTTTTGCTTAAAGGAATTTATTATAGCCATGCCAGCTATCTATAAAGTTATGAACTCAGTCTCATCACACACCAAAGAAAATCTGTAGTACCTCTGTACATTTGTTGACACATATTTGTGTCAGTAAAATTAAAAACAACCATTCCTGGTTAATTGGTGGTATTTTCTGCCTTAAGAGGGAATACAAGTAGACTCCACTTCAACCGTAGAGTACTCTCAAATATGAAGACTTTTTAGAGAAATTTTAGTCGATTTGTTGGAAAAGTTAGATAACCATTCATTACTGCAATATTCCAAAAATTTCTTTTGTAGAAATGGTGGAATTCACAAACAATGGAAGCCATTATCCAGTGATACCATGTTTTTTGAGCCCATATGTATACAAGCCTAAATCCAGTTTTAAGTACCAAGTAGAACAGGCACATTGAATTCATGAAACTTACATGTGTATTGAGTTAACAAGCTTAAATGAGCATGGTCTAATTTTTTTTACTCTAATGGGACTAACAACTTTATTTAGGCCATACGCAATTTTGTGAATCAGATGGATAGATAGATAGATAGATAGATAGATAGATAGATAGATAGATAGATAGCCAGATCAACAGAGCTACATAAACATACCAAATCCAGTTAATAAAATGAAGCTTCTTGAATGGATTCTGTGTGATTCCTTCTTTTGTCTATGCCAATACAATATTTGTGTTCATTCCCTGTCACCTGGGAATAGACTATTCTCAGGTAGTACATTGCTCATTTGAAAATGCTGAAGTGGGTATATAAGCTTTGGTATGCCTGGAGGTTTGCTCAGTTTAGCAGAGGAAATGAACACAAAAGATCCAGTGTAAAAAGAATATTTGTTACAATAACATCCATAAGATTCCAGCAATCAAACCCATGTTCAAGGGAGTATAAAATATGTATATATTTGTCTGTACTTATATGTATAATTTTGTATTCTTTTTGATCTCAAAGGATCTTGTATTAAAGCAGCATATCATTAATGCTGATGTGTAATACAAAGAATGGTTGTTCTAAAAAAAAATCCTTTCTGATCACCCAAAGAAATATTAACCAGAGCTTTCCCCATTAAGGTCATTTGTACCTGCTGTTGTCTATCAGTTGAGTAATAGGTTTTTTGATCATCTCCAGCAGATTTGAATCCAAAGCTGATCTTTTCAACACTTTTTCAGCACTGGCTGGGGAAAAAAACAACTGGTGAGATGGTTAGCAATTAATGAGTCCCAAAACCATTTTCGGGATATTGTAAGATTTTACGACCAGTTATTCCTACAATACACATCACCATCACCAACTTTAAATGATCACACTGTAGAACATATGTCAAAATGTACTTTTAAGACAACACTAGAGATTAAAGCTTATTTTTGTATGCCTTCCTGTTATACATTTTCTGCAATCGACCATTTCAGGCATTCAGGGCAGTTCTCTATATTAAGCAGAGTGAAATGGTAAATGTGTGTACTGGATTACTTCAACCATAGGTGAGATATAGTTTTTGCGTTCTCTTATGCAAAAACTCCAGCATGTAGAAATCTAGGACCCTATAGGAAGGACTACACAACTGTCTTTCTGATAGACCAATAGGCACACAAGATTTTTTTCCATACAAAAGGATATTTAAAAATATGATAGAAGTGCCACAGTCCAGAATTTTAGCCCCACCATCTTCCATCTCACCCCATTCTCTGTCACACACATATATATATATTAGCCCTGGGTGTGCACACACAAACATACTCACTTGTGGTATAACTTGTTTTCCTACAAAGTGTGAAAGACTGACATTCACTGCCATACCTTGCAGTACAGTCTGACTCCTTGGCCAGGATCTCTGCTCCTCTGCCTTCCATCTCTATGTTGCCACTGCCTGTCACATCTGTGTAGCCAAGCTTTTCGTAACAGAATAAGGTCAGGTCAATATATTCACTCAGTGTTTCTAGTTCTCCCTCTCCTATGTGTTTGCCATGCTGCTCTGTAGGAAGAAATGGCCCAGATTGGAAGCTTTACTTCAAACAAGCCATGTAATGGCAAGCTAATCTGTATTCTAGTCAACCCCAGTGTCACTAATTATGCTAAGTAGTTTGCTAGAAAGAGTACAATTACACAGAAAAAATAGGATTGGCGGGATGCACAAATAGCTTTATGGGAGTGATTACCACCTCTGACGCCTGTTGGTAACAGAAGAGTCAAAGTTTAGAAGCAAACAGCATATTGAAGTACAAAACACAAAGCCAGCAGCATGTTATCTGCCATTGTTCTGTTTTTCTTCTAATTACCCATTTTCAGATTATGATTAGTACTCTGCCTATCCCCAAAGAGTAGAGCATTCCAGAACAGCTTTATGTGGCCAGCTGCCTTGTAAGTAGAGGATAACAGATACTTCAGTTATGTATGTACATATAGATTGAGCAGGTGAATAGCAATCTGGAACATGAGCAGATTCTGCCAGACCAGAACCAGTTCAACAGGCTAAGATTCTAGTCAACAAAATAATGTGTGACACACACACACATACACCTCTTACATGCCACTGATTGCAAGCCATTGACTGCCTAGACTTCAGAGAATATTTTTTGTATATAATTGAATTGATGTAACAGAAAACCTATGAACGGAAAGCATATCAAAAGCAATAAGAGGACAAGTCATATCACCAAGCTCAGATAGGAAGGTTTCAACCCATTTATCCCAGTCTAAATCTCTCTCACAAAAACTGGTGATTACCCAATGGACAAAGGATGAATGCCTCTGCCTTATGATTGCATTTCAATTCTAAATACATACTGGGTAGACTCTGTGTGTAGATCTTCCATGTCCTGTCTCCTTTGGCAATCATATGCAGCATTTCTCCCCCAAAATATGGTAATACTGTTATTATGTATTAGTCCTTGAGTGATGACTGTTATTTTAAACAAAATGGTGATTACTGGGCAACTTCTGGTAGGACAAGACTTGGCATTGTTATTTCATTATGTCTTCCCTAAACTTTTCTCTGTATGACCATGCACACTAAAGCCATCCTCTAAACATTTCAGATCCATACTAGACAATG
This sequence comes from Ctenosaura bakeri, assembly GCA_948474755.1. Taxonomy (NCBI): domain Eukaryota; kingdom Metazoa; phylum Chordata; class Lepidosauria; order Squamata; family Iguanidae; genus Ctenosaura; species Ctenosaura bakeri. The sequence goes on from CAOLHI010000677.1 coordinate 451,518, forward strand.
TCTCAGAGCCAATCCTCCAAATCAGTTTAGAGTGGAGCTAGACAGAAGTTACTTTTTTGAACTCCTAGAACCCACCTGGTAGATTGTGGGAGTTGTAGTTGTCTCAAAAGTGCCTGGCTTAGTGCTCATAATTTCTGTTTCCAATGTGATAAATTACAGTTATCTCTTCATTGGAAAATTTATTATGGATTAGCAATCACTGGTTGCTATGGCATCTTACTAGGAAGGAAAACAACAATCCCAGTAATGAGTCACCCATGGCAGTGAGGGAGAGGGGCAACAGATAAGAACTTGTCACATAAGAAATCTCTAATCGTACAGAAATCATTAGCCACTGACACTTGGTAAACCAAGAAAGAACAACCTCTCAAACCAAAGGAACACTATTTGGGTGCATGGGGGATGTCATGATACAAGAAGGCTCACTGTATATCTAGGGCTCTGTAGAGCTATCTGATGTGGGGGAGAGTCATTATTTTTTTAATCAAATGTGCCAGGTACCAGTACCGTATTTCATCACACTGGCTGCAACAGGATTTTTTTTCCCCTTCTTTTTTCTGGAAACTCTCCTTCAGCCTGACCATCAGCCAGTTGCCCATGAAACAGAACCAGTCCAGGGACTGCCACTTTGAGTACCTGTTCTGTAGAGGACACACGCCTACCCAACATCTCTTTATTTGAATATTCACACAAGCCTTTTCTGTTTCTGTTTCCAAATAAAATGAAAAGGTTATTTTTCAACAAAAAGAATGTTTTTGTGCAGAAACTAATTCTTTTTGACAAAATGCTGTAATTTGGGGTGACGAGGGATTGCACACAACACTAACCGAAACTTTTGTCCAAAAGTAAGAAATACTATTGGAAAATGTGAAGAAACCTCCACAGTGTTGTCCAGTTTGGACAAAACTTTTGAATTTTGTTCTTGTGTGCAAGAATGAAACTGGCAAAGATTTATATCCTTATTGCCTACCATTTTGATCTTCTTGCAAAACGGTGGTATAGCACTGCTCCAGATCATACTGGTAATGTCAAAATGGTAGCTTTCCGATCATCCACCGCTGTCTCTTGGGAGTGGGAAATGCATCACACAAAGAGAGGACATATTCTAATATATCTATTAATGGACAGGCCTCATATGCCTAGAGTGAATTCCATGAGAAGCAACTGCTGAATTTCCCTCTTCAGGAAATTGTCTCTTATTTCACCCCGCAACCCTAAATGCAAAATTAGGAAGTATGGGTATAATTTACATAGAACTGCATTAATTAAGGATGCAATTCTTTATCAATTTATTTTCAAAGGCAGCAACAAGTAATTTCAGCATTTTTCATCCTGCTTTAAGAAACTCTTCAAAAACTATACAGTTTTCAAAGGCTATTCAAACTAAAGAACTTATTCTGCATGGGGCTGTTTTTGAGCAGAAAACAGCATTCTCTGCATGGAAAATCATATTTCCATACAGAGATATTAGTTCCTGCACAGAAAATGTTGTTTTCTGTGTAGAAAACAGCCATAATCAGGAATTTGTTCTGTACAATATTCACACGTGGTTGTTTTGCAAAGAAAACAGCATTTTCTGCATGGAAAATAATATTTCAATGCAGAAATGTTAATTACCACGCAAAGAATGCTGCTTTCTGTGCAGAAAATGCTGTTTGCTATGCAAATCAACAGTGTGTGAATCCCCAGTTACGGGGGGGGGGTTCTGCACAGAAAACAAGAAGAATTACTCTTTCTATGTTGAACTATTGTTTTCCACACAGAAAATGCTGCTTTTTGTGTAAAACAACCATGTGCGAATTTTGCACAGAATAAATGCCAAGCTGTGAAGACTCAGTCTGGGATTCTTCTCATCAACACTCAAAAAATATGGTCTTCTAAACCATTGTTTAAAAATATTTTAGAAATTTCTTTCCATCTCTAGCATTAGTTAGATTACTATTGTCAGGTAACCTATGTGCCTGCTCAGTCCTTTGGACTGGGTGCTAACTGTTGTTGATGCACATCAATAACCCCCCTTTACTTATGATTCCCGATCTTTAAGCTGGACTTGAAGTAGACCATGCTTCATCGGGTGCACAGTTTCAAACAGAGGAGTGTTCTCTGTAAAGTAGGATACACGGCCATCTTTTGAGCTGGCAGGATAGGACTTACATGTTTGTTTCAGATATCTAAGTAACAGATAATATTCAAATGTTTCCCTTGGGTGTTACTGCTATTCAGATTAAGGCTGACAGACCTGAAAAACACTAGCATTTTAAGATATCTTTATGTTCAGAAATCAGCAAGTGATGCATTTCACTAAGTGGAGATAAACATTGCCTTCTTCTAATATCTGAATGTCATGTTGCTGTTTAATATTACAACGCCTGAACTGAAAAAAATGGCAACTCTATCTCAAATACTCAGACCTGTTAAGGCTTCTGTCAGGATGTGTTTCCCTCCCTGAAATGTTTGTTTTCCTCCATGTGTTGTATTTGCTTATGCATAAAACACTTTTCAGTATCATTTTTCATTTCTTTCACAGAAAACGTGGCTTTTAGTGAGGTATGTAGGAGACAAACTGTACATCTTCCTTCCATTTTATTTCAATGGCTCAAGCATGCACATGGTACATATTTTTCTAAATGGAAAATAATTGAGATTTTTTTTAAAAGCCTCCAAGTATTGAGACAAGTTGGTAGGGCTAGGTGTTTCTTTGTGCCTGTACTGGGATCCCAAATATGTGATACTGTGAGGTTCTTTTACCTCATCACAGCAGCTTGAAGGACGGAGGTCCAATTTTCTTCATACTTCTTTATAAGTATTTTCCACTGAATACAATAGGACACATTTATGCATAGCCTTAATAGTGTACTTGCAGCTGACCTCACTGTGGCTCATCCTAGACTACCAGCAATATGTTTTAAAGCCAAGATCCAGCCATTGCACATGTAAATTTATGACAGTATATCTAGGCAAGACATAAACTATACCTAAGCTGAACTGGATCATACCTTTATGCGCACAATAGGCACTGCCACTTCATGCCTGCCGTTTGTGCAGTGGTTATACTTCCTAAAGAACCCTGCTTAGGATAACATGCTGTTGCAGCCTCCTGGAAAGTGCAAAGGCTTGCATAATAGTTTTTACACCGTTTGCATCTTCAAAACAACAAGGCAACTCAACTGCCATGTTAGAATCCTTAGAGCCACCCTGCTCCCACCCTGTGGAACACTCTTCCACAGGACGCTGGGCTGGCGCCTTCCCTGCTCTCCTTCCAGCAGCAGACTAAAACATTTTTTTAAGCAGGCTTTTATATGAGTCTTTATTTATTTATTAACTTATTTTAAAAATCGAATATTGTTTTAGCTTTTTATAATTTTATATGTTTCTAATGTTTTGGTTGTTTTAAATGTTTTTAATGTGTCATTTATTGTTGGAAGCCACTTTGGGTCCCATTTTGGGAGAAAGGCAACATACAAATAAAATAAATAAATAAGGCCATGCAATTTGGCAATTGTGGACTAAAACCAGTGCCACACTTGCAGTTGTTAAGAGCTGTGAGAGATAACAGTGGATCTCCCAAACAGAATTCCAATTTGTTAAGGCAGAAATTGAATAGCAATTAGTTCCATGCTCATCTACACACACACACACACACACATGTCATAGCAAAGAAAGAAGTTAGTTTAATCTTCTTTCTATGATGTATAAAAGGATCTTAACTTACAGTTTACTTGTGCAAAATGAAGCACGTGGTCTAATGGAGAAAAGGGAGGAAAAAGAAAGAAAATGGTGGCAGGTTAGAGTGATGTAGGTAGAAAGAGAGTGTAGAAAAACAAACTAACAAGAAATCAAACAAGAAGCATGTCTCACCATACAAAGATGGCTAATTCTTAACAGTAGTAGCACCCAACACCCTTTATTCACAGCTGAAAACCTGCTGTGTGGCTTTTCTTAGTCCCCTGAAAGAGGCTTTTAGGGCACCCAGGAGGCTGCAGTGGGGAGAGGAATTGCATTCTGTCCACTTCAACTCATGGATGTAGCTTCTGCCTACTTCTACTAGGACATTGCTGGTTCCAGCTTGTTCACCTTGCATTTACCTATAGTGGCCCAGAAGAAGCCATGGAGCAAATAGCAACTATGTCACTGATGTTACATATTAAGGACTGCAATTCCATGCTCATGTCCCATTTAACTCAGCAGAAGTTACTTCTGAGTAACCGTATACAGAGGTGCACCTGAAGGTGCACTTCTTTTCAGTGCTACTTAAAAATTCTAGCCTTAGGATAAAACATAGGCTAATGGGTCTCCCTGGAGTTCTCTTGAGACTTTTGTTGCCTTCAGAGGTGATTGCATAGGTCTGCATCCAATATAATGTGGTTTTCTTTTTGTCTGATGCAGTCTTGAATACTAAGTAAGTGTTCAGACCAAGGTAAGCTTCTGCTATCAAATTAAGAAAATTGCTATTTTTGCTTTAGCATAGTTTTACATGTCCTAGTAATTAGATATCACTGTATTTTTATTTATATATATTAAAATCCTTTACACTTTGCCTTTTCTCTTGGGAACTTGAGATAGTTTTCAAGAGTAGCTGTATATTTAGCATTCAAAACCATCCTTGGAGTTTAAAAGAAAGCCCACAAAAAAATAAAGTACAAAAAGATTAGCAAATGGTTTAAAAACTACAAAAGTGCCATTATATTTTGACAACTTTGAATAACAGATGGAAATTAAATTACTAAAGAAATTTTAAAACTTTTTCAAGTAATATGATTTTGTATCTTTAAAGACTGAGTAGAGGTTTTTGTTTGTTTGTTTTTTGTTTGTTTGTTTGTTTTGTTTTTAAACTGGCCAGTTACTAAAATAATAAGATACTGTACTGGAAAAGGGAGGAAGCAATTATTTTGTATGACACACCAGTTGTGCAAGGCTGTCTGTTTTGTCAGACAGACAGCAAGACCTCAGCATAGCTTATGGCCAAAATGATTTTTAAAACACTCCTGAGAGAAGAGAGGGCAGAGGGAAAATCCTTCTGTTTTTCTTACTGTCCATTTTTGGTGCCCCTCACTAAGTCTGTGCAGTTGATCTTGTGCAGAAGGAGAATGTGATATAGCTCTCCTTGGACAGTTTCACTTCATTATACAAGTTGGTAATTGTAAATCTGAATGCTACTGCCAAGGATATCTAGAAAGCTAGCTGGCTGTGAATACTTCTGCTGTCATGTGAGTATTATACATTCATAGCGGACGCTGTCTCCTTTTTCCAGTATTGAATCTGAGCTGACGCAGAAGTTCTCTTGACAAGTAGCTTGCAACTGTGTATTAAGGTTCTCCTTACCTGGTTATAGGCTTACGGTGAGGGGGTCCTAAACAAACATGTATTGCATGAGGAAAGGAAGCTCGCCTCCCTGCCCAGTATAGATGCAGACAGTTTTGCATTCTAGGCTTGTACCTGGAATACTTCTGCAAGCAATTGTCTGTTAGCACAGAGGGAATGGTGAGCTTAAGTTTCAGATGGCATTTGTCTTTAGCTTCAGGCCATAACTGCACTGGTGACAGTATAGCTGGGCCCCAAAACTTCTCAGGGCACTTCCCTTTGGTGATAGGGATGACTTCCACCACCACTTCCAGATTACTGTGGACTGCTCCCAAGTAGTGTAACACAGTGAATTCAAGATGATTCTAACTAAAATGTCTTGGGCTGGGTTTGGGTTCTTTAAGATCCTGAGATAATGGAGATCTCCAAAGCACCACTATAAATCTTATTGAAGGAGATGAGAGGGAAAATGAGTGTCACAGGGTTCTGTCCTGGGCCCAGTGGCATTCAACATCTTCATCAATGACTTGGATGAAGGTGTGGAGGTTATGCTGATCAAATTTGCAGATGACACCAAATTGGGAGGGGTTGCTAATTCACCAGAGGACAGGATCAAAATTCAAAATGACCTTGACAGATTGGAATGCTGGGCCAAAGCTAACAAAATGAATTTCAACAGAGAGAAATGTAAGGTCCTACACTTAGGCAGAAAAAAAATGGAAAGCACAAATATAGGATGGAGGACACGTGGCTGGATAGCAGTATGTGTGAAAGAGATCTAGGAGTCTTGGTAGATCACAAGCTGAACATGAGTCAGCAGTGTGATGCGGCAGCCAAAAAGCCAACGCAATTCTTGGTTGCATCAATAGGAGTATGATATCTAGATTGAGGGAGGTAATGATACCACTCTATTCTGCTTTGGTTATACTTCATTTGGAATACTGTGTCTAGTTCTGGGCACCTCAGGAAGGATATCGACAAGCTAGAACATGTCCAGAGGAGGGCAACCAAAATGGTGAAGAGTCTGGAAGCCATGCCCTATGAGGAATGGCTTGAGGAGCTGGGTATGTTTAGTCTGCAGAAGAGGAGGTTAAGAGGGGACATGATAGCCATGTTTAAACATTTGAAGGGATGTCACGTCAAGGAGGGAGTGGGCTTGTTTTCCACTGCTCCAGGAACTAGGACAAGCTGCAATGGATTCAAGCTGCAGGAAAGGCAACTCCACCTGATCCTCAGGAAGAACTTCCTGACAGTCAGAGCTGTCCGGCAGTGGAATATGCTGCCTCAGAGTGTGGTGGAGTTTCCTTCTTTAGAGGTTTTTAAGCAGAGGCTGGATGACCATCTGTTGGGAATGCTTTGATGTGTGTTCCTGCATAACAGCGGGTTGGACTGGATGGCCCCTGTGGTCTCTTCCAACTCTATGATTCTATGAAAATCTTTTTGTCTCTGTGTTGTCATACTCCACAGCATTTCACCGATTAAACACAGGCACTGTTAGGGACTTGTAACACTCTTGTTCTCTCTCTGTTTCTCTCACACACATTCACAGGTACACATAGCTCAGGGCTCCCCTCTTCCTGCTTTCTATTCTATTCATTTATAGCTTCTCTCAAACTAGTTTCTTAAGCAAGTGTGTCAGTAAACTGATCATAACAGTTTTCTTTAAACTGATGATCATGATGATCATCTCCTTAATGTAATATTTATTTGAACAGTGGAACTGCAATTCAAAACACATTCAACAATCTTTGCTAAGCTGGATGGAAGGAGAGGAAAGATTTTCAATGGCATTATGTGTTAAGAATATAAGCTGTTAAGTTAAGAATATAAGTAAGAATAAACTAGGTTGGACCAAAGGCTTATCTTGTCTAGCATTCTGTTTCCATATGGGAAGCCCACAACTGGGCATAGGTGCAACATTACCCTCCTGATCATGCTCTCCAGCAACTGGAACTGAGAGGTGTACTGCCTTTGATACTAAGAGTAATATATAGTCATTGTGACTTGTTGTCTGCCTTCAAGTTGTTGTCAAGTTATGGCGATGCTAAGGTGAACCGGTCATGGGGTTTTCTTGGCAAGACTTGTTCAAAAGGATCTTGGCATTGCCTGCCTCTGAAGTTGAGAGAGTGTGACTTGCCCAAGGTCATCCAGTGGGTTTACATCACCAATTTGAATCCTGGTCTCCGGAATTGTAGTCCAGTGTTCAAATTCCTTCCACACACTGGTTCTCGTACTAGATAAATTCATAGAAGATAAGGCTATTGATGTCTACTAGCATTAGACATCAGTAGCCTTATCTTCTGTGAATGTATCTAATTCCATACATCCAAGTTCATGGCTGCCACTAGTCTTTTTAGTATCAGATCTATATATCCTGTAAGGAGTATTTTTTTAATTCTGTCCTGGACCTCCCACCAGTCAGCTTAGTTGTATGACCCCAAGGTAGTGAAAACTATTATCCACCCATTTTACAGATCTTTCCTGTCATTTTAAGCTGTGGATCAAACACTTACTAGTTTCTCTATTCCCACAGCCCCTACATTCACACTGATTAACTCTCTAAATTTCCCATCCCTGCCTACCCATGCAGGGGTAGAGAGATGGGGTGGGGAGAGAGAGAGGTGGAAGAATTGAAGTCCTTGGCCCTTTCCACACCCTACCTTGTCCTGTTGTGCTCCAGTGGCAATCCCAGCAGTGGTTCTGCTGGGATAGAAGCCTGACAGGAGCACTCCCCTCCTCACAGTACTGGCTTCCTGCAGAAGGGAGCACAGTGGACACACCACTTCCTTCGACAGCGCAGCCAGGTACTAGAGTAATAGGGCAGGGAGCACTGCCATTGCACTTCCTGACCTTCTACAGGACAGGTAAGTGTGGGATGGTGGCACAATGATGTGTCATTGATAGAGAAAACTGCATTCAGGCCACCTGGGGACAGGAGAGGAGCAGAACCACAACAACATCATGCAGAATGGCATCACAGTCCCACTCCTCTCCCTTCTCTATGCCAGGATGGGAGGACACTGCATAAATGACCCCTGTTTGCCTGGACGAAATTAAAAAATGATGTGGGTGTTCAGGCTTTCACTCTTGTGCATGGTGGATCTGATGTAGTGGGGGCCCTACCATGCTTCCTTGCTACAAAAACACTAAGTAAGGCCTCATTGTGACAAGCAGCATTATGTAGTAGTTTGAAAACCAGACTAGGACTCCAGAAGACCAGGATTCAAATCCTCTCTATGCAGTGGAAACCCACTGGTTGATTTAGGGGTAAGTCATGCTCTCTCAGTTTAAGATAAAAGCAGTGGCAAACATCTTTTCAGTAAATCCTGCCAAGAAAACTGTACAACAGATCACTATCAGTCAAAATCAATCTGAATGCACATAGCAGCAACAAAGGCTTCTTTGCATGCTGTCCATCTAATGCTGTGTCTTCCATTTTCCTTAAATCTAGACGGACACATAAATACTATGACCAGGAGATCACACCTTTTTCCTGAGCCTCTGCTGCTTGTAGGGTTAGCATAGCAGTGTAGTGATGGCAGCTCTTAACTTCTGTAGAAGGGTTCTGCCTGCTTCATGATCTTCACTCTCCCTGAAAGTTCCTTGCCATACCTGAAACTTCATGAGCTCTCAAGGAGACCTGTCGTGTGGTCTCAATACCAGTGCAAGAGGCTCAAGTATGCGGGGGGGGGGAATGCATCACAGTTCAAAATGATCTTCATTACCAGTTGCAAAAGAGGAAATGGAAAGTTGTGCCCAAATGCTAGTGCATGTGCAATTGTGTACTGGACTCAAGATACTTTTCTTCCTAAATTCAGAGGTTGGAGATGCTCCCTGCTGGCTACACAAGCCAATCTGGGTTTATATGCCATCACTGCTACTTTCATTCCTTCACAAATGGGGGAAACTAGCATGTAGGAGAGTCTAGCACCTTCCTTGCTACCATTTTCCCATAGGAAAAAAGAGACTTCCCTTAGGAAAGGGGCAAGAAATCCCAACAGATAGTAGAGGAACTAGCTTTGCTGACTGGAAGATTCTTGGAGCTATAGTCCCAAAAGTAACATTTCCAAGTTGTGGTTCTAGTCATGACAACTGCACCTCCAGTATCGGATGCAGTAGGCCTCTGAATATCAGCTCCAGGAAGTACCAGATAAACCTGTGGTCCTCCAGAGTTATTAAATTCCACTTCCCAACACTTCTTACTTTGCAAATGATGAGACATTATGGCACTAGTAGTTCATCAGAGTATGAAGGACTGAAGGTAGACAGATGTTGACTCCTCCTTCAGTTACATACAGTGTGCTGATGCAATGTTAATCTAGGACTTTTTAGTGGAAAAAGAGTTGGCAATACACAAGTGCCCAGTGCAGTTTGTGCACTGCTCCTACAGCCAGATAAGCCTATCAAGCCACTTGAAGAAGAGTGGGTGGGGACAGAGAACAGTTAGCTAATTATTTTCAGGAACTGGAACAGTATGAATAATATAATCAAGTTCCACCTCAGAAAATAAAATGGCAATGAGCCAGAAATAATTCATGTTAAACACTTGTATGTACTCCCTCAAAACAATGTTGACATAGAACAGCAAGACTGGGAACTTACGTTTGCAAGTGTTTTAAATGAGGGGTGATGATTCAAGCCTCTGGAGGAAGCTTTAGAAGCCATTGAACTGTAAGGAATTTTGACAGGTAACAATGATTGAAACACCACATATTCCATAATTTGAAGAGATTAGGATGTTTTGACCATTTATAATAAGTTTTTAAAAATTTCTGAGCTCCTGCTTGGAGATGTGTGTCAGTATCCCTATTCATTAATATATGTAATGCTAAAACTGATGCTCAGCCAAAATATCACTAAGGCAGTACTTGAAATGAAAATGAAATCCCTTTAATTTGCTTAGAAGGGGTGAATGGCAGCACAGTGATGAGACCAGTTGTGGAGGGAATGTTTGCCAGGTTTCCCAGGTGTCGTTTCCTTTATCATGGGCTGTTGCAGAGCTCTGAAAGAGATGAAAGTATATCCCAGTTGCTAAGGCTCCCTCTCTTCCCCCTGCTACGTTGCAACTCAGAGCATTTCTCCTGCTTTGTCTAGGCAGAGAATGAAAGCCTGTGATCCTACAGATGTTAGATTAGAATGTCCATCATCCCTGAACATTGGCCAGATTGTCTGAGACAGATGGAAGCTGGTGTCCCAACTAAATGTGAAGTGCCATACATAAAGTTTCCAGAGTAAAAACTGAAAGTGACTCCTATACATTTATTGGTTGTGTAGAAAAGGAAATTTCTGCAGTTGTTGCTTGCTTCCCAGTTGCATAAGTAACACCATATAGCTCAGCTTTCCAGACTTTTCATGTTGATAACACACTTTTTAGACATGCATCATTTTGTGACACAGTAATTCAGTTTTACTAGCAAACCAGAGGTTAAACTAACCCCTTATAAGAGATCCAGGCACATACATAAATTGTAATAACGAAATGTACAGGGACACAACATATCTCATGAAAACCTTTCATTTATATTTTTAAAAATATATGATTTATTTATAACATATGACATACATTTCCAAGGCTTGAGTGGAGGGCTTGTTCTCAGTCCAAGGAAGTGACACAGCTATACCCTTCAGGCACCACATTAACATGTCACAACACAGCATTTGGAAAGCCCTGCCATACAGAAACCATGCTGAAGATTTTGGGGGAAAGACAGGACATAATTAAGAGGAGGAAGAGACAGCAAATACTTCAAATGACTATGGAAGAAAGTCAAGAAGGGAAGTGCAAAGGCAAGATTACAGCTGAATATTAAAATAATAATAATAATAACAGCAACCAGAGATTATATACATAACTTCAAAGCAGACAATGAAGACACTGAAATAATGAAAGATTTTCTTTAGCTTGGATCAGTCATAAATTAGAAAGGAGACTGTAGTCTAGAAATCAGAAGATAAGGAATTGGAAAGACAGCTAAGAAGGAAGTAGAGAACATCTTCAAGAGTCAAGTAAGTTATTGTTGAATATCAAAGTAAGTCTGTCCATACCAATGTATTATTGATTTCTATGTATGGTTGCAAAAGCTGGATAAAAGAGAAAACTGACAGAAAAAGAATCAACTCATTTGAAATGTGATGCCGGAGGAGAGTTGTATAGATATCACAACTGCCAGAAAGAAAAATAAATCATTCCTAGAGCAAATCAAGCCTGAACTCTCCCCAGAAGACATCATGAGAAGATATGACAATAATACTTGGTAAGGTAGTAGAAAAAGAGGGAAATGACATTACAAGTGGGTAGATTCAATCAAGGAAGCCACAGCCTGAGGTTGTAAGACCTGAGCAGGGCTGTTGATAACAGGATGACTTGAAGATCCCTCATTCATAGAGTTTCCATAAATCAAAGTCAACTAGGCAGCAAGTAACAACAACACCACAACCATCAAAGGTACAGGAACCTGCTCCAGTTTTCACTCTGGCAACCCTCACCACAGATCCTGCATCCCTGGTTTAAGCAAGCAGGCAATGCTCCCATTCTTCCAGCATCATGTTGCTCAGTGAACCAGATCACACTGTGTGTGAAGTAAAAAAAAGCTCCCTTATTGACTAGACAATGCCAGGCTGTGATGTTTTGGCTGCATTGTCTTCACTCTGTCCACAGCCCGGTGGCCAAATTTCAAACCTGCATACAAACTGATGGCTTTAAAAAAAAAAAAAAAAGGCTGCTGGAGCAGCTGGGCATACACTGAAAATCTTTACAGCCCTGGCACACCAGGTAATTTTTACACCCACTAGACACCCCAGTGACAGTGAGAAAAAAAGAGCCAGCCAAAGATGGGATAAAAAGAAGCCAAACAGCTTCCAAATGGAAACTGATAGAATAGGTAGAGCAAAGACAGGAATCAGGGAGGAACTATAACCCAGGTTCTCAGCAAAACAATCATTTGGGGTAGTGAATTAGAATTTAAAGTGCTGGTCATCACTCTTTCTTTGAAGATTAAAACCCAAGCTCTGGCAAGCAGTTAGATTGGCAGCCTTATATTCTTTCCTAGCGTTGGGCCTCCTGTTCTCCAGGGACTGCAAGGCCCCAGACTTCTGTTCAAAAAGTTAATGGTACCCCTACTCCTTATGTTGCCCCCAATTTCCAGCAATGGAGTCCACATAATTTTCTATCATGAAGGTGGAAGAGAATTTCAGAACAATTTAATAAATGTCCTGCCACTCTTTTCTCTGCCATCCTCACAATAAGCAGACCTGGAACAGCTGCAAGAGAAAGCTAACTGTTGCCTAGCAACCCCAGTATTCGTTTTCTTTCCCTGGAAGAGGCCTAAAGGCAGCAGCAATTAGTGTGACCAGATGCAAAGGACTCCTGTGCTTTTAATAGGCATGGAGAAGAGGGGATTTCAGCAGGTGTAACTTGTCAAAACAGGGGAGAGGGAAGTTACACTTGCTAGAAATCCCTCTACTATACCATAGGTAAAGGTACATGAGTCCTATCTTCCTTTGCACCTGGTTATTCTAGCAAAAATCTAGATCTCAAAAGTTCAAGAGCACACAGGCTTCACAGTTATTTCTGGAAAAACAAATAGGCTATTTCTTTATTTCCATATATGTCTTTAAGAAACCCATCTGCTAGTGATTTTCAGGGTTACAGTCTTCAGGTTTGGGAGAACGAACACATTTCAAATAAATACATGGTATTACAGATGCTTATGTAGAGCTGAGAGGGAGAGGAAGGAAATGTGCCACCATGGAATGCAGAAGGAGCAGGTAAATTTGCATAAACTGAATATGCTAATATATGTGAATAAATGGAAATTGAGAAATTATTATGATGATTTCAACTGAAATTCAGTATGCAAGGAGAAGGGCAAAGTCCTGGTGATCTGTGTCCCTTTTCAGGCTACGGTTCATGTGCTGTTGTAATGCTCTTTGGCATTACAGTTTCATAATCTGTAAATTGGACATGGGAATACAGTCTCTCCAAGTAGAGCATGAGTGAGGAATGTACAACCTTCCACGTGTTGTCAGACTCTCATCATCCATCTCTGTTGGCTATGTTGACTAGGGTTGATGGAAACTACAACCCAGCAATATCTCTGCCCACCGCCAAAGGCAAGAATGCTTTCTAATAGCTGAGGAGTGGACAATCCCACAAAGCCCTGAACATTCCCAGCAGGTTGCTTTGGCATGTTGCCAGCATATTGTATCTAGTTCATGTTTGGTTCTTTTTTTCCCCCTTTTTTTTTCTTTTTTTTTTTTGGAGCGGGGAGTTGAGAGTTGGGGGGTTAAGCAATTTCAAACCCAAAAGCCAACATTTGGGAGGGAGGTCTTCAGGCTGCACGACTGCCCCTGGGGATATACAAAAATGGCTATTGGGGTCACATATAGCCACTGCCCCCCCACCATACATGCACAATTAAGGAGCAGTCCCATTTGAAGTAGAACATATGGCCAGCCTGGTATTGCAACATGGGTTTGCAAGCTTATAGATGTGTCTTTTAACAGCAAACATGAGATGAGGATATTTATTGCCATGCTAAGAAAGCACTGCCTGTTGATTACAGCATGGCTTCACAATCCACTGGTCTTTCAGCATAAATGCACCCTGTTGGGACCCTCAACATAATTGTTTTAATGGGAAAAGGCATGATACATCACCAAAGAAGACATAATGACTGTGCGAGGTTTAAAAGCCTCCAGTGTCCTGATCGCTCTGGGTGACCAAAACCTGAAGGTCAGAAGTGGCATCACTTATCACTGAAATTGCCAGTTGTATTAGCCATTCATCATTTTAGCTTTTATGAACAGATGCCCTGTATGTTTAATTCAGTTGGTGAAGTGTTCCCTGATACTTTGTTCACTTCATCTGGTTGAATTCCATCTGCAATCATGTTGTTAAGGGCGTCTACCTTTAAACGGGTGGCAATCACACTTTGACCAGCAATGTGTGGCTACAAGTAAAAAATCAAGTGTGATAGGAAAATGAAGAACTTTAGGTTTTCTGACCTGCTAATTCTCTCTCAAGAGGGTAGCAATTCTCCTCCTATAAATAATGAGTTCCAGATGTATAGATAATTCAGTCAGTGAACTTACACAGAGCTATCAATTTGATATGAGCAGAAATTTTTTCCCATAGCTTGAATTGTTGTGATTATAGCTGGAAATCTGAAGTAAATTTCACTGACTTTCATCCCAAATAGCATAGGCTGGTTGCTCATTTGCTCAGGGAGGTGAATCCCTGCTTTTATATTATTCCGGAATGGAGACACTCAGAGTCAAATAGATGTAATGTGGATAGTCTGTGGTCTGCATTTAAAACTGACTGAAAATAGCCTTTGCAATCCTATTTAGATGCAGCAAAGCTAGAATTAGTCTTTTCAGAGGTAAGGTAGTGACTTGAAAGAGAAGAATTGATAGTTACCAGCTTTTTCATCTGGGAGCTCCTATATTCATTCGCCAGTGGCAGCCACCAATAGAAGCACCTGTGTTTTCTCAAAATGCTGCTGAAAACAACACAGTGCCACACCAGAGTGTAGTTCTCAGTGAAAATATACCAAGGAATGCAGGCAGTTTCTGCCAAAATTTGCCCTTGACCTTCCAGAGCACGAGGCAGTTATTCTGGTTCTCTTGCCTTCACCCCCTTCCAAATTCAGACAGAAGTTTTTAGGGGGAAAAAACAGTCATGGATTCCCCTCATGGATATCATTTGTCGTACATATATATTGGCCCTGTAGTATGATGCAGTGTTTAATCTAAAGGGTTTGTCTTAGGCAGGTCTGTGTCTGTCTAACAATCACATCTCACCTTCATATTATGACAACACATCTTGAGATTAGTTTACACTGGCTGGTAACTTGGAGATTTATTTTTAAAAATAACTAACTCTAAAGAGGTGAAGGAGAAGTAATTTGTTACTGCTAACATTGCAGTGTGATATTAGTAACTTTTTCTGTTGCTCATTACTTTTTACTTCTTTTATTTTATTCAATATCCATCTAAAGAAGAAAGAAGATGGCCTGAACTTAGAGGGACTCCAGAATACCCCAGGAAAGCATTTTAGCTTTCCAAAAGAAGGGAAAAAAGTCAAAGTTAGTTGTTAACTACATTAAAAAGTGCAGGTGTACCTCAGTTAACAAAGATAATGTGTTCCTCAGTATTACTTATGTAACAAAAAAATTGCTAGCGGAGAGAGAAATAATAGAGAAAGAACAGGGATAAGTTCCTATACTGTTCCCTGCCCCCACAAAAAAAAGGAGTAGTTCAACATGTTTTAGCAAATATTTTCTTCAAAACTAACAATATGCTCAAAGGAAATGAAACAAACAGGTCAAGTAAGTCTTAGATAAGTCAAAAATATTTTCTGACCTTCTGGAGACCACATGAAAGCTTCTTCCAAAATCTATGCAGGCGTTACTTTTACTTTCGCCAACTTCCAATTTCATCATGATTCACATGCTAGGGAAATAGTAAGATATGCTTATTTTCTTTCCCCCTTTCTGTTATTGCTGTTCACAGAAATACTTCATGCATACTGAGTAAAGGATTCTAGAGGCAGCTGCTGTTTACCTTGTCTGTTACAGGCTGGCACACATAGCTACAGTTGGACAAAAATGTGCCATTAGCCCTCTACCTGTTAAACATGCAGTGATATCTTTAAACTACTACAGGTATGTTTTATTTGACAAAGCGGATGGGTTTTGTCTAAGTACTAAGTACTAAGTAAGTACTATTACTTATTTAACAGAAAATGTAGTGCCAAAGTAAGAAATAGCATGGAAAGAATAGGGATAGGTTCCTACATGACAGAAAGGAAGAGCAGTTCAATATAGTCCATCAAAATTAACAGCATGCACAGGTGAAATGAAACAACCAGATCAGGTAAACTTTGCATAAATAAAACATTTTGAACTTTCTACAGATCACTTGCAAGCTTCTTTCAAAATGCATCCGGGGAAGACTTCTTTTTTCACCTTCCTCTACTTTCCTTATGATTTCCATTTTGTTGGCCTAACTGTGCCTTTTGAGCATGCTGGGGGGAGATGGTGAGACAGGCTAATTCTGCCCTGGAATCTACATCTCAAGAGTAGTTTCTTTATTACTACTAATGGAATTTGAATTTTACTGCTCTTCGTCTCATATGGTCAAGAAAGGAGTAGCCTCTGTGTACATTGAGGTCCTTTCCGATCAACTTGACTACAACAGAAACAATATTTGATAAAAAATGAAGGCCTGTGATTCATCACCACTTTTCAGTTGCATGCGGGGGGGGGGCGATTCGCCCTGAGCAGTAATGTTTTAGTGACCTCCCAGCCTGTAACCACACACCCTGGCCATGCCCCCACACACCGCAGTCGTGCCTCCCACACAGTGGCCATGCCCGTCACGCCGTAGCTCTACCCCCTTCCACCCTCCCACACACACTCCAAGCTCTGCCACTACCACTTTTCTTTTCCTATATGATTGTGGGCCTTATTCACTATTATAGCACTGTTATTCCACTTTAGCTGCCATGGCAATATCACATGAAATCATGGGATTTGCAGTTTAGGAAGAGGCATTTAGAATTCTCAGAGAGCTCCAGTGCCTCACCAAACTACAAATCCCACAATTCCAAAGGATGCAGTCAGAACAGTTAAAATAATAGGGCTATAAGAGTGTAGTGTGATAGGGATGTGTTTTTAACATCTTTTGACTAATGAAGAAGCCAGGGGAGCTTCAAAAACTTGCTTGATGTATATTGAGCTTTTTAATTGGGCCAAAAACATACTGTTTTGTGGATTATGTTGTAAATTCTCCATGGTTGACTTACAACACTGATATCAAATCAATCCTAAGAGAATCCGAGATTAGTGGAGATGCTAGGCTCGGTAAGCACAATGAGCTAAGTGTTTTATAAAACTATAATCCCTTACTTAATGTAATTTTGGCATAATGACCACTTATACTAGTTGATTTTTTTTAATATCAATTGCTTGAACTTGAGTGCTCAAACTTTAAAAACAAGACATTAATAAGAGATTAAGTCATCTTTGAAATAATCAGAGGATACAGTAAAACCAAGGCGAGCCTATGATATATTTGTAAAGGACAAAATGATACACTCACTTCCATTTCCCAAGGTTGATGAGACTGGCCTTTAAGAGCCTTTCTGCACTACACTGTTATAGTGCTATTATTCCACTTTCAACATCCTGTGGAATTCTTGGGTTTGTAGGCCAAAGAGCTCTCTGGCTGAGAATTCCAAATGCCGCTCCCTGAACTGCAAACCCCAGGATTCCATAGGAAGTTGAAAGTGGAATAATAGCACCATAACAGTGTGGTGTGAAAAGGTCCTGAGTCTCAACTCAGTAATGACTACCTCATTTAAGAGCAAAAAGCTACTTTAGAGGGTACAGAGCGGGCTGTGTGGTGCACATACTGCTCTGTACTCATGTAATTTTCACCTACTCCAATCCTTTCCCTCAATAAAACTTTAAAACCCAATAAAAGTCAGCCCAAGTGCTTGCTTCTTAAAATGGAACCAAACAAAACCAACCTGACTTCCATATGACAAACTAAGCTCTAATTTACTTTTCTCACTTTTTAATATGAAGAACTACCTGTAGTCATTTGAACAGCTTAATACATTTCATATCTGCAAAACTGCATCCTCAATACTGATTTTTTAAAAAATAGGTAAATAAGTCAATAAATGTGAATGATTTATTTGCAGCTGTTTACTATCACAAGTACAACATCTAGGAAAAAAGATGAGATTTGATAATTTAAAATGTGTATATTTTATATCAACACAAATGAACATCACAGGAATCAAAACCTGTTCTTTAAAAAAGAAGTCACTAAAGGCATTGTTCCTAAACCTAAACAGATCTGTTGTCTAGTCCTTTCGTTGATGGGGACTCAGGTATAAGAACCTGACCAATGCCATTGTGAGCTTCGTAGAGGAAATGTGTTATATAAATGTCATAAATGAAAAGCCTCATCATTTTCACATTTTCACAATCTCTGCCCTGTATATATATATATATATATGCATGGTCCCCGCTCTTTTTTTTAATGATCTTTTATTTTTAAAAAAGCATTTATGTGTTCATAGGCTGCATTTTCCCATTCTATATTTTTCCCTTTACCTATCCCCCTGCAGTGATCTCAGAACTATTATGTTATTTTCCTGCTGCTCAGGAAAAGAGAGTTCTTAACAAATTGCAATAACTGAATGAGTGGCTATTATATGCCCTGGCTATTAAAGGATTCTGACTGAAGCCTGTTGAGAATGACTCATCTTTTCCAGTTACCTAAAGACTTCACAGGCAGCCTCAAGAAGAATCTCTGGGTTACTCAGAAGTTTTTATCCCACAATTTAGGGGTGAAATAAAATGGCAAATGTGGAAAGACTGGGTAATGTTCATAGGATATCCAGCCAAGAATGGGTGAAATATGGTGTCTAGAATGAAGGCCATGTCTTTTTAGCAGAGAAATCTAATGATTCATACAGTGGTGTCATAAGGCTTTAAATGAACCCAAGGCTGTGTGGAGAGGAAATGGAGCTTTAATCCTTAGTTCAACAAGCTCTGTACTGGGCAAAAAAGAAAGAGAAGTCTCTGTTCAGTGAAATGGGCCTTTGTGGCAAGGCGGGGAAACTATTAGACAATCACAGTATCAGATCTAACTAACACTGCAAAACCTCTGAAGCTGAGGCAGAAAATCTCTACTTCTTTCTGTTCCTGGCAGTAAAAAAATACAGTCATGATAGGTTAAATAACATAGAATTTGATGCCCTTACATGATGCATGCAAAATCTGCTACCTGAGGCAGTTTCCTCACTCTACATGTTGGGAAGGCTGGTCTTGAAACTGTTTTCACTGCATCTTACTGCACCCTCTGTTTGATGCCCTTTCTGAGATCCTGAAGAGGGTACAAGACAGTTTGCAAATTAACAACAAAATATAGCACATGTTTAGAATCAAAGGCTATTTTAATATTTTAGTATACTGCCCTTGTTATACTAATTCACCAGAATCAAAATAGTGTTGAAAAAGAGGGCACCCTTAACCTGCAGTTCCTCTTAATGATCAAAACTGAGACATCAATAATCAGGCACTGCCTTGATTTCCCACTTCAACTGCTTAAATGTTGCAGCCCCAGGCATAAAGCTGTAACTTCTTGGGAAACCAGATATTTCATGACTCATTTTTCATGACTATGATTTGAAAGTACAAAGAGAATGGAATTTTGTTCATCTTGGGACAGACCACAGAGAAGCATTGTATATCATATAGAAGGGCCAGACTACCTGTGACACTGCTTTGTTAGAGAGTACATCAGTAATAGTGGGCATGGAGAGATTTTAAATGGGACTGCAACATACAGAGAAGGAAGGTTTAACCCTTCTGTCCCCAAGCAGTGATGTTGATGACCATACTGGGATTCATCTTAAGAAAAGCCTCCCTTTGAAACAACACTCTTTCCAATGGGTAGTACTAAAAACGGTTTAAAATACTGATGTGATTACTAACAATGCAGTTAATGTCATTTTCTGCATAGAACCTTTTCAGTCACAAAGACAATACACATCAATATTTTCTTGGATAAAAGGTTCCATACATTTCTATTGCCATACGGGCATACTTAGGATCACATAGTAGAGGAATTACATGTATCAGCGCTGTTTGTGAGAAATCGAAATCAAGACTTTTTCCCCCATATGCCTTACTAGAGCAAAATTAAATACTCGCATAAGAACAATTTGTTTCTTGTTTGTTTTGGAAGATTTCATGTTTGCAGATGCAGATAAATTCTGTTACTATCTGTAGGAATTACCACCCAAAACTTCAGATTAATGCTAAAGTAACAATACTTTTTAAAAAAATAAGTTATTTGCAGTGGAAAGCAAAATGAGTCTCAGCAAATACATGCAATTTCGGCAATGACTCTGATGTGTCTGTGAGACTCTGTAACCTGACAGATGTATGGACAGGTAACTATAATTTCATCTGATCATTTTTTTTTCTTTAGTTACTGTATGTATAAGTAGTTTTCTGGATCTGAGAAGGAAAAGAGTGTTTATCCATTCATGAAAAAAATAGTTTGAGAACTCATCAGACCACTTATTTTTAAATGTCGCTTTAAGTTTCAGAAGAGAGTCTGATTACTAATGGCATAGTGAAACCTCATGTTGTACTCTTTCACTCAAAATATTGATTTCAGCAGAAAAGGAGACATTGTGGTTTTTGCTTCACAGCTGAATGTGGGCGTGCTCATCCATTCAGTGAAAGTAAGAACCATGGGAGATTTTGCAAACAGAAACTAACAGATCCAGGGTAAATCTCAGCTACTTTTTTGTTGCTTCAGGGATGCAATTCAATATGAATGAGCTATCACAGCTACCCTACCACAGATAGAACATTCATATAAGTTTCCATCCAAATTTGAATTATCTTGCTGCCTATCATTAAGTTAACAGTGCTTACAGTGGAGGAACAGGATTGTGGACATTCCTACATGAAGTATTCTCCCAAGTATTAACAGGATCCACACAAATGGGGAAAGAAGACTTCTGTGGTCTTCTTCTGTAGTCATGTAATTATGCATGAAAATACAGAGTTCAAGAAAGAATACCCACCACCACTGCATTAGAGTATATGGATGATATTTCAATGCATTAGAGTATATGGATGATATACAATTGTGCAAACAAAATTGTAGCAGGGCCGTTTACAACAAGCTTCAAAGAAGGGGTGCATTCAAAATTAAATTGCAAATAGCAGTGAACTGAAGAGCTTTGTGTGATTATTTTCCATATAGCATATAATAACTAGCAGAGTTTGCATTATTAGTCAAAATCGTCTTTTTCTTTTTTGGACTGGGCCTTTGGAATACATTCCTTACTCAGTATATACACCCATAGTAATTGTTGCAAGTGCTGTCAAGAAACACATGGTCTGACACAACCATTTACCCTCCGTAAACAACATCTCTAATGATGAAGGCATAGTCACGCTCTGTTTTGTGGAAGTCACTGAATTACAGACATCCAGATAATCTGTCTTTTCTTGTTATAAATACATTAACATCAAATTATTACTTTTAAGTGATAAAAATAAAGATGCAATACACAGAGAGACACACAGACACACTATGTAAGTGTTCATTCAGTGTTTTGGGAATCATCAATTGCTTGTTCTTGTTTAAATGTGGCAGTGATGTATTGTCCAAGTGTCTCATAGACAAAGTCCAGTAATGGATGTTCGTGCTTTATGTTTTTCTCCATACACATCTGTTTAGAGAAACAAAGTACAACAAAATCTGTCACCAGATGTAAATAACAAATCCTGATTTTTCCCGATATATGCAGCTCCTCCAAAGTTTGATAGGATATGGCCGAATATATCTTCCCTTGGGGTTTCTAACCCAAATCAAGGTAGGATCCTGTAAACTTCCTACAGATCTATACTAACTTTAACTGCTTTCATAGAATCTCAGATGTTGGCTTAAAAGGATGAAAAAAACATTTTTCCTCTCTTGGGACTAAGAAAAAGGCATGCTGTGCAAAACAACCTACTGAGAATTATCATAAAAATGAATCTCACATAGAAAGAGTTTATATAACATGTACAGATCCTCTTCACAAAAGTTACAAGCACTTTTATAGCTTAAGATGCAATATAAGTCCCTAGAGAAGACTGGAATTGTTTAGGCATCACGATTTGCATGATAAATACATTTTGACTTGGAACTTTTGAGTACAAGATATTCCCTATGTCTCGATGAAATAATATCTTAATGTCTTTCTCTTCTGCTTTGTTTTCTTAATTGAAATGAATGTTATTTCAGTTGGTATTCAGAACTGAAGCTGCACTGAGACAGACTTAACAGTAATGGTTGCAAACCATATTCTAAGACAATTTCTTTGAACAATGCAGCATTTTCAGAAAGCTTCGCTTCTGTTTTTTTCTCCCTTCACCCTTTTTTTTTCTCCCAAGAGGTGAGGTCACATTATAGGTTGTTTCCCATATTTTCTCTCTCTCTGGTTGGTTTTGTGTGTGTGCGTGTGCACATGTGTGCATCTGTGCATGTTTAAAGCGTTACATTTCCACAAGCACTGACAGCAGCATTTCTCTCCAAAATCCCTAACGCATGACTTTTTTTCACATCTAAATTCCAATGACATTCATACACAAAAAAATTTACTGACAGGCTGTGGCATGATGATTAGTCCAAAAAGAAATGGAGTCAGTGTGGATTTAAAAAGGAAAAAGGGTTGTGTGTGAGTATGTGTGTGGTTGTGTATGTATAATTTCCAAGTGTGTATTCTTACAAGGTTTTTACACAGCAACTTCATTCAGTCAGGTGTAAACCTGTTCATTACTTCATATGGAATTATCCCATTTCCCTACTTTTAAAGCAAACAATATGGGCTTACAGCTTGCTGTCATTATACACAGGATGTTCCTTTTAAACTGTAATGAATACAGATGAAGGAGGAAATGAACATAAGAGGATCCAGGAAATAGCTTCTAAGCTACACAAAATGTATTAGCAATTTGTTGGAGAGCTAGATTGGAACGGCTGCAGTCCTACTCCTTGATCGTAATGATGAAATTGAGACTGCCCTAGATACATACATTACAGACAGCTAGAAGTGCCTTAATCGTAGAAATCCATGCTATATTTTTTTTTAATTTAAAAAATTGCAAGTCCCTTGAAGAGGTGTACACAGCAATAAAGAGATGAGTGGACATTGTACTTGCAGAATCTACTGAATTTTTTCTATAACTCCAAAATCCATCAACCAGAGATTGACACAAAGAAAATTTATTTTGAGTAGCAAAATTGAATAGGTTCATAGTTCTTCCAGTCAGTTTTATTTGCAAACTTCCTTCATTTCAGCAGTATAATTTAGGGCATTTTTTTTTTGCATTAGGAGTTACTAACTGGAGTCAGAATTCTTTGCTTGTATGTTATAAATCCTGTGTATCTACTGATAGTTCCAAATCTGCCTTCTGTCCATCCTTGCAATAACAGGTCTTTGTTTTCCATGGGAATTAGGGCTGAGTTCTAGAGTGCATTATCTGTTACACATTATATAAATAATTGATAATTGATGATAGTACATGAAATAATATTATTATAGCTTTTTGATGTATTTTCTTGGTAACAAAGGAATATTAAGGTTTAATGTGACTGCCCAAAGAATCCTATGCAATACAGATTTAAACACTGATCATGTGTATTGCTACAATTCTGCTTAGTGTACATTTTCATTCTTCCTTGAATGTGTGAATACTTCAGCTATTCTGACCACTTCTCTGTGCTCCATGCATTTATTTGAGTGAGTTATAAACACAAGACAACACTGGAGAAGAACACTGTGAGCTGGACAGTTTATGATACTACAGAAATGCTCCTGAAATGCTGAATAATGAAGATATATGCATATATCAGTTTCATTTCAGATATATACGTGTATCAGTTGACTCATCTGCCTTTCATCAGATGATTCAACTTTTTTGGATAAGAGCAAAATTATTTCCACTGTTTCTCTTTATTTTGACAGCCATGTCAGAAGAAGCTGTTTTCTCCATGAAAGATATCTCAGAATCTTACATACATTTGGTTTGAGTCTTGATAGTACAGTTTGAATACTTGAATTACAACCATAGCTATGATGATCCCGGCTAAAGGCTACTTCTTCCCTGAAATCATTAAATTACTGAACACTCTATCACTCCTAGAATATCACCTGAAAGCCTAGAACTAAATTTGGAATAATGGGATCAAATCCTGTTAGTACAACCATGGAAGCACTGATGTGAACTTCTGCTAAAGATGCTGTATCATGTACTCCAGTTTTAAGATCAATAGATTTAGGCATCTCCATATAATTTGTTTATTGATTGTATTCCACCTTCAGATATAATGCAGGATAGAAATATTGAAAGAAATAACTCTTGTTGTGTACCTTGTTATCTCACTTTTCATTCCGCAGTAGGCTGCCATTCACTGGGAAAGGTGGTGTCAAATGCTCTACAGAACTGTTACGTGTTCATTAAGTCCTGTGTGTTATAATTATCAGTCCATTCTTCAGATTCTTGCTAAGATATATTAAACTGTGGGGTTGATGCTTGTTGCTTCTTCTCTTAAAATAGAATGCCATTTATTAAGTCCAGTATAGTGGAGACACTACCCATAAGTCCTTATATCTGATCAGCCCCAATTCCCTTCAAACATTTTGGGGGGAAAATATTGTGAATTTCCTAGATTGACATTTCTCACGGCATATTAAAAATATGACCACATTCTGCAATCCCTCATTAGCTATCAAATTGTCTCAGAAATGTGGCCTATTCGAGAGTATCCATATTGTCTTTTTAATTGTACATCTGAGAGCTTTGTCAAGTATGGCATATATTATATATATATATATATATATATATATATATATATATATATTTAACCATTTTTTTGCCTAAATTGGAACTTCATCTATTTGTCACAGTCTGCTCTATTACTTATAGAGAGATGCTATCCTGTGGCATCTTAAATTGTATTTTGGGAAATAAAAACATGAAGTGCAGCAATCTGCATTTTAAATTCTATTATTTTAAAACCAGTCAAAACTTAGTTTGTTCCCGTGTATAACCTTTCAAATGCTTTTTTTCAGTTGCTCCAAAATTAGCTTTGTCTACTGTATCTTCTGTTCAAGTTGCAGTACCCAAGAGAGGTAGGAATTCTTGCATTCATACAGTGATTTCCTAGCATTTGTTCTGTGTTGTGTAAAAGATTGCACTGTATGAATCTGGAATAACTGTGGTGTGTACTTAGAATCATCCAATTAGTGAGAGATGCATATTGAACACAAATAAAAGAATTAACTATTGCTAAGGACATGAACCATGAAGGAAATAACTATGATTTCTAGATTGCATCTATGTTAAAATAAAATAACAGCAGGGTGTTTTTTTAACAGAAGTGAAAATAAATAATATTGTAATGGCTTTCACATGTTTCTAGACTGTAATATTGCTACTAATTTCACACAATAAGCTGGGAACTGTCATCCAGCAAACCAATGACAGGCACGTCAAGAGCATTGATTCCATGAATGATTCTGAGCAGCAAATAACCAGTTCTTGAAACATTTTATATCAGTGTATACCCAATATACACCCACACTATGTATTGTTTGTTTCCAGTACAAGTTGCTGACATCCAATTCAAAAACATGGGGAATTATGTTATGCTAAAAAAAAATCTGCTCCTTAAAAGATGTTGGAATGAATGGGTGAAGCTTTTAGGATGATTGAATAGGTTGATAGCTACTGTCCATTCTTTTCAGTTCAGTTTGATTCATGCAACTTTCTTCTTTAAACAAATACATTCACTAAACTTGTTGAAACTCTTGGGATTTCCCTTTAAAAAACTCAAGTGCATTGCCCGAGAGTGAACCTGCCATTTTTCACCCCTCAAGTTTTGCTTTAAGGAAAACTGCAGGGTAATTCTAGCCATGAATGTCCTGGTGAATTTTGTTCATCTTTTGGATTCTATGTGCACTGAGATCATTTCAATATTTTCTCAAAATAATGGAATTACATTGACATTTTGAAAGCATAGCACAGTTGCCTTGACAGCTCCCAGACAGCCTGCCCCAGCTGAGCACCTGTCATTCAGAAACTGGAAATAGTTTTGCTATTTATTGTTTTGCCAGAGTCTTTTATCTGACTTCTAATTTATATGAATTAAAAGTTGTCAGTGTGTCATTAGCCATGTAATAGGAGTGGCCAAGTCCCATCACAGGTGGATTAACGAAAACATGACCTTAGTTTTGCCCCAGGGAGTGGATAATGAGACACAGTGTATGTTGTGAACCTGCGGGAAATTATGTCTAATGCAGAAAGTCTGATTTGATAATGAAAACCAAATTTGTTTCCTAGTTTGCATTATACAAGGGAGGATGTTTGAAGCTTTGGGTTTGATATGACAGGTTGATGGCAACATAAGAATATTTTTTCTTGTTGTTGTGGAATAATCTTACCTGCATACAAAGATAGAATGGAAACGATTTTAGGATGGTGGAGGGCTATAAATGTACATTGTTGCTTTAGCTGGTGAATACGTATCCACAAAGAAGATAACTGCTGCTTCTCCAAGAATAACAAGTTAATTAATAGGGGCCAAGATGCAACAATTTTGCAAGAGATTTATTATACCTGTAAAAAGTTGCAGCCCTGTGGGAAACATAGAGAGTAGCCATTTTTAGTCCTGAGGAGTAACTGAAGTGGAGTGAAGGGTATTATGAGAAAGTGGGGCTGCTGGGCTGGAGGCACTGCATAGTACTATAGAGCACTGATCCTACCTCCCCTCATTTGTTCTACTTCAGTTTTGAGACCTACATCCCATGGTTTTCTATTAGGTAATAGTCATTTCAGTCAGCAGATGTTGGGTGGTAGGGAAACAAATAGTTATCTTTAATTTGTTATTGTATTTTCAGTGCTTAAGAGAGACATTGCAGGAGGCATTTTCTATCTCCTGAGTCAAATGGTATTGTACAGTTTAGGTACTCTGCATGTGGGTTTGAATGGTGGTATGTTTAAACACTGAGGCTTGACCAGTTGTAAAACAGAGTTGAGAGCAATCAGGAAGAAATAAAGTTACTTCTGTAAAATAAGTGTTGTATACTGAATGCTGTGAGAGACAATGGATGCGGGAAATAGCCAATAAAAGCTAAAGAAAGGATACACCCTCATTCTACTACTGTATACTATAAGAACTTGCATGTTATCACAGACATCACTGAAGAGGCACAGGTATCTAGGGCAATGCCATGCTCCTCATCACAAGAGAAAGCCAAAGGAAACTACCTTCCTCCAAATGTTATAAGAATCTTTCTCTACATTCTAGCAGCTGCTAGAAGCAGACATAAGTGAGGAGGGTTCAAAAACCAAAATAACTCCCTTCAGCAAGAGAGAGGAAAAGAAGCCAGTTTCTCAGGGAAATGAAAAAACATGATTATCTCAAGAATGATGTAACTGAGGGAAGAAGTTTGGCCACAGATATCTATTTAAGGTAGGCAAATTTCTCTCTAGCCATGTTATGTGCAGGAAAGTGAAAGCCACCTGGTCACAAAATTTCTGGTATTGATCCCCATTCCATGGCACCCTTTGCTACTTTGCCTCATGCAGTAAAATTTCTTGGCTGGCCTGTGTTTCTTCCCATAACAATGTTTTGCTAAAGAAGAAGCTGGCAGACCTTATGAGGACCTCTTGTCACTATATCCAGTTCTTAGAGTTGAGGCTACACTAAGGTAATGTCAAGAGTGGCCTTAGGTCAGCTTATAGCCTTTCAGAATCCATTTTCCACTAGCTGTAGGAAGCAATAATGAGCAATGATGAGAGTTGTAGTCCAACAGAGTCTGAAGTTTGGAGTTGACCACCCTATTACTAGATAATAGTTCAAGTGGTTGATAACACCTTCCTCTTCATTGTTTCTTCCATACAGCCAGAGCCCCTTGCATAGCATACCTGTTTTACCACTACTCGTTTTGAGTAGTTGTACAGTCAGCTACCAAACCATTGTTGCTGTTGCAGGTGTTACTGTTACTATTGCCCTAATGGAGTTCAGACTTTGTCCCATTCTGGTTGCCTTACAAAGTGTTGTGTAGGATTGTTCTTTCCAATTTCTCTTCCAGAATTTCCAGCTTTTTAGTTTAATGTACATTTGTACTGGTCATTTTAGTGAAACTAAAGGAATTAATTGTCTTAGTGGAGTTGTCCCCCTTGCCCACAATATATGCTTGCTGTTATGACATAAATGTGCTTGTATTATTTCAGTCAGTTAAAGGACAGTTTAATCCTTTTCCCCTATGGTCTACGTATCTATACCAATACAGATATGTCAGTTTTAATACAGAAGCCCCAATCTAGTTCAGGTTAAATAGTTTTTAAGTGATTTCTCTGGGAGACAAATATATGTGTTTAAGGCTGGATTCATATGCTACACTTACCTAAGATTCAGTATCACTGAATACAGTGGATTTATTTCTGAGTAAACATGCATATAATTGCTCTGTAAGGCTGACCTTTAAAATCAATTGAACTTTATTACTTGATGTTGGCTGTATTGTGCTCAACATGTTCATTATTTCACTGATACAATTATAATCGTAGCATCACATTCTGCTTAAGAATTCACAGTTACCATACTTTATAACAGCACTAATTTTATAGTGGTATGGCATGGTTGTGCAATGCTTCTGTTGTGCTATTTTAAATATACACAGTGCTTTGATCAAATTTGTACATTCTCTCTCTTTTTAAAGCACCCTTTTAAATTACTTTGTGATTTAAATTTATGAAATGGATCGTTGCTGGTTGGCAAGTCAATCGAATGATTTGCAGTATGGGTTTAGAGTCTGGCCAGCAAGACCTCATGTGGATTTAGTATAAGTTGTGCCAGAATGCCAGGAAATTAATCCATTGTAGCAAAATGTAGAGGGTTGTGGGAGAGATTTAACTTGGGTCATAAATACATTTGCTGTATTTTATTTTGGTCAAAGTACAGTTAGGAAATCTGAGAATAACAAAATTCTACAGGTATAACATCTCACATTGCAATATTGTAATGGGGGAAGTAACAGCACCTATCTATCTCTACTTTATGTCAAGGTTCCTCAATTAACAGAAATTCTGTTCTGGGTAGAATATGGCAACTTTAGTGCTGAGCCACCTTCTGCCAATTTACAGTATTTCTGGAGGTTGGAGATTATAACTGGGTAGAGGGGATTGCAGGCTAGTCACAGGAGCACAGCCATGTCCTTCACCTCAGGTAAGAGGACAACCTATGTTGCCCGATCCCATAAATTTCCCACTGTCCCATTATGTCTGCAGGGAGGAACTACATAAGTCAGGCGGCTGATGTATCATTTGGTTCTCAACAAGGGTTGTTGTGACACATTTCATCCCCAGTTGAATTTGGTGTAGAAATAAACCACATCCCATTGGTGCCTCCAGAAGATAATGCAGGAAAAGTGTGGTTTGAATCTTGGTAAGTAAGTAGCTCTTCTGCATACAAAACAACATATCTAGCATCGTAGCTGTATGGCCTCAGTTCCCATCCATCTAGATATGAGATCAGAAGACAAGTATTTCCAAATCTACACCAGCTATTCATTCAGTGCCAGCATTTCATTCCTCTGCCACAGTTGAGTGGATAGCTTCCACTGACTCTAGGAACATGTAAGTAGTATCTTCAGAGGCACTTGACCTTCTTCACCATAAAGGTTCAAGTAGAATAAGGTTTCTGCTTCTCTTAATAGCTCTGTAGGTGTTCTGAAAGAAAAAATTTTGCCATCACAGTATTGCATTCATTATGAAAACCTAGTGAAGTTGTTCCCTCCTCTACACCCACTACTCTGCTACTTGAAATATGTGTATGGAGATGTCAAATATGCACCTTGTGTGCACTGTGATGTTATTTGCTATAATTTACTAAACAGGAGCAATTCTATCTCCTTCCAATAGCAGTAGCTTGCAATGTTTCACACTGAAACACTCCGTGTGGGGTGTTCTGTGATACAGCATGACTAGATTGCACCACACAGTTCTGTGAATTACAATAATGATTTCATGGAAACATATGGTTAGAAAGTTGTTCACATTTGTCAGTACAGAAGTTACAGGAATCTTTACATATCCTTTATCTATGTATTTATTTACTATATTTCCATACTGTCCAACACCCAGACCTCTTTGGGTGGTTTAGAGGTGAAAATTGTAAAGTATAGTATAGTAAAACAAAAAGCAAAATCCAAGGCACTTTAAAAGGCAATAAATTAAAAAGCAAAGTGTAGTGAATGCAGCAGAGGACAACAGCTGCAAGGATGTAAAGTTTTATTTACAGGGTTTTTTAAAACTAAAATATGAAAAGGCCAAGAAAAGAAAACTGACCATCACCAGATGCCAAAAATATAATAAAGAAGGTATCACATGAGCATCTCTTGAGAGAGCTTTTCCATAACTGGCATTCCAACACTTTTTTGTAGACATTTTCCTTACCAGATATGTTGGTGCTTTAGAAGATGATCCGGAGGTCTAAGGGTGTGATTCTTCAGATATCTTGGCCTTAAAATATTGAGTGCTTTAAAGATCAATATCAGCAGCTTGAA
This sequence comes from Ctenosaura bakeri, assembly GCA_948474755.1. Taxonomy (NCBI): domain Eukaryota; kingdom Metazoa; phylum Chordata; class Lepidosauria; order Squamata; family Iguanidae; genus Ctenosaura; species Ctenosaura bakeri. The sequence continues at coordinate 481,981 of CAOLHI010000677.1, forward strand.
CTGGGCCTAGAAATAGTGACTAAAGATTAGTGTAATGTGAATCCTATTGTTCAGTTTGATTTAACAGTCTTGTTGCTACTTTTTAGATTAGCCAAACTATTTCTGAACTGTTTCCAAAGACCGCTCTGTATACAACACAGGCCTGTAATCCATCTAGTAAGCTACCAGGGGTAACCTGGTTATAAAAGTGTGCATTATGACAGCAAGCCTATATTTGTCAAGATATCAAATGTTAAGATTTTAATCGGTATGACAAGAGTAAGCTGAAAAACACTGCATTTAGCCACTGAATCTTGTGCCTCCAGTAGTAATGCCAGAGTCAAGAGCACTTCAAGATTGGAAGTCTGATACTTTAGGACAGGGGTGGAGAAAGTGCAGCCTGCGTACTATCACAGATCCCACTAATATTTTTTTTTAAAAGTGTTTGCTTCCACAGCCACCTAGAGTGTTTGGGAGACATTTTGGTACTTTTTAAATCTCGCCTTGGGCCAATTTAGACATAAGAGAACTTTTTCCAACAGGAAGTGACCCAAAGGGTGATTTGCAGATCATTTGCTGTTAAAAAAAAAAAAAAGGTACTCCTGGGCCTAAAAGTCACACAGAAGCCCCAAAAGCAGTGAAATCATCCCTTACACCCCTTGAAGCTGGAGCACCGGGGGCAAAGAAATCTAAGTTTTAGCAGGTACAGTTTCTTCCCTGTGGACAGGGGAATGAGTCCGCCAGCCCCTGACAGATGCTTACCTCATTTTAGGAGGAGTAGAATCTTCTCCAGAACAGACTGAGCCAGAGTTTGAAAAAGTTACCTTTTTGAACTGCAGCTTGAGGAATACCAAGCAGCAACATCCTGAAGCATGTCCAGTGGTCATTCTGCTTTGAGGATTCAGAGAGTTGAGGTCCAAGTTATTTACTTTTTCAACCTCTAGGCAAAAGATCACCTCCCTGAAAGCACTTCCATCTTACTTGGAGTACATCTTAGTTTATTGGCCCTCATCCAGTCCATAAACAAAACTGGTGTTTCCTAAATGTGTATCTATGAATAGGATAAATGTTGTGTGTGTGTACACATATAAAAAAATGAGTTTTGTTGTGGTATGTTTGTGTTTCCCTTAAAAGAACACTGACTTTGGATGAGATGAATGATGCATACATACATGCGAACACTTGTACTTTTGGCTAGTGAGTCTGTTTTCTTACCTGAAATGGTCCTTCCACACACAGACCCCACCAAAAAAAGTAGACTGAACAAAATATGACCTGTACTTCTTTCATTACCCCTAGAAGTGCTGTTACTTATGCAATTTTTAAAAAAATCATTAAATCATTAAACAACCAAGATACATGAGTATTATAATTTTCTGAGCAGTTTTGCCACTTCAAAGTTCATGGCCATTAATTATTATTTGACTTGCTAATTTACAGTCCAGTGTTTTCCTCCTAAGCTGAGATGTTAGCCCACTCTGTTACAACTGTGGAGGCAAAAAGGATGTCTGTCTTTGAACTCTTCACTTTCTTCCTATATTGTTTTCATTACTTCCAGAAGAAGTTGCCCTCTAGTTGACAGACAGCTGCTGAATAGCTAATAGGGATTCTGAGTATTCTTTTTTAAAGGAAATCAGCACAACAGCTGATCAAAGACATAGCTAGAAGGAAGGATGGAAAGTTTGGCTCTTACTCATAAAGCTTCAATTACGAAATTAAATAATTGATGAAAATTACTTTCTTCTAGGGAGCTCTAGGCTAATGTGGCTGGGATGCCTTGGGTGCTGTTTCTCCCCTTCTCCAACTGTCCCTTCTTGATGAGTCTGGGACTGGTTTTTATAATTAGACTGTTTTCAAGAGCATTTCCCGCTGTCATTCAATAAGGTCATGTGACTGCTGACGCAGGGCTGAGCACATTTCTTCCTAGGCTTTATACCATTGGTGAACAACTAGAACACTTGATAAAAACCTTAGTCTCTGCATAATGTCATTTGCCATTGTTTCCTTCTTGAAAAATGAGTTTCCTGAAGCATGGGAATCCCAGATTGGGAGAATAATATAATGGCAAGAATTTTGCATAATTTTTGTGGAGTATTGGTACATCCCTAAGTAATTAAAAGAAATTATTCTGTGCGCAAATATACATGAGTTCTCTCTGAAAATTATGGCTTCTTGTACAAACCACTGTTTCCAGATGACCATGTAGGGAGTTTAGCATTTAAAGAGCAATCTTGCATGTGCACAAAAATAGCTGTTTGATTTCCTCCCCCCCCCCGCAAGTCTGGTCCCTCTGCATAAAAAAAAAAAAAACCAAAAAAAACCCAGCAATCTTCAAAAAGCAATCATATGCAAAATAAGCCACATAACTCTCCAGAAACTTTTTGTTTTAAAAAAGTCCATTGCTTTTTCTGCACAGTGCAATTTCCCCAAATACCAGGTGAGAGCATCATAGAAATATTTGTTTTTTCACAGAGGGGAGAAGACTGCAGAAATTATTCATCCTCCTTTGCAAGAGTGAAATAGCAGAGTATTTACCAATACATCCCTAGTTTCTGATAGGTAGTTGCTGTTCGTAGCACTTTCCTGGGATAGGCTGATGATGTGTATCTTTCCTTAGTATACATACGCACACATACACAAATGATATGATAAAAGTACTGTTTGTTTTGATTCAGAGATGGAGAACAAACAGATCTTCAGATGTTGATAGATTGCTGTTCCCATCAATCCTCACTGTTGGTTATGCTAGCTAGGAGTAATAATGGGAGTTCAGTAATATCTGAAGGTGTACATATTGCTCCCTCCAATCTCTTCATGTAAATGCAGGCTGGTAACTCATTGAAATTTAATTTGAAATAAAGGATAGGGATTAGGACAGTTATCAGATTACTATAGGACAAAGCTATACTAAGTTGCTAAAATGCTAAACATATGATTTTGGTAGGTGGAGCTTCTGTATGCCTTATTATGCCACACTTTTCTGGGATTATGTAGTGCCAGTTCTGTGGTTTCTTCGCATCCCTCTGACTCCAGCAAAGGTTAGTTGGGTGAAGGAACCACCCACATTTGTTTCCTGTATTGCTGAGCTGGGCAGTAGTGATTGGTCAAAGGAGACAATTTTCTGCATTTGGTACCCTTCCAGGGGTCACCTGGACTGCCAAAAGTATCAAAAAACAAAATTTGAAAGTGCTCAGTAGTCCACTTCTGATTTTGAAACCAGGCATTTTTGTTATGTTAAATAGAGCACCAGGCCCCCACAACCTATTGTAAAAGTGAACTGCCACCATTGAAGTTTTCCAGGAAAAAGATGGTCATGGAATCAGGGAGTGGGGGAATCAAAGAATGCAAAAGAACCTTGGTAGGTCACATGCATCTCCCAGGCTGCGGCTTGCCCAGACCTGTTACTTCTGAATATTTTTTGAGTCTTGTGGAATAAGTCATAGGTAACAATTCTCACATTGCTACCAGGCAAGTATTAATCTGGACTTAGAACCATGGCTGAAACTGTGAATTTACTGAGTGTCTGCAATCAAGTTATTTTTCTGTAGCCTGCCATTGAAACAGATTTAGGCACCTATTATTTTCTGTTGGCAAGAAGTGATGACTGTCATTTGAATGGCTTGCCTTACTGAGAGATTGCCTTTCTTCTCTGCTGAATCTTTATCATTGTCCATGATTTCACTATAACAAATTTCATTCACATGTCAGAATTCATACACTGAGAATCTGGCACATTGAAGGACATAGCACTCCAGATACTCCAAGAGAAAGGTTTACCTAAGCTGGTAGCCATAAGCACCCAAAGCATATGCTTCCTTCTTAAGTTGTTGAACATTATCAAGGGACATATTCTCAGTTTGATCCATCCTGGTCCATTATGGGGATTTCTGGGAAAACAGCCAGTGTGAACATGCGATGGGAGGCACTGGACAAGAAGATGGAAAGAAGATTTCTTCACATCCTAAAGGGTCATGCCACTCATCTCACAAGTTTACTTTTTAGTCCTATTTCTTCAAAAATTTCTTTTAAAAAAGTAGGAACAATTTAAAAGTCACGGTTAAAACCAACAAACAAAAATGACATAATGTGAGATTTAATAGGGATGCAAGTAATGGCTGATCCTCATTCTGAGGGGAGAATCGTGTGGACCTGCAAAAGTTGTTAGGCTGCATCTCCCAGCATTTCTCACCTATGTTTATGCTGGTTATGGATGCTGAGAGTTAGAGTCCAAAAATATATGGAGAAATATATGACATGTTTCTCAGTCCTGGGCTATTAGTAAACTAGTAGTTGGAGTTTTAGTTCACTAATACTTCCAGCCCCATGTAAAATACTTCGTAGTAATCTGATCTAGTGGTTATTAAATGATGGATGGTTTGTGACCATTTAAACTGATTCCTCATTACCAAAAGTGTCTGGTGTGGAACACTCTAGTCCATGGGGACCATCTGAGCCTCCTGTCATGAAACTGGATCAATTGCAGTGTCCAAACTGGAACCTCATTATTCAAAGGCATATAGCCTAATCCAGAATAAGTTGCACCATGAAGGACATTAGGCTTACAATAAGAAATTTCTTAGAGTGTTTGCATATCAGAGTTCAGCCCACTTGCATTTCCACAGGAGACCCTGCTACACAAAGTAGAAGTCACCCACAAAACCCATGAGAGGTTTACAACTGCAAATGCTTCAGTTCCATTAGCCCTCCTGAATATAAAGCTAACTTCAGTGCTATGTGCTGGTTGTCTGAACATTCTAACCTGCCTGAAAAGAGATACCACCTTCATAGCAGCTGAACATCTCTTGTTTTCCATGTATGCTACTGTAATGTCAGTAAACATGTTGTGCTGCTCTTCATTCATAATTTTTTCATGCTTCATATTTAGAGGGGAAAAAGAGCATGTGAATTGCTATGATTCTGCTGTAGAATACCTTTTGTGTACATTTTTGTTCTTCCTTGCAAGATTGTGAATGCTTCGGCCACTCCAACCGGTGCAGTTACATCGATGTGCTCAGTACATTCATTTGTGTGAGCTGTAAACACAACACTAGAGGGCAGCACTGTGAGTTGTGCAGGCTGGGCTACTACAGAAATGCTTCTGCAAAGCTGGACGATGAAAATGTATGCATAGGTCAGTTTCATTCTAATTCTGGCATTTTGTTCTCTGCCTTTTTCAGCCATTCAGACCTTTTTAGTGCATAAGCAAAGCCATTTCCACCCTTTCTCTTCTTTCACCAGCTGAGCCAGAAGGAGCTCTTTCCTTGGAGGAAATCTGTGTACCTTCCATGCATTCATTTTGAGTCTTGTTCTTTAGTGTGAATACCTGAATAAGAACTACATTTTGCTATGACAGCCCTGGCTAAAGACTATGGAAGTTTGTTCCCTGAAAATTACTGATTACTCAAGTTCTAGGAAATCACCTGAACACCAAGATCAAGTTTAGGCTAATAGGATACAGGTGTGATATTATCAAAGCACCACTGTATAATCTGTGAATTGTGTAGTTCTACTCCATAGAAAATTAAATGAAATACAGTAGGTTTGTACAATTTGCAGACTGAAGCCCTTACCTGCTTATTTGAGGGTATATAGTAGATTGATCACAGCATATGTCTCTAATGTAATTTTGGCAAATTAAACACATGGTGGGCCATATGCTTTCATATTTCAGAAAGAGTAGGGCAGTCTGATCAGATGAGAGGCTATGATGAATTTATTAGCATTTTATCAAGAACAATATTGGTATTCCTTGACTGTGTCCCCTTATTTAAGAAATAATGACACCAAATACACAGAAGCACCTTACTAACCATAGGAAGGTATCAAGCATACCTTATAGCATTTCAAAATAAATAAAATTAAAGAGTCTTCTAAAAAGATGCCACAACATTTTCACATACAAATCTACAAAGGTAAAAATGTAAATCAAGACCAGCTGCAATAGCCATGTTGTCTGAGATGTAGGCTGAGATGTAAACCAAGGAGAATCCCAAGAAATGAGATGGCTTCATCTGTGATGAATTTCCAGCAGCTATATAAAAATGTTGCATTTCAGGATTTTTCACTGAAAATTTTGAAAAGGTGGTTTTTTTGCACAAAATATTTGTTTTTGTGTAATTTTTTTTTAAAAAAATTGTACTTTGTGTAAAAGTAATGTCCTATGTAGAACCAATGGTTGAGAGAGGGGTTTGCACAAAATACTTCTTCACACAATTTTCACTGAGAAATCCTGAATTACAAAAACTCATCAAAAATATGCAAAACCTTGCATAAACTTATCAGGGATGGAAAGTTTGATATTTTTTCATTATGGCATGCATAAGGAAACCAAGTGAAAGCATACATCCCTAATTTCCAACACAGATATCACTGCGGTGTAGGAAATGTTATGTGTGCTTCCTCATGCACACCTTCCTATATACATATCTGCATTTCTGCTACAAGTCTAATTGATACTATCAGTTCTTGAGGTGGACAAAGTGAAGCCCAAGACTGTTTTTGCATCCTTTTTGCATGTGGTCCCACCTATACTCAAAATGGATGCATGTACATTAAACATCCATGGTGATGTGCATATGGAATATACACACTTTCCAATATAGAAGTGTTTTCTGTATGAAAAATCTATCGTGAAATAGTTCCAAGCCAATCTGCACAAGTTGTGGCTCACCAACACAAGTTCTGTAAATGGCATTAAAAGTAAGTATTTGATATTTTTCAGTTTCCCCCAGATGAAAATGCTTCTCCCCTTCCCATGTCTTCAAAACTTCTGGAATTTTTGCAGCACTTGAATGGAAAACACAGTATTATTATTAATGTTATTGTCGTTGCTGCTGTTAATATTATTGTTGCTGTCACTGTTAATGTTCTATTATTTACATTTTAATTCTACCTTTTGTTCCGTGGTAGGCTATTATACTTTCTTGGGCCACAAGTTCTGCAGGACTGCCATAAGTTCATTAAGTCAGATGGGTTCTCATCATCAGTCATCTACTCCAGCTCCTTGCTGACACTCAAACTTTGTATGGTACTCATATGCCCATCCTTCTCTTGAAATAGAATACCATTTGTTAAGTACTGAAGATTCTGGGAGGAAAAAGCTGTTACACTAGAACACAGTTGGGCACATTGTGATTCTACAACTCTTGTTGCACTGCGGCTCCCATCAACCCTTGCCATTTACTATATTGATGAGGAGTGATTAGCATTGCTTCTAATGATATCTGAATGGCCACAAGTTCCTGCAACAAACATTATCTTCAATTGTTGTTTTACTCATTAAAGCAACAATGTGTATTTTGCAGAGTGATATTTACCATTTTAAAGTTTTATATTTCCTTGGGAGCCTTCTCAGGCCAAAGGATGATCCATAAATGTTCAGATAAATAGTACAGTTTAGTATATTAAAATACAGCTTCACTGTGTTTCTTTAGCTATCAAGTTGTCTCAAAAGTCTTGATCACTAGAGAGATTCTGCGTTGTGAAATGCAAATCTGAAAAGGTGGACTGATACTGTTAGTAGATTTTGATTAGAACTGAATCTATTCACCATAACACATTCTATTGCTTACAGGGAAATGCACTGTTGCAGCAACTGAAGGGTTTTTTGTTTTTGTTTTTTTGTGCATAAAAGCACTGAAGCCCCAGTAATCTGCATTTTAAAATATTCCAGGGCAGGGGAGAAAATCCATCCAAATCTAGTTTGTTGTCCCATGCATAACTTTTCAAATGTTTTCTTTCATAAAAGAATATAGCATCAAAAACATTTGTACACACACTCAGGGTTGTTGATGCTCCTTTTGATGTGAATTAGTGCTAAGTTAAATCAAAAGTTTGATCCCTTTGAGCTTAATTATGCTGTGCAAATGCTATTTGTAGCAAGACAAGTGACAACCACTCAAATTGGCCAGATCAGTTCAATTAACATATATGCCAAGCACAGGTCTTTTAAAACAAACACTCATTTGATTATTACTGTTTGATGTGAACAAGGAACATTGTCTTTCTGATATCAAAGCTATGCAGCTAACTGTAGAGACCTGTGAGAGCAATAGCTCCTGTTTTTCTTTTAGCTCATTTTTCTTCTACTTTTTCTTTTCCTGGGAAGAGTGGTCTATACTGAACATGTACCCCCTAAATGCAGGAGAGTGAGAGATCTCCATTACAGTTCATTAAATCAGAATGACAACCATTTGTGCATGGAAGGCTGCTCGATATGAGGGATTCTTCTCTCACTGATGGATCAAAGTTGGGTATAAAAGACTAGGAAAAGAAATCAAGGAGCCACCTGGGAAAGAATTAAAGACAAAAGGTTAGATCCAGACTTACAAGAATAGATCCTTTGAAATCAATCAGATTTAAATTAGTCGTGTCTTGGAATGATAGTTGGATCCAGACTTAGTCAGAGTAGGTCCAATGAATTCAGCGGGGTTTTGTTTCTTAACTTGATTCCCACTGATTTACAAGGTTCAGTTCTGCATATGAGTGAATCTTGAACCAATATCAAGACTTGAGCACACCAGTGGATGAGAGATCCTGACTGCTGTTCATCACATTTTCCAGTTTCTGTACCCTTCCACCAGGCAGTGCTCAACTCAGAGGTTCCAAGGCTCAATTAGAAATCACAGCCTATGGCTTTGTCCTGCAAGTCAATACATTGTCTTGGTCCCACACATTCCAGTGCCTGTCAAAAGAGGATAAATCTAACTTTTTATGCATATGTTTTTCAGCAATCTGAAAAAGAAGAGTGTTGCTTAAGGTACCAATGGCACTTGGATTTATGCATTCCTGTTAGCCTTTATATTATTCAGTCATTTTTAAATTGGCTTCCCCTTTTCCAGATGCACATGTGGACCTCATAGTCTATTTTCCTGGAATATTATGCATTCATTCTGAGCAAGGAGCAAGTCCTTGTGAAATTAATGGAGCTCACTTCTGAAGCTGAACAAATGCATTAAGTCTTTGTGACCCAAATTGAGCATTGTTGTAGAGTCATCTGACTGTCTTTCCCTAAGCCCTCTGTGTCAGAAAACCCTCTCTTGTAGGCTTCCCAGCTCACCACTGCAGGTGGGAGTAGGCACTCTAAGGAAGAGGAACAATTACCCCCTTCAGGTTCCACTGAGGGGGGAGGAAAGGAACAACCCCATTCGATATGGGCCTTTATGTCATTCACTCCTTGTTCTTCTGAAAGCAAACACAAGCCAAAATGCAAAGCATTTCTGTTGTAGCCGAGGAACAAATAACAACTGTCAGTTTGCCAGCTATTACACTAATTTCATGTTTTACAAATTAAATAGAATTTTGTCCATAATGACTCAAAACCTTAATCAAGCTGTATTTTGATTAGGATAACAAGCATTTGGGATACAGCAATGTTTAGGCTGCAATCACTCATCAAACATTTGCAGCTCCTCTTTTCTAAAGTGTCAGTAATGAGGATCATTGTGTAATTTACGGTACTCTGTGGTCTGACACTGGAATTACATGAAAGCCACACAACGTAGTGTGAACAACAATTTCTTTAGAATCTACAGGTCTACCCAGAGTGCATGAAACCATAGTATGTCCATATCCACACCAGTAATACAGTATAGGAATTTCCCAAGGGTTAATGGATCTTCTTTTGCTGTTATTGCTGTTATTATTCTGCTATTTGATACACCTCTGTGCACTCCTCTTATATATTAAACGTACTATGAATTCATTTTGTCCAGAGTACCAGACAAATGATATTGGCTCCAGCTTTGGAGCCCATTTCCATTGCCAGTCTGCTCTGCATGCACAAAGGATGCATGGCTCCAATCCTCCATGTACATACTACAGTATGGAGAAAAGCACTTATCTGAAACAGGTTGTACATAGACAACAAAGCTTGGCATCTTCATTTTTGGATGACAGCTCCCAGAACAACCCAATGGCCAGGCTGGCTTTACCTACAGCACACAGATGTGGATCATTTTTTGTTTCTTCCTCCATCCCTTGATTGTGGTCAAACTTGGTCCTATTGGCACAACTCCTACAGTTGCTACAACTGTCCCTTCCCCTATGGAGGCTGATCCATGCTGGTAAAATAAAAATCTCATTTCATTATGCAAGGCATATGACATAGCTGGTCAGGCTTGCAGAGAAATTGATATATGAAATAGAATTTCAGGACAAGTTTTTCATGGCTCAACCTGCTATTTATCACAGATATGTGCAACACATATTTCGTTTAACCCTCACTGAAACATTTCAGAACAGACTATGTAAATCATTTAGCTATTTTGTGATAGTGGAATCACCATTGTGATCACACTAAGGTGTCCCAGCTTGCAGCTGATAGAACAATGGGGCTTATTGAATGTATGGTAACATGTCCAGGCCTTAAAAACTTATTTGGCATATACTCACATTATCCCAATTTCACATGGCTGATTGAGACCCTAGCACCACAGACATGAGCACAACTAACCAGCAAGGTGAAACTTAGTTGACTTTGACAAACACAAGGTTTAATGTGTCTCAAATAAAACTACCTCTCCTGTGGGCAATACATTTATCTTTCTTTGAAACCTAGAATCTGCCATTTAAAAGCAAATTCTGAATTTCAGATTCACTTTGGAATTATCCCCCTTTTTGTCTCTTCTGACACAGTGGAACATTCCTTGGTAGTTTCAACATTTAATTGGCACTAATAATGAATTGACTGGAGATGATGATGATGATGATGATGATGATGATGATGATGATGATTTAGATTGATTCATTTGGGGAAATTATTTCCAATATCACTTATAGGGCAATCTTATACTTGCTTGCTCAGAAATAAGCCCTAATAAATTCAACAGGGCTTTCTCCTAGGTAAGTGGGTATGATTGTAGCATTAGTTTCCCTGGCTTGAGTTACATTTGCAATGTGCAAGGGTCAAAAATGTGAGTGAATGCTGTAATATTTGCTACTCATAACATTTCCCCTCTTTGACCTTTTTTTCCTATTTGCAGAGTTAACTCTTTTTCTTTTTTTCTATTTGCTATGTTAATATATTCTTTTTTTAAAAAAAAAAACCTCCTGTTTTGTCATTTCTGAGCTCAGTGATACTTAATGAAATTCCAGGGAACAATTGTAAATGGGATGATTAAAAGAAAAATAGAGCTGTTCTCCCAGCATGGTCTCAAGATTCAAAAGAAATGCTCACACTCTTTGCATTTGATAGCAGTTAGACATCGGGGTGTAGAGAAGCTTATTATTAACTTGGAGTCTATATTCTGTCTGCACATATTTATCTGCAATAAAAACCAAGCCCTTAAAGAAAAAGAAAAAACAGAAATACCCATAAAAAGAGAAACAGGAGAAAAGGTATAGTTAGGAAGAAGACACTAAGATACAGCCACATATACAAAGGGGGGAAAAGATCCATTGGGAAGGTAAAGTACTTTTGACACCTAACTTGTCTTCATACACACAAAGACACAGCCCAGACTGAGAGGATCAAAATTTCCAGTCCTGTCCATTTCTGGCTCCTGAATTAGTTGAATATGTTTGAATGGAGGGCTCTTCCAAACATGAGTTCTCTCAGTAACCTACTTCAGTGTGCTGCCACTGAGAACCTGACTTGAATGTCCTGCTTCTGGGAACCCCTTCCAGGGTGGCTTCCTGGGAAGTGACAAGATTCCACGTGAAAATAAATAACTCCTTGAACTAAAAAGGAGGATAAGAGAAGAGGCAAATTCAGTACTTATCCAGTGTTTAATCAGACGCATCTTAATTTTTTTTTAAATGCATAGGTTCCAAAGTTATATGTGTCATTGTTTTCCATTTCTACATGCTTATATTTGTCATGATAATGGAAATACAGTACCCAAATTCCTGGGTCATATAAGTAGACAACATACCACTAAAGAGTTCACAAATATATCACAATATATAATCAGTTAATCAGCATACAGAGCAGAAAACCAGTATTATGCATATAATGCCATTTGTTGCTGTTGCTATGTGCTATGGACTCTGACATATTGCAAGTCTATCCCAGGATTTTCTTGACAAGATTTATTCAGAGGAGGTTTGTAACAGAAAGCCATTGCATTCCTTTGTGCAAATATTCTGATTGAGGACTTCAATAGCTTTGTAGGAAAGTTTCAAACTAATTATCTCTACTTTCATTTACATAATAAGAATGATCTTTCCAAATGGTTTGTTCATTCTTTTTAATTTGTTAATCATACTACATAAACCACCATCTTTTTAAGAAAACTCTCTTAAGCTTTTTGTTAAGATCTGAAGGGTCTTAGTCCAGCTTTTGCAATTTGGGATTAGAATAGAGGAGAATTCTTGTGCCAAGTATCTGGCACTTTTCCTATAAAACCTGTGCATTGAAATGCATATTACCATCATAGTTATCATCTAATTATGAATAGATAAGATACTATAGACCTACCACATGGAATCATAAATCATAATCATAAATCATAAATGCCCAAAGCTCCAGGACACTCCAATTTACCCATGTAATCTCAAGCTGGATATTGTATAATAACTAAAGATATACTGATGTTACCCAAAGAAATACAGCCTGCAAATGCCAATCACTAAAATGCCATTAATAAATTAAGCTAATGTTCATAAACATAAGGGAAGATGATCTTGCAAATTAGCAGAGTGCATTTCATTGCATTTAGAAAATATGCAGCAGTGTGCATTGCATATGGAACCTTACTTACCTGTTTTAATAATTTAGAAGAGAATTTACTTGAAACTTATTGATGTTCCATGAAATACTGGGCTTTCTTAATGTTCATTATAACAAATCTAAAAATATGAATTGGAAGCACTGCCATAAGCAGTTACTTTTCAAGACATGGGTGACCTCATCCTTTGCTTAAGAAAATGGGCCATCGAGAAGGTTATAAGAATTCTAAGAGTTAGACTTAACCTTTAATTCCAAGCTACCAACAGAGAGATCACTCTCAGTCTCCTATCGTATATGTCTGTTTTTATTCATGGGTGGCATGTTGACTGGATAGGAGAGGTCATCCCTCCATCACCTGGGGTCAAAATGCCTCCCCAGGTAATCACAAATCACCACTTCTTTTTTTCTGCTTGCTTCTCCTTTGCCAATGACTTTAAAATAAAGTAAAAGAAAGACTCCAAGTTGGTACTCTGTTATTTTATTTATTTATTTATTTTTTTATTTTTTTAAGATTGGCAGCATGGTTCAATTATAGTATACTGTGAAAAATGAATATAATACAGTTAACAGTATTAATCAACGTGGATTATTAAGTAATGCTCATTGTTAATGCAATTAATATTGTGTTAATTAAATCAATTAACCAACAGTCATTTCCTTCCTTTCTGCCATCATTAGACAATCTTCCTTTATGGTTAAAAGCTGACCACTGTTAGTATCAGTGATGACTTAGTTATAAACTTGTACCCCTGTACCGAGTTCACATATGTTATCTTGTTTCTGCAGAATGTAATTGTAACCGTATTGGCTCAGTCCGTGATCGCTGTAATGAAAAAGGAATGTGTGAGTGTAAGCAGGGAACAACAGGGCCTAAGTGTGATAAGTGTCTGCGGGGATATTACTGGCACAACCAGGGCTGTCAATGTAAGTAATTGCCCTACTTCTGCCCTTCTTTCCCTGACACTTGATGCCTGTACTTATCTGTGCCAGCATGTGCAATGCTTAACAGCAGTGCCACTTCCCTTTCTCCTAAAGCTTTCAAAACTCCTTTTGCTTGAAGATTAAAGAGAGCATTCAAATATAGGCAGTCCATTGGTGATCCAGTCCATTTGTTTCAATATGCTTGTTTGCTCCCCTTCTTTCTGCTAATGGCTAGAGTTAACTAAAATAACTTTTGACTTTTATCTCACTACCGAGGCTTCCAAGTGCATACTGAAACAGTACCAAATTGTGCATGTGAATTTCATTCTGATTTTCCTTTTCTGCCAAGAGAACAAAAAAGTTGGACTGAAATTTATGAGTCACATCTATATAGATAATACTTTCTAGTTTATTCTATGTCACAAGTAATTGTATTTGTTAAATTGCTTAAACTAAGCATGTCTTCAGAAAGGTGCCTAGTAGACTGCCAAAAAAAACATTGCCCACCAAGCAATTGCCTAGTACAGATGTAACATTGTCTAATATCTTAACCGTAGTATTTTGTCTCCAGTTTTAGTACAAATCATGGTTAGTTTTAAACTCAAGTGGACTGCTGGAAATAAAATCTATGGTGGTTGTTAATTTCAGTATAGGCATAATTTTAACCATGGCAAAGTGCTTGAAAGGAAAGGGAGGAAGATTTTTAGTGTGGGAAATGAAAAAGAGAAAGGAAGGATAGATATGAGTTGTTGAGCCCAGAGGGCAATTCTACTCTCATAATCATGGACCAAAATATTGCAGCCAACCAGGTTGATAATGATCCCAGTATACTTTGTATTGCAAAGCAGTCAGCAAAAGCAAACAAAATCAGTAGGTTGATTTAGAATTAAATACAATAATGGAATTTCAGGTAGATAAAAATGCAAATATCCAATTAAAGTTCACCTACTTCTTTAAGCTTGCCATAGAAATGTCTACAGTACAGTCAGCTATTTGGAACAAGTATTCCATTAGACTAATTTTCCCTGGCTATCCATTAGTGAGTTATCTTTGTCTTTGATTTTATTTGCTTCCTGTTTCATGCTGTTTTCCTAATGCCAGTGTATTCTCATTTGTGCATTGCTTATAGTCTTTCTCCATGGTTATTGGCTATTGGCTATTGATTATGCTGTCATCATATGCATGTCGCTATATGTTCTAGGAGGCATGCCGGTTCATCTTCATCTTCTGCAGTTAGGAAAGACCCCAAATCTGCAATGTTTCTTGCCAATGCTGGCTCTAGAATGTTTGGGAAAGAGGACACTTTGTGCAAGTCACCCTCAGTGGTCATCCTTAAATAAAGAGCTGTCCATCACAAATTAATGTATAAGTTGTTGTTGAAGTTCATAGAGTTCTGTGGTACAGAAGATAGCAGTGTGAGCCCTTGTTTGAAAAGTCCTGAGTTCAAATCTCTTTTCTGCCATCAAATTAAGTAACTTGATCTTATACAAGTCACTAGATGATGTTAAGCTGTCTTATTATGAGGAGGACGACTTCTATATAAAATATATGTGAAGGGGGGGTGCAAAAATCGCTCATGAAAACTTCCTGATTGTGTTTACTATAATCTGCTTTTAATGCAGGGATATGACATTGTTTTGATGAATAGATCTGGAAATCTCTTTGAGACAGTGTGTGAATACTGCAGCAGCATCCATACTACGGTTTCTGTAGGTTTCCAAAAAATCTAAGAAGTATTGCAGCCATTATGTTGTTTGATGTAAGGGCATGATCCTGCCAAAATTATGGGAGTTGTGCAATGGGCTGTCACTTTTTTCATGGTCTTTTTCCTGGAGTCTTTGGGACACATATCAGTTTTCATGTGAGTGCCTCCCAGTGCGTGGCTGATCAGGAGTTGGTTCTCTGGCCAAGCAAGCAGACCATACTTGATTGGATGTTGGAGGGGAAATCTTCCATATGATTCATCCAAGGTTACTGTAAGTGAGAGCTATCCATGCTGCGAAACTCCATCTATCCTCTCTTGGTTTTCTGCAGTGGGCTATTTGGTTTGGTAGTATGATTTAGAGCTAGGTTACTATCTGTTATGACATTATCACAATTTAGATGGTGATTTAACTTTGGGCTGAGTCTGTTTTGGACAGGGATAGAACCTGTGTGCACTTCTCCCCTGCTTCAGTGATCCCCTTAAAGGGTTTTGGGAATGAAGATGTTCCAGGGGAGTGCTAGGTTGAGGCACTTCACTCCCAGATAGAACAGAGTAACACACAATGGTAGATGCTCACAGGCTTCCCGTCTGATGCCGTTCTGATGCTATAGGCAGCAGGCAGACTGGGGATGTGGGGCCCACTGTTCAGCAGACATGTTGGGTGATGGCTTGTATTCATTGACTTATAAAGTACTAAGGCTCTAGGAAAAGTGATCAGTAAAGTTGTGGTCATTTCAAGAGACAGAGATAATGTATGTGTGTCCTGCATTCTTTGTTTATCATTTGACATTTTGTGCCCTACCCTTTTACTGTTAGCCTGACAAAGAGTAACAAAGGTGTTAAGATTTGTGTATTTTCCACAAATTGGTGGTTGTTGGTGGTTATTTTTGTTTTGCTTTATACCGTCTCCTTGAATCTTTTGCAATAGAGCTGGGAAAAAATAAAAGTCAATTACTGAATCTCCCTTAGAATTCTCAATAGAGAAGGAATGGTTTCGTGAAATGACTGAGAATTTCTGACAGGAAAGGTTGTGCCAGATACAACACATAATATATACAAGTATGCAGTCTGGTATGGAGAAGCTTGGTAGAGCCAGGCAGTCACCTGTCATCAGATGTTGGGAAGTTGTAGCAAGACACAGAGGAGGAAGAAGTGTACCATGTACCTGCTGCCTTCTGGTACAGCAGAAGACTATTTGATTATCAATGCTGAAGAAAGATTCAGTTGCCAGTCCAATCAGGTTTTGTATGTGGAAGAGAAGAGAAGTAAAGCCATCTCTTTTTTTCCTTTTTTTCTTTTTGCCTCAGGAAATGAAATGTCTTGATTTAGCCCTGAAGTTTGAGTGTCTTTTGATATAAATGGAGGCATGTGTTCCTCTTCCCTTCTACCAGTAATTTATACACAACTAATGGCAGACAACTGCAACTGGGCTAGATTTTAAAGTATTTGCTGTGGATTTTCAGCATTTTAATTTGGTTCAACTCCAGTTCATATTTTAGACCGATCAACCCTAGTATTAAGCTAAAGCTACATCCCCTCTCCCAAAACAATCAGTTTAGCCTGATGTGGGTCCTTTAGTTTTAAAGGAAACTGAGGGGTGATGACAGCCACACAAGCCCAGGTGGCCTAGAATCTGAGAGATATAGTTATGTGCATTGTATATATTTTACTGGGTAGCAGCTTCCAAACTAGTATAGTTTGTTTCAGACAACCTCAGCTAGGCCTTCTACTCAGTTTGTGGATTGTTCAGTGCTGGCTTCTGTAACCTTTATAATAAAAGACTCCCTTTCATGTTCACTTCATTTATTTTCAGGAAATTTATTATGCTAATGTAGAAAATTACAAGAACAGCAACATCTCTCCGATATGTTAGAAAGATTCCCTCAAGATTATTTGCATGAAAATGCAGAGCATACAGGCAGTATCCCTGTGGCAGCTGAATTTAAGCCATTAGAATCAAGAGTGAAACAAGTAGTATACACAAACTTAATAAAGAGAGAGCCAGAGAGATCAATGTGGTTCTGGGCCAGTGGATGGGGCATTTATTTTCTTTCAGCAGATAGAGACAGAAGCCAACAACAGAGAAGAAATGGGGGGAGACTGTATGCATCACAGTCAGCTGGCAGTTCAGTGCAGACTGTACTCAACAGGTACATTACTTACCCCAACCTAATACAGTTTGAAATTTGGCCCTCTGTGATGTATCCTGATGAACAAGAGACAGTCTGAAGTAGGAGTCCATAGTTTAAATGATTGTACATTAGCAGTCTTCTGACAGATAGGAGGGGACAACTTAAATCTTATCTGATGAAGATCTAGATTTTTGCTTACTATTTCAATTTCATGTTAACATTACAAGAAAGGACTGCTCATACTAGAATCTCATGCAGTCTTGTCCTCAGCTTCTGTCACATAAAGTCAAGAGATCTTATTGATTTTTTTTGTGAATGAGCTTTCAAGGAAAGTTTGCAAGTTGTTATTCAAGGTCAGTTGTGGATTTCATCTAAGCAGAATTTGGAGGGTTACATCTCCCAGAATCCTCTAGTTAGCATAGCTGGGAGATCTTAGTAGTGCAAAAGTAATTTTTTTAAGTTCTGGATTTCATTATCCTGTTGGATAGCCTAAATCAAATAAGAATAAGAATTTGGAGGTTGTCCATGAATTATTAAGGAAGTATAAATAGTTTTAGAGTCATGAGATATGTCCCTATCAAGAGCCAATCTAGTGTGGTGTTTAGAGTGTGGGTTTGAGACTTGAGAGATCAATGGCAGATGGTGGCTTCCATGCCATAGGGGTTGTGAATCCATTCTAGGTTTAAGTAAAATAAACTTTAATTGAGCTATTCATGATTCTGTCCCTGAAACAGGTTCAGCACCTTGTTTAGGGTCATTCAAAGTTCTTGCTAAAATCCAGAGCATATTCATGGTGCCCACCATCAACAAAACTATCATCCACCACTGAGTAAGATCCAGGTTTAAGTTCCCCTCTTAAACAATGAAGCTCAGTAGGTTACTGTGGACTTATCACTATCTCTCAGTGTGACATACCTCACAGGATTCTAGTAAAGATAAAATGGAGAAGAGGAAAGCCATGTAAGCTCTGAAACAGTGTGAGAAAATGTAACCAGTAATAAATAAATAAGTAAACATTTCCTGATCAATGATCTTTCCTATGACAATAGAAATGTTCCTTATAAAGACAACAAGTTTACACCAGCAAGCTGTAGCTCACTTAAGAGATATATTGGTTGTGTTGCGCCTTCATAAAGTAGAAGGCACTGCTGTTTTCCTACCCTTTCTGTGAAATTATGGAAATTGTAAAAAGATCAGTACCCAGAATAAGAAATATGTTTCGAAAGCGCCACACATTAGTAAGAATCATAAAATGATAGCTACCTTTTCACATTTGCATTTTATTTGTGTGTTGACTTGATTTTGCACTCCTAGAAAATAAACAGGGTCTCAACAAATCTCAACCAAGCAAATAACTAAATCACACCTTTGCACATTATGAGATAATCTGGAGGGGCTTTTTGTTTGATACAAAACTAAGGGAAACTATGGGGAAAGGTGTCAACACCATTTCACTTGCTCTAAAGTTTCACCTGGAGGGAACATATTGAAGATTGCCAAGTAAACTGAAATAAGTAACAGTTTCTGAGTTTTTCAGTTTTAGCATTGGAGTGTGCATGTTCTCATGCAGTTTTTAACAGATAATTTCCAGCCCCACTGGAGCTCACACCTTTTTAATAAGCCAATGAACCTTTTAATTCACCAGTGGAAATACGTCAGCCTCCAGGTCTGACTGGAATGCAGTTTCCATCAGCTTTATCCAACATAGCTAACCTCTGTTTTAACTTCTTAAAAGGTTCTCTTGATGCACACTGTGTTTCACTCAGACTTTTATTAGCCAGGTTATATATAGAACACATGGACCAGCATGAAACCAGCACTCTTAACTACCACCAGCTTCTTTGTTGCCTGACCTGATGGTGAAGCTTGCTTCATAGGGAGCTCTCCATGATTCTGGATCTTCTGCCTTGCTTTTACTTTATTAGCCCTGACTAGAACATACCCAAAATCTCCAGGCTGGAAAGGGATAGGAAATTAAATGTATCAGGGGAAGGCACAGTGGGAATCAGTTCCCATTGATTTCCCACTGAAGCTCTGTTCAAGTACACATACATAATTAAATAGATCAACATCATCTAAACAGCACTGGGGTACCAAGGCTGTTTGGAATTTGGTGACAGTGACTAAAACTAAGGCCATTTTCACCTTACACCGTTATAGTGCCACTTTCAACATCCTGTGGAATTATTGTGTTTGTAGTTCACTGAGGCCCTAGAGCTCTCTGGCTGAGAATTCTAACTGCCCCTCCTTAAACTGCAAACCCCATGATTCCATAGGATGTTGAAAGTGGAATAATAACACTATAACAGTGTAGACCCTTTTCACATTAATTTTTTTCACGTGAGCGCCCCTTGAGCACCGCGCAAATGGGAGCGTCGCACCGCATGACGCACCCCCACTTGTGCAGCGCTCACAAGGCTGACGCGGCGCCCGAGCGTATTTTTTTATTTTTGGCTTGAAGCTAGCGCCCCGCCCTTTCCTTCCGCAGGGCACCATGGGAGCTGTAGGCTCCGTGGGCGCCCATGCGCACTTACCTGCTGTGCGGAGTGTCGCGAGGCAGCCGGGTCGCACTTCCTTCCCCCCACAGAGCCCACAGCTCCCATGGTGCCCTGCGGAAGGAAGGGGCGGGGTGCTAGTGCGACGGACGCACCAGCAGGAAGCGCCTGCGGAAGGAACGAGGGGGGGAGCGTTGTCGTCCCGGAGGAGGCTTCTTGCGTGAGACACCCTCCCCCTCGTGCAAAAAGGTACAGTGCAAAAAGGGCCATAGTGTGGAAATGGCCTAAGAAACAATGATTTGGCCCCAGGCCACTCAGTGAGTGAGTCTATCACTGAGGTGAAAGTCACGCCTAGCTCAGTTCTCTCAGTCACGACATGACAGTTACTGTAGGTGAATCAGAAACATGTACCGGCCTCAAAAGTATATAAAATATGTAAGGCATTTGCAGTCTAACCTGTACCACTTCATTTTCTATGTACAACTGAGCAGTCCATTGTTCACTGGTGTTTCATATTACATCCTTGTCCCATTATGCATTACATTTTCCCATTATGCATTACAAAAAGGTTGAGGGTTTCACTGATGTCAGTTCAATCCCAATTAAAGTAAATTGGGGAGACATGAAACACGAAATGTCTGAGATATTGGGGATCTCAGTGACCCTATGGTGCATATTCTCATTCAGCTACACAATAGCCACTTTATCTTGTTGCAACAACTTTGAAAAAGGTGTTAACCATTCAGCATGATTTCTTTCATGTCTCTTTTATTTCTTTTGGTTCTTTTGATTTGAAAGTTAAAGTGCATTTATAAGGGATCAGGGATGTGTGGAACCCCACGGGAATGAATATCAGGGAACCAGATAATATGGGTATTCATAACTGCTGCTTTTTTTTCTTTTCTAATCAGCACCATGAACAGTAATCCTTAATACAACTTTATGCTTTAATTAAACTGTAATAATTGTCAAATGCATCTCTTTTTTCAAAGAAAAAAAATCATATGCTAGAGGAGACTTCTGTTTCATTTGACCAAATACGAGCTCAATATTTTTATGAACACAGAAAACAGAATGTTTCTGTTGCTTCTGCCAGCCACTATTGTTGTGACCCAAACTAGCAAGAATGTTTTCATAAGATCTCTGACACTTGTTGCAACTCTGTGTTGCAGAATTGTGATGATACCCTGAAGCTGCACTTTTGAATTCGTTAAGAGATGAATGCCCTTAAATCTTTTGAGTGAAGAAAACCTAATGGGGTTATTATAAACTGGCTTTATGCCGTCCTGAGAATGCAGTGAATCCTTAAGGGTGGTTCAATAACCTGACTCTGGCCTAGCAGATACATCTGTCTGATCCAGTAAGAATACACTTACTGAACTTAAGTGAATTACAAACTTCAGTTCCCTACTATTCCATCTTCCTTCTTGCAATCAGTTCAGGCATAATGCCCTGCCATGAATGAGGTAATAGGATACATCATACTGGAAATGCATTATATGGATAACTGTACGATCATAGTAAAGGCAGAGTTTTGAGATCTAGCCAAGAAGATAGTAATGGAACTGTTCAAACATTACTTTCTGGAGAGAGATTGTCAACTATCTTCTATTTGGCCAGTACTACTATTTAGCTAGTAATGAATCTAGGCTCATGTGTGGCCTTTAGCCTTCTTCATTAATGTCATTCATTAACGTCATTCAGATCAGTTGCTCCATGTTGAAAGAAGAGCAATAGTTCAGCTATACAAAAGGTTCTAAATTCAATCCATGTAATCTCTAGTTGGAAAAATCTTAGATTACAAGGTGGGAAAAAGACCCTTCCCCGCTTGAAACAGGGAAGGGTACTCTCAGTCAGAATACACAAAATTAGGCTAAATTTTATTTGCGTACCATGTAAAGAGGGGAGTAGTTAAATATCTGCACCCATAGAGTTTCAGTCCCATAGAAGCCTATCTGCAAGCTCCTTCTCCCATTTCTTTGAAAATAACATAAGAGTGTCCAGAGGGCCATAATATAGGTATGCAGAGGTTAAGGCCAGTGCTGTGGTCATCCCAACATTGGGACAGAGCCCTGTCATCAAATGAGCACCTCTTCTTTCATAAAGGGTGAGATCCTACATCACAATTTAGCACAAATCTTCCAACGGCAGAACTCTGCTATGACTCAACACACAACATTCTAAGGTCTTTTGGCATCTCAACAGATGATGTTATCAGTCTGTCTCTGGCTATGGGGCATAGCCAAACACTTCTCTGATTCCTTACACTTTCCACCACCCACAGAATGACTATTGAGGGTGCAAAACCATGAGTCTGGAGCGGGGGATTGGTCATTGTTTTTGGAGGGTAGGTCATCGTGGAGGATAAATGAGAAAACCAAACTCCACAATGACCAAAAAAGACACACACAGGTGTAAGGTGGACTTATACATGTGCTGTCACTAGCAGGATGCAGCCATAACATGCAAAGAGTGGAGACACAGCCCATGTAAGAATGAGTCCATAATATTCTAAAAGTGGGTATACTGACAGTTTTTACAAGGAGAAATCTGGACTATTGGTAATCCTGTGCCATATTACATTCAGCACCAGGCTGTTCACTTAACCATATGGCATAAATGTATGCTTGTATAGATGTTATATCCACAAGTGATTTGTTCTTGTCAAAAAAAACTGCTTGGCAAACCCAAAATGTTGGTGATAGATCACAAGTGGCAAATGAGCAGTCTGAGGCAAACACACACCCCGTCTTGGTTTGTCCCATCCTTTTTGGCAAAATTACATGACAACTGGCAATTTTGTAGCATGCACTCTTTAAGAAATGCATAAAAGTTAAACAAGTAGCCTGTTTGTTTTTCTTCAGTCAGTGTAATTTTGAAGTTGTTAATACTTGATGCCTTGGCAATAAATATTTTAATAGAAGAATGCAGCAAGTGCTTAGACATTGCTCAGAATGAAAATGTGCAGTGAGCTTACAAAGAAAGAGACAGAAATGTCTATTAGGTACATGAAATAAAACATACTGCTTGATAGCAATTGCCACTTTAATCTATGTTTGATGGCAAATCTACTGAAGGGAACACTTATAATGTTATTAATTGAAATGAATTATTCATTGCTTATTTGAGCAAATGCTTATTGTGAAGTGACAGGTGGGAAGACATTATCATAGAGGTTATTTGCCCATTGGAGCTATTCTGTAGTTTTACCTTTACACAAACTGCTTGCCCCTCACTGTTGTAGAACAGGTAGGGAGAAAAAGTCAATAGTGTCTAAAGCAGGCACTGAGGCTTCTGAACAAACATTTCTAAGACTAAGATAAATGTAATCTTCAAGAGGACATTTTTGAAAGGTATTTAAGATAGTTAAAGGGAGTCATCTTGCATTCCCTTGTTTGGTCATGCTGGACTAGACAGATGCCACTCTGATGCAAGTAGGCAATTGTGTACTCATGTTACATTGCTTACTTACCTTTAATTCATAGTTTTAAAACTTTATAGTAATTGCCTCCCTAGGAGGGAAGGATAATCTAAAAGCTGCAAAGAAGAGAGGGGAGCCCACCAGCTACTCTCTTCACTCACACACAAAATTATCCGAAACATTGCTGCAAAGCAGTGATTTATTATTACCTTGATGGGTGGGGACAGCTCGTCTATAAAGCAGGAGGAAGTGGCACACGAGGGGAGTCAAAGAACACAGAAATTGGGGTCTGAATATCACCACAAAACTTTTTAAACTGTTGGATGAAAAGGAATGCCAGTGACAATGCAATCCTAGACATGTTTACTTGTAAGTTTAAGTGCATTAACAACTAAGACTGTGCTCCTTGGAACATGCACCTGAGATTTACATCCTGTGAACCTAATAAATCTCACTTGTACAGGATTTGGAATTATGGATGTGAAGCTATAGACTGTTTTCGTTATAGATGCAGGCAGATAATTCTGAGTGTCAGTGCAAATCTGTAGTCCTTCCAAAGTGCCTCAAACTGGCACAGTGTTATGTTAGTTTCACATGATCTCATTATAGAAACACACTGAGACAGAAGGTTGCTAATCTATGGGGGACCTTGAGACACTGTATAACCATTTTTAAAAAAGAAAGAAAGATCTTTCTGCAGGAGACAATTCAGTAGGATATTCTGTTAATGAGATGCTGTGTTGGAATGAGTTTGGGAGATTAACCATTTTGGTGTCTTGAACTAGACTTTTCTTTTCGTCAAAAGGATGCTTGGACTGAAACAATTATTATTGAATGTGTAGGGCATTGGTTCTGTGTTTGAGAAAACTGTTTTTCCAAGGAAATTTCAGGGAAATAGTTTTATTACCTCCTACATTTCTCACCTTCAAGAATGAAGATTAAGTCAAGAGAAAGTGAATATTTTAAAGTAAGATAGACTCTTTGAACCCAGTCTCATGCTTCTGTTGCTAACATGAGAAGCTTAGAAGTCTCTTGCAATCACAAACACAAAAACATTTGGGCTTCAGTCCTATACGTATTTAGCATGGGAATAAATTCCATTGAATTTACTAGGTCTTATTTTTAACTAGATATGTATAGGTTTCTGCTATAGATTAAGAATGTGGGATGTGCTAACACCACCCCAAGTATAGCAGTTTAATAATATTTTTCCATAATCTGACTTTGGCATAATAATACCTATTGAGTTGGGCCAGAATTATTGGCCCAAGGTGGAAAGGCACTCTCCAAAATTGTAGCTGATCTAACTACTGGCTGAACCCCCTCAGCCAGTAAAGCTACTGGCCATACTAAATAGAGGATTCTGTGAGATGGGAGCCCTGGTGGCGCAGTGGTTAAACGCCAGTACTGCAAGCCACAAGGTTGTGAGTTCGATCCTGCCCGGCTCCAAGGTTGACTCAGCCATCCATCCTTCCTCAGGTTGGTAAAATGAGTACCCAGCTTGTTGGGGGCATGTGTAGAAATGTTTCGAAATACATGCTATTTGTAAGTTGTTCGCCGCCTCGATCCATATGGAAAGGCGGGATAGAAATAAATAAATAAAAAATAAAAAGTTCAAAAAAGTGGATTACCCCAGAAAAGATGTTCTCCAAGACCATGCAAGCTATAACTCAAACAATAACTCCTTTCAAACTCAGGCCCTGACATTTCCCACCAACTGCTACCTAAAAGGTCCCACCAGCAAGTTTTCTGGACAATGGGAGAAGGCAACAGCAAAAACAAATGACAGAAAATAGCTACTGTAGTGCAAAGTGTATGTACAAAATGATAGAGTTTATGCTCTCAGTTCTGGGCCCTTAAAAGAAAATGGTCTTACCAGGCTTGTATTTTGAGGAACCTCTAACACGGTCCTAAGTTTGTGTGTTTGTTTTTAATTTGTTGAAGAGACCAATGCTGAAAGGACAAGTATTAAGCAGGATCATGGCTGCAACTGCCATCTTTTCCCACCCCAAATTTCTGTAGCCTCTGCATTGCCACAACACTTGTGGGTGCAAGAGGTGTTTGAGGGGGAAAGTTAGTAGCCTCTGCATTCCACAGCCTGATGCTTTCCTTTTAGTGTCATGCCTTTTACTTGTCTTTGTTAAACATTAATTTTAACATAAACCTGTTAACAGCCAGGGTGGGTCCCACTTTCTCAGAAGAAATCCTTCTGAGATATCTGCCTATTGTCTTCAACTCTTCTCCTCATTCTTCTAGCTTCATCCCATCTTGCTTTCTGACATTTCCCTTCTTTGTCATGTCTTGTCCTAAGGTCTTTGGCCCACCTGGTTCCACTGCCAATGCTCCCCTTCCTACCTAGTTTTCTACCATCAGAGTTGCCAGTGAGCTACAGCAAGGACAGCAAGAAGTCTTCTGAATGTCCAGTTGGTGGATCAGTTACTACAAAAGACCCTTCCTTTAACATAAAAAGCAATCTCTCAATATATATTGATACAGAGATGAAGTGGGCTTTTTTAATTCCTTAATTTCTTTTGACAAGTGTTTAAATTTCTTCTCATCAGTTGAGAACCTCACTCAGGGAACTTAACTATGTTATAATGACTATGTAATTCAGTTTGTTATTTTCACGGTTTGAAGCACTGAAGCTTATAACAGAAACACAGCAAATAAAATTTGAGAGTGAAAATCTGAATGAGGGCCAAAAGAGACTTGATGATGAAGAGGTATGCACAACCTTTGAATTTGGCAAACCATAGCAATGGTGGTAGACAGGGAGGATTTAAATCAAGTGTGATACCCCTCCATTCATTCATCCATCGATCCATCTACCATCCCTGGTTATCATTTGCACAGAGATTGAAGAGCTACTCCTGCATCTCAGTTATTTAGATTTCTCTCATACAAGTCAGTTATAGCATTTTTATATCACTTTAACTGCCACAGTTGTACCTGGCAGCAGTCTGGAATTATAGTTTGCTGAGGCACTAGAAGTCCGTGACAGAGAATTCTAAATACCCCTTCCTAAACTATAAATCCCAGCATTCCATTGGATGGAGCCATCGCAGTTAAAGTGAAATCATTATGCTATAATTATATAGTGTGAAAAAAACTCCTATCTAGCCTGGCTTAGATTTAAACCATCAGTGTAATTAATCCATAGTAACAATACAGAAATAGATGGCTGGTGCATTTTAACAGCAAGAAAAATCTTTTTTCTCATTTGGAATGTGAATTTTAAAAAGGTGAATGTACAGTTTCTGAAGTACAATCTTTGAATTTCAGTAGCAAAGTTCCATACCTAAGGCATCATGAACAACTGTTTTCTACATCAAAGTGTAGAATACTTTTGATGTAATCTGACCTAAAGTAGATGCAAACTTTTAATATTAATGTATGTATTAGAAAGCTATAGCCTAATACTTTACCATAATTACTGAAGAAGGCCAAACATTGATGCTGAGTCTCTGTAACTCTGGATTGTTAAAGGAAAAAATATTATGAATACTTTGGTTCATATTGAAGGCTCTTTCATGGAAGACATAAGAAAAATGTGTAAATCTTCAATATCATACCATATTTTAAAGAGCAATGGGTGGGAGACATTTCCAATAAAGAGATTGTTTACTTCCATCATATATTTTATAGTCCTGGAGCAGTAGCTCAGCAATAAATTATCTGCATTTTTCCCCCTATGAAGCAGATATATATTTTTAAAAAATGGGAGATCTGCAACATTATACTTGTAAATCTGCCTTCACCTGTTAGCCTACTTAATAGAAGTGGTATTATAATTTTCTTCCTCTCCATAACATCCACAGAAAAAATTTTAATCCTTCAAGGCTTGTCAGTCCAAACCTTGCTCAATTTCCCATATAATTATAAAGCTGTGAGGACAAGTGACCTCTGCTAGTTGTGCTGGGCAACACAGACCATGTAGTTCCCCAACATGTTTTTGTGAGCTCCAAAATACAGTCATCCCTCCACATTCGCTAGGTTAGGGGCACAGGAGCCCTGTGAAAGTGGAAAAACTGTGAATAACTCTAGGCCCTCCCAAACCATATTTAACACACACAAAAAATATGATAACTGTATCCAACCCACCGTGGATTCCTTTGAAGTATCAGGGTTCCTTCACAAGGGAGAAGTGGGTGATTGGTAGGACTTACTGCCACCGCCACTGCTTTCCCCACACCATTTTTAAGAGAGACTTTACAACCCTCATTCACAGTTTCTCAGTCTCATGAGGCTTGCATTCCATATTAAAATGGTATAGGGAGGCAGCAGAGGTGACAGCAAATAATTTGTGAATAATCAAATCTGCAAAAGTGAAACCCACAAATGTGGAGGCCTGACTGTAGTATGTACATATGGAGATCTAAACTTTCGAAAGCTTATGTTATGGAGATAAAACCTGAAGCTATTTGTCTGAACTGTTGGATATTGTTGCATTAACGCAGAACTTATTTTCCCCTAATGCTTTCTCATATAGTAGCACAGAAACATTTCAAATACTGGATTCATATGAACACACGGCCCTTCCAACTTAGCTGTTATGTAACTAAGAGTGTGGGTGAAAACCAGGCGAATTGGACATCCACAAATGGTCCTGCCCCAATGTTTCTGGACTTGCAATGACACTGTGTCAACTTGGGATGAACCTGCATTGATTTTTTTTCCTCTTTTGTCTAGTAATGTATGAGGCCTGTGATACTTAGTAAACAAACCTGTCGTTGGTTGTAAGAAACATCTCTGTTGAAAAAACATCTTGTTTGTGCCCATCTGCCTGTTCTCACATCTCACTGGCCTAAATCCAACTGTTATTCCCAATTAGAGTATGAATCAATGGGATTTATATCAGGTTTGACTTACCATTCAGCAATTGCTTCAGTGCATCTGCTGCTTTTGGGACTAGCAATTGGATTTAGGCCTCTAAGGCCCGTACAGTGACTTACAGTGTACTTACATCAAGTGTTGTGGGGGGTCTTATCACCTTCTGAGCTTGCAAACATTACTTTTTTCACCTCGCAACTGGCATGGTGGCAGGCATTCTAAGAGATGTAGTCTAAAAAGTTACTTTTCTAAAATATGTGTCTGACCGTAGAGCAATTAGAGAATTTAAGCTTTCTTTAAAAGCTGAGAAAATGTTGATGGCCTAAAGAGTCACACCTTGGTATTGTGTTGTTGTTGTTCGCCTTCAAGTTGTTGCTACTAATGGAGATCCTAAGGCTAACCTGTCATGAGTTTTTCTGGGGTTGAGTCTATGTGATGCACCCAAGGTCACCCAGTGGGTTTCCATGGCCAAGTGAGGAATCATACCCTTGTCTCCAGGGCTGTAGTCCTCAACACTCAAACCACTACACTGCACTGGCTCTTTTTACCTTGGTATAAATGATATCAAATGGATGAGACAGAGAGAGAAATGAAGGACTTACCTTGTGATTATTTTCCTCTTTATTTTGCTAGTAAGTGTAGCAAAGCAGTCGACAGACAATTGGCACTCTTCTTGCTCTCGCTAATAAAATACATGCCTTTCACATGCATGCTTACACAGAGATCTATTTATAACAATAGTCATTCATTATGTAGAGCCAGAAATAGCAATATTCTTAGGCGATTTATTATGTGAGATCTGAAACACCGAGAGGTAATATACCATCTCTGGTTGGAAATTCTGGATAAATATCTAACAGAGTTTTGAAAAGGGCTTGTTGTTGGGCAGCAAGATGCCTAATGAGATGTGAACAGCAGCAGGGAGGTTTGAAAGATAGAGCTGTAAGTGCTCTTCAGTTGCCATTTTTTAAGTAAGATACAGATGCCAGGCTGGGTGGGTTCTGTGAGAAGCCACCATCATGTCTTTGCTTGCAATGGCAAAATGTCTTTGCCCAAATCTTCCTTTTCAAGAGGTTAGCCTGATCCTGATGCTAAGTAATTTTTTTATTTTTTTTATTTTTTTTATTTGTATCCCGCCTCTCCATATGGATCGAGGCGGCGAACAACTTACAAATAGCATGTATTTCGAAACATTTCTATACATGCCCTTAACAAGCCGGGTACTCATTTTACTGACCTGCAGAAGGATGGAAGGCTGAGTCAACCTTGGAGCCGGGCAGGATCGAACTCACAACCTTGTGGCTTGCAGTACTGGCATTTAACCACTGCGCCACCAGGGCTCCCATACTACCATTTGATATAGCACATGTGTTTCAATACCTTTGTATCTTCATCTGAGACTATATCTGGCCTGGGAAAAATTGTTGTTGGTGTGTAGCATGATGCAGTCTAATTAGCTCCCCTGCTAGATCCCTTCAACAAGCATGCTATGATTGGGGTAAGACTAACATCTTTCCTTGAAATTCTATAATTTTTGTTCTATAATTTTTGTGTTAGTACTAAAATTCAATAAGAGGTTTCTGGGATTTGAAGTAAGTTTACATATTGGAATAAATTTCATTTTCATAAGTATATATAACCAGATAATTACTGCATTATATACGTCTGTTGTATTTTCTCCTCTAGGGTCAGAGCCGTGTTTACACATTCATACATTGTTTGATGGCTCCATATTTCACAGTTTTGATTCTTAGTCCAGTCCATTTGATATTATGAAAGGTAAATAATGAACTGTCAAATACTGGAGTTTTATCAGACTTCACAAAGGTTATGAGACACAATTTATGTATTTGCTGAAGCATTCAAATGCACTGAGTACGATATGCAAATTCTAAGTGGAAAATTTGTTTCGCCTCTAAATATAATCAGTGCCTGCCTGATGGAATCACTGGGTAATTGATCTTTTCCAAGAATGCAGTTTCACAGTAAGTGAAACCTGATGAATTCACCTCTTAAAATACACCTCTACCAACTGTGCAAAAATCAGAAAGGGAGCTTTAGGAGCCTTGAAGTCTCTGCTCTTCTGCTTTCAAAATAACTGCCACTTATTAATCAGAAAAATTGATGTGTTAATGAATGAATAAGACAAAAGTATGCAGCTAGTTTAGGAGATCCTTTACTTGATCCATTAAGAATTGTAAATGGTACAATTGAGTTTCCTACACTACCTGTATCATTCTGTCATAGTAATGTGAATTTTTTTAACACTGTTAGAGAGAATTATTAATGTGGATTGCAGAGTCTATAACATGTTGGCTCCGATGCATGCAGTTACCTCTTCTTAATCTCATAGTAGGATGTAAATATACAGCTTGACTTCTTTTTGCAAATTTTACTCCATGTGCATCCTACAAACATTGGCTAAGGTATCAGGTAAAAATATTGCTACTGCTAAAGCACTTGATATCCCATATGGTCTAAAATTCTGAAGGCATTCATGAAAGACCTCAAACCTGAGCAGCTCCAGTGCACACCAGTTTTAGGTCAAGAGAATTAGAAAGTGTGGCTGTATATGGCTACCAGCAGAATGGGTGTTTCATTCATGGCTTCTGTCATCATAACATTGCAGAACTGATTCATGGCATGTTGTTTTTTTGTATTTCCCTGCCCCTAGCCAGCACTTGTGATATGGAATAGCCGCAGGAAAAAGTCAAAATAGTTATGTCCTACTATTTGACACAGTGAGGCAGTCATTGCAGACAGAATGTGCCCAGTGAGATGCTGGAAAACAGAGCAGTATGTTCAACATAACCTGCCCTGAACCCCCTGAATTAACTTGCTGCTGTCTGGTGCAACAGAACTTTGTGTCCCATTTACCAGCATGGAAATAAGATTCAGTTGCCATTAGATTCTTTGTAAGCTATTTCACCCATCCCCTGAGGCTGAGACAACCTCAGCCAGCCTTAGAAAATACACTGCACAATGATATCAAGATGTGGGTAAACAGTGCTTGATGTTTGAGGAGAGAGGATAAAGAGATGCATCTGTTTCATCCCAGTCGCATAGGGACATGGGGCGAGGGGGGCAATTTGCCCTGGGCAGCAATGTTTTGGGGGCATCCCAGCCTGTAGCCATGCCTCTGCGTGCCCTCGCCACGCCCCCATGCCCCGCAGCCATGCCCCCGAGCACAGGGGCCATGATCCTCGCACCATAGCCCCTTCCCTTCCCACCATCACCCTCCACACACTCCAAGCTCCACCACTATTTCATCCTCAGCCACACTTCAAGGTTTAATATCTAGTTCCTTCGTCTGATGAAATACAGTGAGTCATAAACCCAAGAAAAGTATAATTCATCTTTTATTTTTCAATTTAAAATACTTTTCAGCTTTTGGTGTACTTTATCTTATGGGAAATTAAACTGAAGGTGAAACTGATTAAAACAGTTGCCTAATGAAAAAAACCCTTTTGAAAACAGGAATGAGATGAATTTTAAAAATCTAGTGCGCCCCAACTGGTAGACCAAACTAGCAAGTTTACTCTTATTATATACACCAATATACCTGTATGTATGATTCTGTACTTTCAGCTGATAGTTATAATATAATCAGTTATGTGTTTCTCCTGTAAAATCTAGTAACTCTTAAAATAATTGACAATCTATTTCATTTCATTCAATAATGGGTGGTGGAATTCATGCTGCTGACATGGTAGTTATAAACTTATTGACATATCAGTTAAAATCTCTATTTTGAGTAATTTAAAGTTTGACCATTACATAATTTCAAACTAAAAATAGATGTTTGCACAGATCTTCAAAATGATAATGTCATTTTTTCTAAGTGAAAACAGCATAAAAAATAGAATCAGCTTTCAGTAGTAGGTTGTTGGAGGTTTGGTATAGACAAAGCTGAAGAGAAGCAGTAATTAAAGTTTTTAATTGCAATAATAATCCAGACAGGAATCTAATTTATTTCTCACTGTGTGATATAAAAATCCAGAGGATTCTCCTTCAGTCACCCAAATGTGCAATAATTCTGTGCAGAAAATTTCCATAAGCATTTTGCTATGCACAGCAGGTGTCTCACATGAAAATTTACATAACAGACCCAAGTACTCCTTTGGATCCATTCTAATCTACTTATTAACATGTGTCAGGTTATGATTTCTCCCTTACAAGTGCTGGAGTATACATACAGAGCTCAGCCAGAACAAATTTCTCCTTTAAGGCAGGCATAGGACTTTCAAATGAGGTATTCTACAGAGTGCTTTTTTGTATCAACATCACAATTGTATGACTAACGTCCTGAATCCACCAGAGATCCACAGCATGCTTTGACTGCTAGCTATGATGCTTTGCCTTCCATGGTCATACATAGTGCTAGCCAAGAACATTTTGCTTCCTGATGTTGAATAGCAAATGTTGCCCCATCAACCCAAGTCAGATGTCTAAACCCAAAGCCAGCCAAGCTGTTATGGCACATGAAGCAAAAAAATACAAGAGGCATCTTTTCCTGTTTTTATTTCATTTTGTTTTTTTCATATTTTTTTAAAAGCACAGTCCTATGAGTAAAAAGTAAATCGAAATGAAAACTTTGCTGTCTTTTCATGACACTCAAAATTTGCTGCATAAAATGGCCACCTCATCTAGCTCTAATAGTAGACTGGCCATCCCATATTGGGTACTTTTACTATAAGGGAAGAGACCAGCTTGCATATCCTGGACTATATTGTATGATTCTTTGTAGTAACATGCCAGCTGAGAGCTACTCTGAACAAGCTTCATTGAAACAAGGGAGGGAGAGAGTTACTGCCATTTTATGGACAGTAGGGAGATATGTATATCATTTTTTTCAAGAGATAGTCCTGCTGGTGAGACTAGTGGAAAGTAATCATCTTACAAATTAAACCTCTGAGGAGAAAGTAATTTCTGAGAACAGTAAAAGCTGTCTGTTTATATCAAATATTCAAAAGTCTGTCACTTCATTCTTAATCATAAATTTAGAAGCTACCCTGAGGACCTCACAAAATAATTTCAGAGTTTTCTCATCAAAAAGCCACCTCCATCCACATGTAAGAAACTTTGGTATATATGAGGGATGATTCTCACTTGGCCAGAACCAAAACAATTAACAGTTTGTTGTGAAAAGTGTTTACTGTGTCAAGATGTTACTTTTTCAAAGGTTCTCATGTGCCTACTTGCGCCAATTCCACTGGTCTTTACTTGCCTTCATTGATGTTCTCATATAGCCATGTTTATTGGCTATATAGTACTGTAATTTTATTATATTTACTGTATGACCCTTGATTTGGTAGGATAACTCATGTGGCTTTTTCTGGAAAGGAAAGCCAGTAGCAGGAAGGGAGGAAGTACTAAAGCCGCAGCAATTCAGGGAAGAGCAATACTCAGTAGGATTTTTGGAAAGTGAATAGTTAGATTTTTGGAAAGTGATTAGTTACAAAAACAGCTTTCTTACCTCACTGAAAAAAAGTCCACATTCTTGAATTTGAAAACTAACATGGCTCAAAATGTAGTATATAAAATACTATAGGGTTCTACAGCAACCATTATTTCTCTCACTGAATATGGGCATAGAAATTTTTCCAGGACTATCACAAGAGGCAGGAATCCTGTTGAGCAGTTACAAATATGTCACCTAGAGTTACATACTCATAACTGTTTCACATTCACTATCCCTACATAGCCCCTAGTTTAGGGGATACATTGGGATCATGAAAGTCCCCCAATCCTCACTTACCAGGCAGCAATTGCTGCATTCAGTGAGGGTCTGTTCTCCTGTTGATCAGGAAGCAGCTAGCAGATGGTCCCATTACCTTGTGTGAGCAATCTCTAGCATGTGCGGGAATTGAGACAGGGGGTTCAGCTTCTTTCTGATACATTGGAGATTGCTCAGGGGAGGAGGAATCAAGTGTCAGTTAGCTGCTTCCTGATCAACAAGGGAACAGACACCCATTTATCACAGAGGCTGCTGCCCAGTAAGTGGGGATTGGGAGATCAGGACAGGAATCGTTGTGGAGCATTGTATCTCCGGTGCTTACACATTTGGAACTCCCCACAGGATTCCAACCAATGTCTTCAGGACAACCTATGTCTCCATTGTCCCTTTATTGCACAGCCTTAGTTTTTATTGTCATATTATGTATTCAAAATGTATCATTCATTTCCAAGTCAAAAGATGGTTCAAATTATGAAAGCACTTGACAAAAATCTGAATCAGTTTTATCTGTACACAGCATACACAGCAACCATACACAGCGACATACAAAGAGAACATTTCTGATTTACCCCCACAAAGTACAGTGCAAGTCTTCAACAGAACACAATTAATGGCACTATCCTGATAGTTTCCCTTCTATAATCTGAATGTAGTAGGCAGTGTTAAGGAATATAAAGCAGGCTGTGTAGCCTATCTAGCATAAATCTTCAACATTTACCTCCCTGTGTCTTATCCTGCCCTGAATCCCTCCCTGCCAACCCACCACACTAAACCATGATCCTCTTTCCCTTTATCTTTGGAAGTTTATAATACAAACATCAAAGAAAGAGCTTCCCCTTATCAAAATTATTACTTTGGGGGAAAGGCAATTCTATTTTTTTTATGTGAATAGTTATGTTTAGTTGGAAACTTGCAGGACACTTTTTTTGCAGGAGACCTGAAGCCATAGAAGAGAAACTGGACCTTCATCATTGTGGAAGTCCATTTTCACATTTAGAAACTGCAGTCGTCCTATCGTTTTCATATCTCTAAACTTAAACGTGTATAGCTCCTTCAGCATTTCATTATTGGCTTCATGCCTCTCAGTCTGATTGTCACATTTACTGCTTTCCCCAGCTTTCTCCAATTTGACTGTAGTTCCTTAAATTACTCTGGCAGCTTTTAGAACTTCATTATGAGCAGTCTGATATCCAAGGGTTTATGACACAGTGGAAACTAAGGAGTCCTTCTTACCCTTAAGAATCTTCTTCCTTGAAGTGCTTGATCTAAATCAGAAAATTGTACAAGCTTAGTTAACCATTTCCCCCTGACTAAGAAAAATTGGAGGATCTATCCTCACCGGAACAACAGTAATTCTGAAATGACTAATCCTGGATTTATTTTCAATTCTGTCCATTTTAGAAAGCAATCTCATGTTATCCTCTATCAGGCCTGTCAAAATGACTCCAGGATATGAGATTATGATTTCTATCTGGAGAGAATACCCACTCATCATTTTGTGCCATGCTGAATGCTAGGTTATCTCTCTTTTTCCACCTATTTATTTATTTATTTTCCTGTTATTTCAATATCTACTGCATTTCTGTTGTAAGATGCCACCAAAACGGATTGCTTAGCATCATAGAATTCTCACAAAGAAGACTCCTATGATGTTCTTAAATACAGTCCCTTGAACTCAGTTGTCACCAAGTTCACCTGCCCTGCCCATATTTCAGAATGAAGTGTGATTTCAAGATTATGGTCACACACACAAAAATAGAAAAATAGAAACAGAATGTTATGATCCATCTGTATTAGAAAGGTGAAGAAAGTATGTGACGAGAGTCGTGTTGCTATTTTATGTCCTATGAGGAGTGGCTGAAAGAATGGCATGTGTTTAGCCTGGACAAGAGAAGGTTAGAGCTGACTTGATAGCCATGTTCGAATATTTGAAGCGATATAATATGGAGGATGGAGCAAACTTGTTTTCTGCTGCTCCAGAGAAGAGCACATGGAGCATGACTTCAAACTACAGGAAAAGAGATTCCACCCAAACATTAGGAAGAATTTCCTGATGGTAAAAGCTGTTTAGCAGTGGGATGCACTGCCTCAGAATGTGGGGGAGTTTCCTTCTTTGGAAATTTTTAAACAGAGGCTAGATGGCCATCTGTCAGTAGTACTTTTATTGTGTATTCCTGCATGGCAGGAGGTTGGACTGAATGGCCCTTGTGGTTTCTTCCTACTCTGTGGTTCTATAATGTATACTTCTGCCCAAAAATTATCCTTAAAAGTTGCTGAACCCTTAGCAGAAGCTGGTTGAAATAAATGGTTACTCCAAAGCTGTATGATTCCTTAAAAACCTTATTCATTAGGAATCTAGTGTAGTCTCAAATGAATATATACAGTGTGTTGACATAAAAATAGTCTGAATTCAACAGGACATTCTCTAAATTAGGTAGTCATAACTTCAGCCTACAACCCAACACATATTAATTTATGGCATACGTCATACTGAATTCGCTGAAGTTTATCGTGAGAGCAAATATATTATAAAAAAAAAAAAGAAGTTTGCATTTATTCTGTGGTCCACACAGTGTGTTATATTCTGGCTATTTTCTTACTAGTAAAAAGTTATAAAATCTAACTTCATTTTAAATCAAACGGAATGAGCCTGTTTCTGTTATTCTCCTGACATCTTAGCTAATTTTTTTTTTCTTCAGGGAAATAATTAGTTCAGTTTCTCAAGACTCATTACCTGCACTTCTAATTCTCATGACGATTATACTTCCCTCTGTAAGATATCTTTCTCCCTAGATTTGCTGCTGTGAATTTATTATGTCTGGACACTTGCATTAGGAATTGTTTCCTTGTCTGAAAACTTCTTCTTTTTACTTGATTTGGAGTGTATGTGTGTAATGATAGTGTTGGGAGTCAGTGTGGTGGTAATCCACTTTTGTGTTTTAGTCTGAACTTCAAAACATCTATCCAGCATGCAGAACCTGTATGACAGAAAGGGTGCAGCACTTTGAAGAGCTCAGATAAAGTGTATAGTGTATTCACTACTCCACTGATATGGAAACCACTAGCTGCCACTGTTGGTAGTATGTATCTAATGCACATGATTGTAGTTCCTTTTTAGAAAATTGACTACTATAACAGAAACGTGTTATTCCTGTCAATTTTTTAAGAGGGCACATGGCTCAAGTCCACATAACTAGACCACCAATCAAGACCACGAGTTGGACCATCTTCAAAAATGAGGGGCAGAGGAATGCTTTCAGAAATGCTAGGGAACATGAAAAGCCTGGAGTCAACCTGATGGCTTCTTTCTCAGTGGAGCAGTGAACCAACTGAGTTTTAGTCTGAATTTCAAAGCAGCTAACTCATCTCCTGAACCATATTCCCAAAATGTGTTCAACACCTTTAAAATGTGGACTGAAACCTGGAATAGATTCACCATCCCATTGACATGGAAGCACTAACCTGCCACAGCTTCAATTCATTATGGTATCAACCCCAAAATATTAGAATGATGGGTCTTTTGTTTATGAATCCACAGGTGTGAGGCAGATAGTTTTTAAATCAAGTAAACACTAGAAAACTACAAAATTTAATCTGGTTAACAGAAATAAAGATGCTCAAGGACACTTAGGAAGTCCTTGGAAGAGAGGTGTAAGTCAACTTAAAAGCATCAGCATTTACTTCACTTACCATTTTGGATCACCTTCAAATGCTGCCTTTTCTCGGTTGTTTTTACTCTATTTATTGGCATTAATCAGCCAAGGAAGTGACTCCTTTTTGCAGGAGGCAGCTAGCATTTAAATAGAAGTATTCCAAATCCTCATCTGCCAACAGTTGGACTTCATCAATCCCATTTTTAAAGGTGACCAATGAGCTCTCAGCTCCTATACAAAAACAGGAGCTGCAGCAGAAGCTTGTCTCCTTCACAGGGCTGCCTGATGTATTTTGCTTCTTGGACAAAAAGACATCTCCAGTTCCACATAAAGAAGCAGATTAGACTGGTAGTTCAACACTGGTGAGTGAACTGCATCTTCCACTGAACCAGAAAGACAGTCTAGAGCTCTTACCACATTAGGCTGCCATCCCACATCATCCCGTCATGATCCCACCAATGCCATTGCCAGGATGGGATCAGGACCTGAATGCTCCCCACCATACCACTCTGCTGCTGGCAGATGGGTAGTGTTCAAGACACACTGCTCCCTTCCACAATACAGATGGCTTCTTCCTGAACTGTACTGCAGAAGGAAGCACTTGAAAGCAGTTCAGCCCTGCCCACACACCCACAGCCAACTTGTTGCATGAAGCGAGGCCGTTAACGGATTTTTCCAGTAATGGTATATGGCGCTATCCCGATGGCTGGAGATGTGACAGCAGTGGGGCCGCAATGACGTTATGTGATGGCGTATGTAGCAGAGTGGCAACAACATGTTCCCATGCTGAGATTGTGCCATTGTACAATAAAGGCCCGGGTTACAGGTGCAAAAAAGGCTGTGTGACACATATAACACTATCATCCAGCACTGTGCCACTGTGTTGTACATGCATGCACAGATGCACAGACACACACACCCATTGCCTTACATTGTTCCCATTGCACTACACATTAATCAGTCCCCACTAGAGTAGATCATTTGAATCAATGGGGATTTTTACATGTTGATTCATTCAGAAATTGTTGCAATGGATCTATTCTAACGGAGACTAGCCAGATGAATTCAGGTCACTGCCATCTTTTCTTTTTCTTAATCTTCCCTCCCCCTTCACATTTTGTCTTTCTTCCTCCTGAATGTCTGCATTATTCATAAGTCTCAAAGGAGAAAACCAGTGGTACCTTGTGCAAAGCCATCTTTTTGAGCATATATAAATGGATGTCTTGACCTGTAGAAAATTTCTATATTTTCTTAATTAGCACTTTGGGGAAAGGGTTTTACTCAAGAATATTAATGCTCCATCAGCAATCAAAATGTGTTTTGAGAGCCAGAAGAACTTGAGAATTTTCTCACCATCTTTTCAGGTGCTTTTGATCATGTGTCATGATCTGTGAATTTAAAAATACAGATAATGACCTGAATTCTATTGTTAAACTAGAGCAGACCCCTTGAATCAATGCAGTTTGACCACATGTTGACTCATCAATCAACAATTGTTTCAGTGGGTTCATTTCAGTGGGGACTAACCACTGGGATATATTTCAATATTAGAAATTTTTAGTGTTAGGATTTACTGTAGTTGGTAACACAGCTGATTCAGCATTATGAAGACATGAGAGACTTTGAACATGTCTGCTAAAGGAAAGGCATGTTGAACTTTAGTAGCAATACAATACAGGAGGGTTCTCCTTTTGTGGCAAGAATGCCAGAGGATCCTCATCTGTCTGTGTATTGAGGTGAACTGACACTATCCACATCTTCCAGATCTGTTTACAAATCAGAACATGTCTAGATTTCATGTTTCTCCAAAACTGAATATTTCCTGTTGGTGATTTACACTTACCTTTTGGAATAGGTCATAGCTGCAACAGGGGAACAGTGAAGATAGCGGTCTCTGTTTCTGTAGGAATCTGTCTCACTGGTTCCTGAGCAGCTTGGCTCCCAGCAGGCAACTTTCTCTCCCAATAGAGCCAGCTTCTCCTGCCATCCCAGTGCTGACTGCCATTTTATCCCTTCCACTGTGCTGCTGCCTCTGCCTTTCTTGTCAGCAACACCAATGTAGTTAAAACTGACCAACAAAATAGCAGGCTTTAGCAAAGGAATCCAAGAGCTGCCTTTAAAAGTTTTCATTAAAAATTAGATCCAGATAATAGCTGCTTTGTCTATAAAGTCCATGTTTCTCCACAGCAGTGTTCAAAATAGGCCTGAACATGCCCTGAGAGTGACAAG
The DNA here is from genome assembly GCA_948474755.1 of Ctenosaura bakeri. Taxonomy (NCBI): domain Eukaryota; kingdom Metazoa; phylum Chordata; class Lepidosauria; order Squamata; family Iguanidae; genus Ctenosaura; species Ctenosaura bakeri. The sequence continues at coordinate 521,753 of CAOLHI010000677.1, forward strand.
ACTTCATGGATTGCTTGCAGGAGCTGTTACCAGTTAGGTGGAGAGGAGGGATGGCTATGGAAAACATTAAAACCAATCTTTATGCTACCTCATTGCACTACATTATGACATAAACATGAACTTTGGGCAATGCAGAATGGATAAGATTTACAGGAGAACACATGCAAAGGTGCTGTGGAGCAGAAACAGACAGATACATCTGGGCATAATTTACATTCACATTCTCCCTTTGACATGCTAGGTTCCTGTCCACCAGTATGACTGACTAGCATCAGTTGTCATCTGTGATTTTGTCAACAACTATTTATGAACAGAAGTTTCTGTGGATATTATTTCCTGTTTGTCAGCAGTAGTGTTGCTACTTTAATCTTGTCCTCATCAGTCCTACTGTTCCTTCTACAAATGAGAAACAGGGCAAATCACCCAACAAGAAGTAAGATAAGTTTTCACTACTGTACAGGTAGAAGCTTGCAAGTAATACCACTGTTTCTTTAGTAACAGGCCAGTGACATATCTTCCACATTTCACTGATGGAAACCACAACATATGTTGTCAAGCAACATCAGACTGTGCTCAAAATGGCAAAAATTATTAACGAGGAGGAACATGCAAGCTGGTAGAGGCTGCAGCAGTTTGATTTTGCCTGAGTCGACAGAGAAGGGCAAGATTCCACCTCCTTCTCACCCTCCCCCAGCTGAGTTAACTGAGTGCATTTTGAATTCAGTTTGAAGCAACTAAAGCTGAGGACAAAGGAGAAAGGTGGGAAGAAGAGAGACAAACTGGAACATTTTAAAAGCATCTGAAAAACCGGGGTGGCAGTATTAATAGGGATTGTCCTTTCCAAATGAAGATATTTGATCGGTATATGGTGATCTAATGGACAGTCCAGAATACTTTCTGCATGACTACAGAAATACCAGTAGTAATTAAAGAAATAATGCTTTTCATTTCACTGACAAGCTGTGGTATTCAAAATCAAAGTCTCCTTTTATTTTTATTTTAAACAAAGTGTGGACAAAGTGTGGCTCTTGGGCTCAAATCCCCCTCCCCATAGCTTCTCCCTGTCTCACCAACCTCACAGGTATACATGCTGGAAACATAGGAGAGGGCCCCTTGGTGGCTGTAGCTAGTCTCTAGAATTTCATTTCTTAAGAAGTTAAACTGTCACCTTCTTTGGTCTCCTCCAGGAGAGAGGTAGAGATCTTTTTGTTGTTTGTTTCGGTAGGCTTTCAAGGGTTGATTGCTCAGGGAGAAAGGGCGTTTCATTATGTGTTATGTTTATATCTGTTGGGGATTTTGTTCTTTTTAATGGTCATGTGTAAGAAGCTGGAGATCCCTCATGAGAGTTGAGTTTGCTGTTGCACTCAAGAGAAACCTGGAGGGACCAGTAGTGCCAGCAATGCTAAAGAAGAGAGAAGGGAACTCATCTTCCTGTTGGCCTTACCAGGGTAATCTGCAGCCACTGGAAATGTGTGTGGCTATAGTAGACTGTTGCTGTTGTGTGCATTCAAGTCATTTCTGACACTAAAGCAGGGTTTTCTTGGCAAGATTTGTTCAGAGGGGGATTACATTTGCCTTCCTCTGAGGCTGAGAGAGACTAGTTTACCCAAAGTCACCCAGTGGGTTTCCATGCCTGAGTGGAGGATTGGAACCTGGTCTCCAGAGTCCTCGTCTAGAATTTAAACCACTACAACTCACTGGTGCTCTCTACCTTGGAAGATTTGGCTGGGAAAATGAGTTTAAAATGCAGGGAGAAACAGGCAGAGAAGGCAGAAGAAGCCATCTTCACTCCAGGAGTAAATTGCTGCTGGTTGAGCCTATGTTCAGCAGCTTTTCCCTGTCATACCTCTGTCAGGAGTAGCTGCAGGCAGCCTTACGGATGGGCTAGACAACACAGGAGCCCAGGAACCTTTCTTGTTCCAGATGGTCCACAGGTAAGAAGCTTGCTCAGCCATTGAAGGGAATTGGATTTAAGAAGACTAGAATTTTAGAACCTCAGGAGAAGGTTTACCAGAGGACCCTTTGTTGTATATGAGATAATGTCAGAGCCTTGTAAAAAGTGTGATGTAATGATAAGTCAGAAACTATTTGAAGATATACAACAACAGCAACAACAGTATCTTTGAAGAGGTTCTGCTTAGTCAGGACCCAGTACTGTAAACTGAGAGGAAGATTATTCCAACTGAAACCGCCAGTAAAACCTTTTGATGTATAGCACCTGATGTTTTATATTTCATGGACTTCAAAGAGCAAGGAGAAGATTACCACATCATGCTCCCCTAGTCTGCATTTTTTTATTCCTGTCAATTCTAGTGAATTGCCTCTTTTGGAGCAAGAATATGACAAGAAACAGTAATTCAGTTTAGAAATAGATTGAAGAGTGATGCTGTTGCTTAACATAAGCAATAGATGTTTTCTGAAAACCAGCAATATGTGTTAGACTCTTTTTTCATTGTGAGGACATTTTTGACAATCTGTAGACCTGCCAGAGAGACCCAAGGAATCCAGACCTGTGGAAGTTTCCCACTCCAATTTCATGTTGGCTATATTTGTTTGCTTTTTTTTTTTAATCAAACAAATTATAACAAGTTCTCTAAACCCTTCTGTGACATTTGTCCACTGACCAGCTCCAAAGTTTACGGGAAAGAGCAACGAAAGGTTAGAGAATGACCCAAGAGAAGGAGTGATGAGGCTGGAAGGAAAGAAATAGAAAAGAGTTTAGTGAAGGTGGTGAGGATCTTTACTGACACAATTAAGGCAATTGAGTCTGTGGCAGTGCCAGCTGCTTTCTCGCCCCCAAGGGTCTTACTTATATGCTGAGAATTCAACAAGATGTGACAAAGAGGCCTGAAGACTCTCTACAGTGTGAAACACTAACCCTCACACAATTGGCAAATATTGCAAATAATCCTTAGTTGGGAACCAAAATAAAAACATGCTAGCTACCATTTTCTAAAACAGAAACTTTATAACGTGGTGATGTTGCAGTGTGGTGCCACTGTTGGAAAATTAACAGTAAGAACTGAAGTGTCTTGTGTGTGTGTGTCCTAAATTCAGCTGCTAGTCTCATCGAAGGTAAATCCTTTTAATCAGTTGCTTATAGTAAGTCAGCCCTTATAGCATGCAAATCCCAATCATTCAGTGAGTTTAGTTGGGATTAAAAGTGGGTTTTAAGTTTGTTTATTTTTTTTTTATTTTTTATTTTTGAAATTTGCTATCTCAGAACTGCATAAATTTCCATCTCTTCAATGATTTCAAGCATGATTTTTTTACCTTTCAAAGTGTCCTCTGAGTACGTCTCAAAAGATGGGGAAGCTGTATTACCCCAAATCATAGATTGGAAAGTGATATTCTTTGACAAGGATATCCAATTCAACATGAAGTTGTTTCACCTAAAATCTGCCAAGTCTGCTAGAAGCCCACAAAAGGAATGATAGAATAAGAAGAACTCAGGAAAAAAATGAAATCCATCTTTGAGGTCTTGCTTAGGAAATTGCACAGCATAGTTCAAACAAATAATAATTTTGAAAAATGGTGGATGCCAACAAAAATAATATAGAGATGGTTTGCAACTGAAATGAAAAAAAATAGAACTTAAAAATGATTATGGACCCCTTAAAAAGTATTTGTTTTAAAAGGGTATCTGGCTAGGCATATCAGAAACCTTTGATTATATATAATACTATATATTGTGTCTTCATCTACATGTGTAGGAAGATAGGCCTGGTCCAGTTTCCTAACTTACATAATATACCATCACTTGTCAGTGGCCTTTCTACAAACTTCTAGGTGGTTCAGATAGAGCAAACCAAATATTTTGCCAGTGCAACTTCATAAAGCCTGTCATTATTCTGCCAGCAATGGTTGAAATAACACAAATGATTGCAACATGCTTCTAAAATTTTCAACAGAAGTATTTTTTTTAAAAAAAAAATGCTGAATTATTTTATAAATGCCCATAAAACTATAGGCATATTTCTTCCTTAAAGAAAATAAGTCCAATGTTTTGAAAACTAAAATAAGTTGACATCAAAGTTATTATCCATATGAGATGGGAAGCTTTGGGAAATGTCTTAATTTGCATTCAGGCTCTACTTAGAAGCAAGGTCTCATCTACTTTTTAGAAAGGCATTTTAATTAACTATTGATTTCTGCTCATTTATTTCAAGTTAGTGGTCAGTATTAATGGCACATATAATTCACCCCTGCTTTTGGCCAATTTTTAAAAAGTTAAGAAACATTCAGGTGTCTGCTGCTTTTAAACACCCTGATGTCAACAGCCCTAATGAGCTTTTTGCAACTACGTATTTATAGAAAGGCTACTCTTATATCTCAAACCGAATGAGGTAAAAGATCAGGTAAATATCACTTGCCAAAACCTCACACTGAAGCATCATAAATTGCAGACTTGCAGATACTTGTTCAGAACTTGGAAAGTAACTTTTAAAATATAATTAATAATTGTTATAGTTCCATAACCACCACCACCCCGCCGCCATTAGTTAGTTGCTGCTACAAATAGTTGCCATTAGCAGTTCTTGCTCAGGAATAGAGACTATGGTCATTTCCGCACTACACTTATAGTGCTATTATTCTGCTTTCAACATCCTGTGGAACACTGGGGTTTGTAGTTTAGGGAGGAGCCTTTAGAATTCTCAGCCAGAGAGGCCTCATTGAACTACAAACCCCAAAATTCTACAGGAGGTTGAAAGTGGAATAATAGCACTATAACAGGGTAGTGTAGAAATAGCCTATAAAGAACTATCATAAGTGTTCTATATCAGTTACTTATCTAAATATGCATAACTAAGTAATATCTCCTGGCCACCAGCCAGCCAGCAGCCACATCAGGTGAATTCAACTGCATATTGGGGCACAAAAGAATGCTTCCAGCCCCTCCCACCAGCATGCAAGGCTGTGAGAAATCAAAAGCAGGGCCCTTGTGGCAATTTCTTGAAGAGCAAATATTATTCAACTCATTTGCAACAAGATATGATGACAGACAACCTGCTTCTGATTGTTACAGCTTCATTTGCTGGTGGGACAGAGCAGGAAGCGATTGCTTTAACCAATTTTAAATTATTTGTTTTTAAATTAGAGAGAGTTCGGATATGAAACCCCTGGCAACCCACTGTGAAAAAATTGTGAGGTGCTTTGGGGAAAAAGTTGTTTTAAAACGTGACACCATTCTTGTTACAGAGCCTAGGATAGTGTCCGGTGCACCATCTGTTCAGTCTATGTGGAATCAGTTTCAGTTACTGAGACCTGGTAATGTGAACAAGATGCTTGAAGTTTGACGCTTGGCTATCTTGGCTAAAAAGATCTAGTAGGCGTAGACTGACCAAGTAAACACCAGGAGTGTTTAATGCCTCATTACATCAGGCGGAGATAGCTACTGCCCTGAAAAAGGTGGTAGTGGTTCTCCTCCTGAGGACTTCCCTAGACCCAGAGGTATATGAGAACTACCGCCCAATTTCAAATATCCCCTTTTGGGATACAGTGCTTGAGTGTGTGGTGGATGGGCAACTTGGAGGAAATATTATCTGGACCCATTTTAGTCTGATTTGAGGCCAGGATATGGTACTGAAATGGCCTTAGTTGCTCTCAGGGCCAGCCTACTCCATGAGAAAGAGAGGTGGGATACTACTATGCTGATCTGTCTGGACCTTTTCAGTGGCTTTTGATACCATTTATATGATATCTTACTGATTTTATTGTAAGCTGCCCTGAGATCTTCAGATAAAGGGCAGGATATAAATATTTTAATAAATAAATAATAAAATACCCAATGCAGATCATTTACAGATCCATAACTCTAGGTTTCGCATCTGTAACTGCCATACAGAATGTCAACTAATAAATGTTGATTAAAGAGTTAATCACTTTACCATAGCACAGAGTGGAGACTTGTAAGTGCAAACAAATGGAGCTACTAGACAGCAAAACCAGTGCTTTGACCTTACCTTGTCTAATCTGAAATTTTGTGTTTGTTTAGGGCTTGTGTGAATGGGCCATGATCATTTTAACAGAAGAAATAAAAACGGTACTTGCCAAATAGCTATGCTGTTCAGTTAGTTTACTCATTCAAGTTGTGGTCATATCTGGAAGCATGTTCCACTGAACTCAGTGAGCTAAGTTGAGATGTTCTTTGAGTTATTTGTTATTTTGTATCCTGCCTTTCCCATTCACCATGTGGCAGGGAATCAGGTGATAACAGATGTTCATGTGAATCAGCCTATAGATTTCCAGGCAAACGTGTGGGAGGACTCAGAAATTATGAATATCAAAACAATCTGGTTTCTTATTGTGCTCCTGTTTTTGGCTGTTACTGTCTGCAATAATTTCCCACACTTGAAATCTCATCAGATTTGCTTTATGGTTTATTATTCCTGTTGGTTTATATTTGCAGTATAAATATGCCCAATTAGGCTCATCTTGTGTGCTGCATGAAAGAAGACTAAAATGCAGACATATGGTCATCATCATTGTAATTCCCAGAGAAAGCAGCATTTATTATAACTTAATATGCAGTTGTGACATTTACAGATCAGAAACTGTGGATGCATTTCAGTGTTGTGTCAATGGGTCATAAAAATACATTAGTACTGTAAAAGTTATCACAGAGGAAGGTGATGAAGAAGGAACATGTTTAGAAGATGTCTGTTGGTTGCCCTCATATTAAATATGCCTTGGAGAAGAGCTAGAAGGGCATTATTCTTCAGTTCATTTGTATGCACAGACTCAGAAGTCAACTATATCTCAAAAACAAGGGCCATACTTTCTAGACAATTGCAAGGGGAGCAATTCTGCCCAGCTCTGCTGCTGTGCATCCTCTCTTAATTTGAATTGGTCTTGTCCATCATGATTAAGCTATCAGTTATTAAGGAGTATCCATTAATATGAATATATAATCTCTGCAACATTTTAGCTAGGGATGCTGTGACTATCAGATAAGTGACTAGAAGGGGGATGAGGTTTGAAGCAGAAGGTGTTTTGGAACAGGGCTGATGATGAAGATGACAACTGGATGAAGAATCAAGCCATTTGTCTGTAACAGTCATCATTAGGATCTGATGACAAGTGGCAAGCAGATAGGTTTTGAGGAAGGCAGAAATGTCTACAGGACTAAAGGGATATGTTTGTAGTTCTACGGAATTGTCAATCAAGGAAAGCAATGAACACAGAAAATATAACTCAACTGGTTAGAAATTATAATAAATTTGCTTTACAGAAGAGGTGGGCAACCTGTGGCTTTTACATGTTGTTGGACTACAACTCCCATGACCCCTACCTAGCAGAGAGTGACCAGTTGCCACCTCCTGTACAATGAGGACCATTACAGTGAAATATTTTCTTTCCATTGCAGTCTTGACAATCAGAATATGAATGCCTATTCCTTGCTGTTCCCTCTACCTGATAGGCAGTCATTGGCTAGCCTCTGAGTCCACTGAATCACTGTTATGAATTCCTGGATGCCAAAGGACACCAGGCAAGATCATAGCTCCATAGCATCCAGGGATGAATTTATATTGGGCTATTCACATGCTGCACCTGTTTTGGGAATGGTGTTCAGTACCTTGGATAGCTTCTGCAAAACCAGAAATAGATCCTGTAAAATCTATTACAGAAACACTGCTTAGAAGTAAGGGAGCCACCAGCCACCTTGAAGGTCACTGTGATCTGCTAGATCTTCCTGAGTTTAACCTTAAGTCATGGTACAATCTTGTTTTCACTGTTGTCATCAATTTTTTTTCCTAGTACAATGAAGTACTATTGAGCATCAAAAACTTCATAAAAGCTTTGATTTATAGATCTATGCATATCAGAACAAACCTTTGACTGCTATTCATTTAAGATCCTTTTTGTCTTTGATGCTGTGGCATCTGGAATAAAGGGTTAATACTACTATGGCTATTGTATTAGATTCATCACCAGGCTTTTAAAATATGAAGGACTAAATTAGGGACTCAGAAAGGACAAAATGAGAGAGCGGGGGAATTGAATCAGATAGCTCACTAGAAAAATGAATTTAAAAATGATATCAGATATTGGTCTATCTTGGCACAGCTCTCCAACATCTTCCAAAGGCCTATTATTTAAGGTCAGTCTAGCTGAAAATGGAAAAGACTGAACTTGAGAAAGAAAGATATAGTTGCAGGGACTCCTGGTTCAAATGTCAATTAGATGATGAATGCTGCCTTGGTGTTACTCTTAACTTTAAAGGACCTAACCAAGTTACTGTAGCTTATCTCTAACACTGGTTCAGTACCTTGGGTAGCACGTTTAAAATCTGGAGTGAATCCAGAGCAGAATCCTCACCCCACTGATACTGGAGCTACTAGCTTCCTCTGGGATAGGAGAACATGCGTTAGGATTTTGAGTGCTGAGACCATTTGAAAATAATATGTGATAGAAAAAGGAATAGAGACTGGATGAATATGGGATGTGAGGTCAGTGGAGTGAGAATGTACAGGAATTAATTAAAATATATCAAATATGTTCTATAATTATGTCATTGTAATTCATATTTATTCTAAGTGGTCAGTATATATTTTTGCATTTCCCATTGGTGTTTCCTAATTAACTGTCATCTGTGCCTGGGCAATTTAAAAAATATTTTCTTTTATAATATAAAATATGAAGGTGAATATAAAAACTTGCTGTGTTATCTCCTTGTATATTTGCTTGCTTACTGGTCACCTAGGACATGCTTATCTTGCTGTGCTATATCAAGTTTGTGTTTTTTCAGTTTGCCTTCTGCATATAAGATTGCTCACTGTAAAGGCCTCATGCCTTATATTAGCTCATTTCTTTGTTTTTAACAAGAACGTGTTGAGTATTTTGTTTATGCACATCTTGTGTCCTGCTTGCTGCAAGTATTGCCTTTTCACATAATAATTATAATTTAAAAATTCAGTTTAATAATAATACTATATGAGTCCTTCAGAAATTTCACAGTATTTTTGTTCAGTTAACTGGGATAAGTACTGTTAGGACAGTCCTGCACAGATTTACTAAGAAGGCAGACCCACTATGTTAATTGGGGCTTACTCTTAAACAGAATACATACAATGGCAATCTGAGGCTAGAATATTGTTGATATACTGAATCATCATAAACAGTGGGGACAGGATGGAAAAGGCCATGGGTACTGCAGCTAGGAAGGCAGGCAGGCACTGGAGAAACAGGTATCTTAGAGCTGCCTTCCTTCATCACTGCTGCAAAAGCCTGTTAGCATAATGCATCAACAAGATTCCAACCTGAATCATTTGGCTGCAGTCTAAAGAAGTCATGCTCATAGTACTTGAAACTGATGCAAGTGCTCAGAGCACAGTGCATGTCAAAGAGAGGAACAGTTCAGTTTATGGAATGTGCACAGCAATAAAGAAATTTTCAGAGTGAGTTTCTGATGCAGCCTGATTCCCTTACCCACGTGTCAATGACTTCTTTGGGCTATGTGCACTTTCTTCAGCATTAGACTGGCAGTGTGATTGCTGGACACATCCACATTGCTGTTACAATTTTCTCTGCCTATTTGAAAAGATAATTTGAAACACACAAAATGGTTTATTTCAGACTATACATGGAATCATGTCTGTGTCAAAAACCAGCATGTCAGGAAGAGGACTAGGCTAGTATCCTCCTATTCATGGGAAATACAACAGTGATGAGAAAAGTGTGGGCCCCTAGATGTCAGACCATGATCTGATCATCCTTAGCTTTGATGGCTGGGACTGACGGAGTCGCAGCCCAAAATTTTCCCCAACCTAATATAGGGAAAATATAAAGCCTAACACAATTTCATTAAGCGTTTGGCTTGGCTAAGAGATCCTGTTTGGCAACATATCTGATCTCCACAGTGCGCAAGCACAAAATGCCTCAGCTGCTTTCTTATTTGAATACAAAACTAAAATATACCCTTGCAGGACCATCGTCCATTGTGCAAACAACATGTCTGACTTCCCCATGTTTAGGGGTATTCAAGAGAAAAGAAACTGCCTTTTCCCAGGACACTACTAGCCTATGCCCCAGATTGTCCCATACAGCATCAAAGACAATATTAAGTTCCCTTAGCAACTTGTTGAGTTATCTAGTATGTATGAGTTCTGCAAGCCACAGACCTGATAAAAGTGACCATAGCTTCAATGCTGCCCCATCACCTGGGCACTGCAGATGTTCCAGACTTTGCCAAACAGATGTGGATCATATATAAGCTAGTGGGAGCAATGCTAGCCATGCACATTCTCAGAATGTCCTTCACATGCTTTCTCTGTAATGCACAAGACAATATATTTCAGTCTAGTCAGTTGACAGAGTCTATGAACATAATCCTGGTGGCCTGAACATGGGAAAGTAAAAGCAGCTTCTGTAACCCAACTTCCAGCATGGCCACTAGTTGAGCCATGACTAGAGATTTCAGTGCAGTTGCTCCCAAGCAAATGCACTGATGGAGGAAGTATCTTTAAGAGGAAAATCCTAACATCCTTCCTCTCATTCATTGCTTTCCATAACCAATTCAAAGACACTGATTTGTTTTTCTTTTTCCTTCTCACTCCATCCTGCAGCGAACGTATGTGACAATGAACTTCAGATCTGCCAGAATGGAGGAACGTGCGAGAAGAATGTACGCTGCCTGTGCCCACCAGCCTATACTGGTGTACTATGTGAGAAGCGGATTTGTGAAGTGGAAGGTTGCAACACCGGGCAAGAGGCATTAATATTACCATACCTGACACTTATATTACCACTGATTGCTCCATTAGGATTAAGTGGGTTTTTCCTATTCTAGGCTATGCAGCTTGAGAGGCATCGACTTCAGACTGCTTTAAAAAAAAATAAAAAAACAGACACAGGAAAGGAAAATAAAAGAAAGAGAGGACAACAGAAGCAGCAACAAGATGCTAACACATCTTTCAAAAATAATTATAATAATAATAAAAGGGGGAAGTGTAAAATCTCCATACATATATAGACTTTAAAAAGGCCTAATTGAACTAAGCCATATCTATCCGTTGTTGACAACCCAGCGAGTCAAGACTGTTACTTTCTGACTCAAGCTTTACATGGACAGCTGCTAGTACTGTTACTACTAATCACGATGCCAGCTGCAAAAGCTTACCCGAGGATTGAAAAGGCTTTGGTCACCACCACCCCCTGGACAGGAATACAATAAAATGAAAACCGCAGAACCTTGCTCCTTCAATCTGGTGCACAACTGTACCTCTTCCCAGTGTGTGGGCCAACCAAATAGAGGCATTCTTTGCTGTCAGTGCATTGTGGGTATAAGGAAATCTGTTTCAAAGCTGCCATATTGGCCTGCTTCAGCCCCCCCCTCGCCCCAAATCCCCTTCCAACTGTGCTTTAGTGAACGTTGCTCTGTAACCCTTGTTGGTTGAACGATTTCTTTGTCCAATGTTAGTAATGCACTTGTGTATCAGCCCCTCCTCAATAAATCTCAAGCTGGTCATACCCTTGTATATCTTAGAAGCACTGCATCAAGTCAATGCTGTGCTGACCTATTGTACAAGAGTGGCTATAGAACAAAAGAAGAGTGTATTTATCCTTTTGTATTCAAATGAAGTTATTTTTCTCGACTAACGTAAGACGTAGACTTTTTGTATTATTGACAATTTGTGTTAACAGATGATTTATTAATGTACTTTAATCCTAATCAGATAAAGGTGGGGGGAGTTGATTTTTATTTCATTCTCTTTCTTTTCTTCTTTTCTTTTTAAGTTTTCCTTTCATTTAATTGTGCAGAGATTTCTCTGTATGACAACGTGCTGGCATCAAAGAATATCAGTTTACATATTATAGCAAGTGTAATAAGATTCCACCAAAGGACATTCTAAATGTTTTCTTGTTGCTTTAACACTGGAAGATTTAAGAGAATAAAAATTCCTGCATAAACTATCCCAGGATTTAGTATTGCACTTTCTTAACTGTATTTTACCAGATGAGTGAAATGGGTACTGAAATACAGAATTGTACAGGAACAGCAAAACATATGTAAATCTTCATGTTAAATCAGTACAGGCTTCTCAGATGGAAGGAAAATCTTTATGGGATGCAGAGATAATTATTAGGGATGACAAGACAATGGCAGGTGCTGTTTAGACTAGTAGACAAGTGGACAAGCTCAGTTCCTCCTAATCAATTCAAGTTACACCACAATTCCCCAGGGATGGCCCACTTTTGGTCTTCCAGATGCTGTTGTACAGCAGTTCACATCTGCCCTACTGTGGGATGATGGAAGCTGCCATCCAAAAATACCTGGAGAGCGAAAAGTTGTCAGTCGATGCTGTATTCACTAATTCTAGAAGTAAGTCCTCTTGAATGTAATTATTTCTGAGTGAACATGGGCAAGCATGCATTCAAATTCACTGGGAAAATATTGTTATGATTTCTATTTCACTAAGGTATTCACTAACACACATTGGTGAAATCCAACATTGTGCTAGGAGAATTTGCCTCTTTCCCTCCCTTCTCATTTCAGGCCCCCAAACCCCATAAATCCCAACTCTCTAGATCAGATTTTAAAGGCATAAAGACATAGGATGAATCACTCCTCACTCTGTAAAACTGATGAAAGTTGTTCAGCCAGGGAATGGGGTTTAACAAATGCCATGACACATTTGTAGGGCTGAAAGAAAAATTTGGAAGCATTTCAAAACCACAGTTAAAATTTTAATGTTGATGCTTTGCCTCAGAATTCCACATTTGAACTTCAGAATGAAAAAAAAAATGACCTCAGAATTCAACAAACATCTTCTTATTGGCTTAATTAAATAAATTATGTTAACATAAAATGTACTGAAATATTGCATTAAGTTATGTATGAGAAAGTGTTGTAACAATTGCTCTTGCGTCTGCTGTCAGATTGTGCCAACTTTTACTATTTAATTGTATATTGCTCCTTTGGCGAAGAAGTTCTCAAATGGCTGACAAAACATAAACAACAATGGAAACGTGATAGCATGACCAATTGATTAAAACAGTAATAAAAGCAGACTCAAGTACCATTTAAAACAGTTTTAAACATTTGAACCTGTCAAAAGAATAAAAATGTTTTTGCATGCTCCTGAAAAGGTAAATGAAGGTACTGGGAAAACTTGTAGGGGAGTGATTTCCAAGAAAAGATGCCATCACCAAGCAGGTCCTTTCTCCAAATGACAGCCACCATACTTGAGATGGCGAGTGATGGAAAGCGTCTATTGAATTTGGGAGAAATCCAGACTGATGTGGAATGAGATGGTTGTCATAGTGACTCAGAGCAATTGTCAATTGTTGATGGAAACAGGATACTAGATCTCCAATGCTGTCAAGTATTGAGGGATACCTGTTGGATACTGACTGCTCCTGCATGCGAGCTGTGAAACTTCAGATATGCTGGCTGGTGTTGCAATACCTTTGGATGTCAAGTGATGATGCTGAATGTCAAGTGTTTATTAAATATTTGCACAGTGGAATAATACTGTCAAAATTCTCCCAATAGTTATTTCAAGGAGATCTTGGCAGGGCTAAATTTATTTTCCTACATAGTTGCCTGAAGTAGGCAGTTCCATAATTAACGATTCTGTTCTCTGACTATGTTGATTGTCAGTGCTGGGGATCAGCAAAGAAATTCTCTAGGGTCCCTACTATTGTAAGTAAGTAGTTTTAAGGTACACTAGCACTCTTCTTTCTTTTACCTATGGCCTGTTTGTCACTACAGTTGGGATCAGTATAGATGCAGCAAGCAGGAGATACCTTTGTTTTACAGGACTAGTTGATAGAGTGGATAAAGAAAGTGGGGTACAACAGGGCCCCAGTAATTTACTTGGCACAGTGGATAGCAGCCAGCATGGCAACTGTGGCAACAGCCTGTACAGCACAACTTCTCAGCAATTTGGAAACCTGGCAAGTCAAAGAATAAACCCACATGGAGATTTCAGTTTCCAAACTTCTTTCTATACATGCAGCTATGAATATTAAATTTTATTCTGAATGCTTATTCTGTAAACAAGGCCAGTTACTCAAAGAGAAAATGGTATAGACTTATCAGCGCTAGAAATGGCAGTTGACTGACTGACATCACCCACAGCATTATTTCACAGTGTTGTGTGAGAGATCCTCCACAGTTTGATTTGTATATGTGGTAAGAGATGAATCACACCCAGCATATAATGTGGAACAGAAAACATAGAACAAATTCCTATTGGTCAGGTTGAACTAGAATGGACCCATTGAATCAATTGTTGCATGGTGAGTGAGTAGCTGCAATCCAGCCTCACCTCAGGTTAGCATAAATATCTGCACGGTGACCTATTCCACTCTGCCAAATGTCCTCTCCCAACTTACAGAAATGTCCCTGAAGCCACCCCGCATGGTCACTCCATGTTTAACAGCGTGCACGCAGGTTTGGAAAAGTGTCTGGCTATGTGCCTATAGCCAGATCTGCAGAGATCCCCACATGGATCACAGTTGTGGAATACTAACTCCCGCAGACCCTGAAAATGCATATCCACATCTATAAGGAAATGGTAGGTAAATTTATTTGATTCAGTAGGTCTGCTCTAGTTGGAATAAAATGGGCTTTAGGACATAGTGTGATTTCTGTGTTTTATAAAAGTGTTTTTTAAATGCACGTCACTGAACAAGTTCAATTATTGTCATGTTTTGTGGGAAAAGAAAACTTGAATTACAGTCTAGGATGGCACAGTTGGGTTTGCAATGATTAAATAACCTGGCTCACAAACTGTTGAGAGGATTTGGAAGTGTACATTAAAGAACTGAGTCAAAGGGAAAAAAAATATGGATCTGCATTTGGTTAGAATGTAATCATAAGCCGGAAGGACTTCAGTACAGGATGTAAATGAAAACCTTGGAGCTAACATCTTTGTGAAAATTGGTATTCCTTGTTTGATGCACTTTGTAAGCTTGTATGTAATTACCATGGGCTGAAACCCTCAATCATGGTATACATTATGTAACTTTACATATACTTAGCTATGTAGCAGAGGTGCTGAGAAATCCTGTTGTTGTTTTTATTAAGCATTTTCCAATATAATAAAAAATGAAAAGATGTACAATCAGAATAAAGAAACACACACCCCAAAAAAAATAGTACAAGAAACAAGAAGACAGTAAAGATAGTGAAGAATAACAGGGGGGAAAGGATATACAGTCAGCCCTGCACATTTGCAGGTTTGATGTCCACAGATTTGATTTGTTTATATGCAAGTTTCTACAACCCCTGCTCCCCTTTGCACCAGGCATGTTTTCTCCAGGGGAACCGTCCCTCTCAGCAGCTCCAATTAGGTCATGCAGCTGTTTAAAAACCTACCTCTGGTTCTCTTCCTCCTCCACCAGCCACTGCCTGGCCAGCTAAGGACGCTCAGCACAAATTCTCTCCCATTGCCCCACACAAACCAAAGTAAGATGAGCAAGATAGAGGAAGTAGAGGGCCACCAAGCTGACGACCACCTTTTCCCTCTCCTTCCCCTGACCTGGTTTGGACCCTGGGTGCCCACTCTCCCCACCATGTCTTGGCCCCGTTTCCACAGATACACACGTACAATTTTGATATTTGCAAATTTTTCACTTTTGCAAGGCTCCTGTGCCCATAACCCTAGCAAATATGAAGGGCCAGCTGTAAATTTGACTTTCAACTTTCCTAATGATGATTATACATGACTTTGTAAAATAACTTCTCCAATTGTAGATACTATTCATATAGTTCTACTGCTTATTTTTCTCAAGAAATACTAGTTATCAAAACCTACAGTTCCATATTTCTCTTCTCTCCAGTTCTCTTTTTCTAGAAAACAAGGGGAAATAGAGAAATAGAAAAAAGAACTCCTGTTAGTGAATTGCAAAGATGCTTAATGAGACACTGGCAACAAGATCCCAATGAGCATTGGTGCTCTCCAACCAGTGTCCCGATGTATAATGTGACTGATGTGTATCATTTCCCAATGCACATTGCTCACTGTGCTGATCCCCCTACCTAGCCCTTTAGTGGATATTGACATTATGGATCTGCCTAATTCTAATTCCCACAGGTGTACACCCACTTATGAAGGCATAAGTCCCTAACAGGATTCTGGCCATTGTCTTTCAAATTTTTACCAGTCTATTGCTATTTAAAAAGTTGCTTGGGAAGGTTCCAGTTATGTAGTACACTATTTACAACAACATAAAATTTATGGGGGACTCCATGGTTCTCTGATTGAAAATGAAGGTCAGGGACAACTTTTGTAGTTACAGGCTACTGTGGGGAAAAAACCTGGCATCAATCAGTCAAATCCTACAACTTCAGCACAATTCAACTTTGCCACCAAAGATGGGAGTATGACCCAGTATGAGCACAAATGTGCCAACAATAATAGCAATTGTTGGGGCAAATTAGGTGGGACTTTTTGCAAAAGCAAAACATACCACCTACTGATAAATGTATGTCTTGGATCCACAAATATTACAAGTATATCTTTGCCCCACAATATTATATATCCCATATATTGTCAGACAATATTGTATATCCTATATATGGATAGATACACATGTGCACACATATTGCATAGGACATATAATATTGCACAAAATTACACTTGAGGAAGGTTTGGATATTCATTTGTTAAGAAGGGCTCTTAGAACAAAATTTGAGAATTCTTTTAGAGTTCTTCCTTTTTCTCAATTTGGTAGTTTACCTCAGATCAAAAAATGTAGTTAAAATACACAAAATACAAACATCTAAAAGTGATTAAACTATCAAAAAAATTAAAATCAATTAAAACATAAACCATTTAAACACAGACTCACACTCCCTCACATCAATTAGAAATATTCGGCCATTGCCTAATCAGTAATTAGTAACTGTGTTTCCTGTCACACATGCTTATAGATTTGATTTCACTGAAACAAAATTTTCAGATAGATCCTAAACCCTTGTCTACCTAAGACAATCTACGAACAGCTCCTACCACACACACACACACACACACACACACAAAAGAGCTGCACAATTTAACTTCCGATAAAGCCAGATTTAGTATTTAGGAAAGTGTCAAAATATACAGCAGCAAGTATGGGGAAAGTGCTGCTCCAGCAAATAAAGTTTGTTTTAAAGTATTGCCCAAGGTGTAATAAATTCTTGTTTCTGCCTTTTATTAGCCCAATTACTGCATGTGACAGTGAGAAAGAGGGAGCAAAAAAGCAAAGGCAAAAATACCAACCACAGCAATGTTTCAAAGACAAAGAAAGAATCAAAAGGTGGCAACATAGAGTGAATTTTCTTAGGAGAAAGATATTCCATCACACGTAATGCAAATATTTTACCCATATAATAGCCTGGAATGGAAAACAATTAATCAGCACAGACAGAAAGCCCAGGAGAAACAGGTTATTTTGTTCTCTCTAGGCTCTGTAGTCTCTGAATCAGGGAGTCTGTAGTCTTTGAACCTTCTTTGATAGACTTGCCCCCATCTCCAAAGAATAATAATTCGGCTGGCAAATACTCCATAGGAACAACCACCAGGGGAGAAGGCTGTCTTATTGGTTTTGTTTCTCAGAAAGCCAATATAAAGAATGACAACAGCAGCAAAATGGGTGACATTTGGGGAGATTTCCACAACAGCGCAGCTGATGGACTGTTTGTTATTCGCACCACCAGGCTCTTTGGGTGTACAGGAATAAGACAAGGCAAAGATAAATTAAAGTTTTTGGCCGACTGCCAGCCCCAGCCTACACAAAATTGTAGATTTACGCCAGCCGCGCACTCGTGACAATAAACAGAAAATTATATTGCAGCCTCACAGAGGAGCAAAAATGCAAATACAGCTGACTGGCACATGGCACCCAGGATTACTTATAATTAAAGTGGATTTCTAATATTAAAATGTGGAATTTAAGCTGCCTGAAAATATATTAGCACAAAAACACATACATACACACACACACACACACCCCAAATGTCCTACACAGTCTGTGTAATTATCAGAAAAATTTACTTCAGCCATTGTTCTACACTCAGAACTTTGCAAAAATATCCAGGAGATGCATTTGGATTGAGCAACTACCAAACCAAGGGCAAATTACACTGAGTTTTGTGTCTTAACTCATTTTGACCAGTAGTTTGCTTTATGAAGAGATTCTTATGCACAATATAGAATTTTTACTTTTCACATTTTAAAGAATATGGCTGAAATCCTGTATCTTAACTAAGTAACTTTTCCTGTCCTGCCTCTTCCAAGTCTGATGGAAACATTCAGTCATGGTCTGATTGTCAGCAAAATATCCTCCCCATGCAGTTGGGTTTTTTTGTGGGGGGGAGTCATAATTGCAGGAATAGTGTCAAAATCATCACTTAAGTAGTAATTGTGAATATGAAACAGTCACACTTAAGTAACTGTTATTTAGAAGTTACTAGTGTACTTAATTATAAGTATAGATATAGGATGCTAGCCATAATCTGCAGGGAATTAATATATTATATTATGAATATTAATGGTAATCAAGGTAAGTTTCAATTTGTTATCATTTTTATGGTGTAGTTGTATGGAAAACATCTTTCTGTGGCCTGCCATGCACTTGTGGTTGACTCCTCTCATTGATTTTTTGAGAAATGTGGAAGGGTTTTGTTTGTTTGTTTTAGGCTAGGATACCACAAAGCCTTAAGGGACCCTGAGCATGGATTTTGGCCATACTGGCTGAAAAATTCTGAAGATTGCAGTCCCTTCTCCCCCAAAATCCTAAAGTTTATGTTTCAGTAACAACAGCCTCTAGCTAATAGTGAACCATCTTTGAAACTAAGTTTGTCATGAAAGTTGACTTTTCCAGAAAATAACAAATACCCCCCATACCAAAAGCCTTGGGTATCCTTACTGATACTCTTTGAGTGCTGACCAATATGGGTGTGCATGAAATGATTTTAGGAGTATGCCCTTTTTTCAAGCCAAATTGAAAAACAGATCAAACAGGATTCTTTCATTCCACTTGCCATGAGATGGGTGACACTCTGGCCACAAAAAACAGTGACAACAACTGTACACTTGACCCTCATTTCTCCTTGAAGTTGAAATTTAAGTGGGAGTACTTTTTCAAAAGAGCCCCTTTTTGTTCCCTCTCTGCCCTCGATTTGTTTTATACATTGATTATTAAATCATTTTCTTGGTGTTCTTGGTTTGGGAGGTAAGAGCAAGTTAACTTATGTGGAATGTTTGAAATCTTGGGGTAGCATATTTGTTTGATTTTCTTCCCCACCAGGACACATCCTTTCTTCAAATTCCCAAGAGTTTGTATTGAGATAGTCAGATTTTAGAGTGACAGCTGTCCCTTTGCTTTGGAGGCAAATTTAGGAGATGCTTTAGAAAATCACATAATCATTGAAAGGACTGCAAAGATCATCTAGTTCCATCCTGACTGGTCATTAATTCCACTATTATAGCATCTCTACTAGGTGTCCATCCACCCCCTCCTTTTAAGCCTCGTCCTCTTTCTCCCCATCACACAAAGAATTTTCTTCTACATTTAATTATGCCTCAAATATATTTCAGAGTGATGCGTTTAAGGGGTGGTTTGGCTACCATCTACAAAATTAGCACCTCTCTCTGCATGTTTCTCACATAACACTGGGACCCCCATTCCTACATTCAGTGTTCTATATACAAGTTGTTAAACTGATGTCTGGACAGGCATTCTTTCACTGCATTTGCAAATATCTGCTTTAGACCAGCTCTTCTCATCTGTTAGCTCTTTTACTCTTTGTATATTAAATTTGGCCATTGTTTTTCTGTGGAGGGGATAATAGAATCCCTGAACATGTCAGGCCAATGGAAAATCTAGGTGTGATGGAAAATGGTGCAATGGAAAGTCAATCAAGTGCTCATGCAGAGAGCATGATTGTGTGTGTGTGTGTATCGGTGAGTGTTTAGAAAGCAAGATGAGCCCCTGTTAACATGATGAATCCAAGTGGATAAGAAATTCTTGAGTAGGGCTCAAGATTCTTTGAACTGGCTAAAAATCAGATATGAATGCCAGGTCAAGAAATTCTCAGAACCATCTAAATGAGTATATGCAATGTGGACTCATGTACATTGTAAAATGTGAGCATCCTTTATGAATGGGGTACAGCAATAACTTTCAAAAATGTGTAGCCACTGAATCAGGGATAGGAATCATGCAGGCCACCAGATGTTGTTGGACTGTAATCCCTAACAACCCTAGCCAGCATAGGTAATAGTGAGCTATGCTCTGAACTGCAGTCCAACAACATCTGGAGAACCACATTATCATTTTTATGGCATGAAATTAATATTCTGTTTGTTGCATTACCCTATGATCTAATTCCCATTGTATGTTGGCCAAATGAGGCACACCACAAATCATACCTTTCTTCCAATGCTCACATTATTTTCATGCATCTTAGTAATGCAGCACAATGTAACAATATGGTTTGTCAAACATATACTGGTGTGATTTTTTTTTTCACTGTACTGGTAAAATTTTGTCACCCTACAACTATCATTGATATTTTGCCATCTATTTGCTGATTAGCTTTAGCCATCCCTATTTTGTTTCTCTTGTAGCCCATAATAGAAACAGAATGGATGTTTTGGGTAAATTAATTCCATTAGTTCCATCTAAGACTCTCTGCTGCTAAGCTCTGTCCAGTTTGTTCTGATCAGAAATCTAGAACATAATGAGACTATATTTTACTTCAGACTAGAACATTCAGACTAGAAAATGACAAGGAGATTAGTTACACATTTGTACGTACAATCAAAACCCATCAGATATACATAGATACATGAACTAGGCAGTTGCATGACACTGCATGGGAAACCCACATAATACATGACTATGTTGATTAATTTTTTTGTTGTTGTTCTGTTCATGAATTTTTCAATATAAGGGTTTTTTTGTTTTTTGATTGGGTTTTCTTTTTCATTTTAAGGATAATGACAAACAGAGGAAAACATAAATGTTATAGTATTGAAAGGACATAAACAAGAAGAAAATAAAAATGGTTATATTACATTTAAGTGTAATTTTTGCCAGAATAATCTTTAAAATATTATTTCTTCTTCTTGAAAGGTGAAAAAATAAGCCAAATCTATTGGCAGTTTGGAGAGTTTCTGAATGGTTTTTTATAGAGATGATGGCCAAGATCTTACATCATTATTGCATACAGTAAATCTGTACTCTCATTGTTATGTAGCGGTTATGTTATGCCACCAACATAGTACAACCAACTGT
This sequence comes from Ctenosaura bakeri, assembly GCA_948474755.1. Taxonomy (NCBI): domain Eukaryota; kingdom Metazoa; phylum Chordata; class Lepidosauria; order Squamata; family Iguanidae; genus Ctenosaura; species Ctenosaura bakeri. The sequence goes on from CAOLHI010000677.1 coordinate 542,987, forward strand.
TTATCTGCCAATATGCATATTCCCTTGTGCAATGAGGAACACATATTGGATGTTTGGATGTTTCTGGAACCTAGCTGAATAAAGTGGGAAATGGTGACTGTGGAACTCCACTTATATAACCATGAAGTAAATACATCTGTTGTACAAGAGTGAAAACAAATAATACAATAACATGTAAGAATATGACTCAGGAAACTGACACATGTGAATGGTGCCAGCAGGTTTCTGGCCAATGTGCTTAGTCTCTTTTCTATAATCGGAGGGAAAAGGCTGATAAGTATGGCTGTGCATGTCTCCCATTTATATAATGAAACCAGGCTACGTCGTGTAAAACTCAGAAATCTTACCTTTACCTTTAGCAAATTGAGACTGATGCATGAGGGGTTTTGTCATGGTTTTTTCTTACACAGCTCCATATCAGAAAAATTAAGCTTAGAAGCTCTAACATTTTCTAACGTTTAACTTTTACCTGACAAACTGCATCCTCATAAAAATTATTAATTACTGTTATGTCTTGCTCCTTCCAGCTTCTTACTGGAACTAAGGCTGGTATGACATATGCAGTCTGACTTATAGGGCATTTCTACACTACACTGTTCTAGTGCTATCATTCCACTTTCAACATCCTGTGTAATTCTGGGATTTGTAGTTTTTTGAGACCAAAGAGAATTCTAAATGTCTCTCCCTAAACTTCAAATCCCAGGATTCCAAACGATGTTGAAAGTGGAATAATAACAGCATAGTGTGGAAATGGCCTTAATCTTTGCTATTTCCACAAATATCTTGTTTTGAAAAGGTAGCATAGAAGTGATGGCCTTTAACACACAGATATACAACATTTGCTGACTGTACATTAGTATTGTTTGTACTCATACCCTTGCCAAATGTTTGCCCATTTGTAATCACAAGGAGTCAAACGAAGAAGACAGCATTGCCTAAGGCATGCTCCCAATCACACCACAGGTAGAATCCTTGGTATGATATATTATCCAAACCCATTCTCTATGAAGTTTAATATGATAAGAAATGTTTACATGTGGTCAGAAGGGTTTAAGTATTTTTTTTTCAAAGTTAATCAAATCTGAAGCATTTCAGCTGGCAATACGGCAGTCTTGGCAATGAAGTTATGTTATAGCTAAGTTTCTGAAGCATGATGGTAATGCTTTGCTCCTGCCACATGATATGACATCAGGATCCTGTGTTTGCTGCTGTAATAGCAGTGAATGTTGCTTCTGTTAAAATTTAGAACCAACAACCTAATAACCATCGTCCTATGAATAAGGACCAAGCACTTTAAAATGTGCTTGCGGCATCTCCAAATACTGACAAGATGTTCCAATACATGGTTGAATATCAGCTTTAAAATATGATACCAGGGATTCTGTTTGACGGCCTAAGGGCAGATAACAGCAGGATTTTCTTTTAAAATCTGAAGCCATGACACACTGAAATCCACTTTGAACTACTCTGTCATTTCTTCTCATAGGATGTACATTTCAATTGAGGACTAATATTAATTGCTCAGAAGAATAAATGTAAACATTTGCTCTAAAGCTTTCCCAAAATGGCAGGCTAGTGTAATACAGAATCTTGCACTAGACTTAACATAAATATACACTGTTTCTTCACATAGCTGAGGTCTAATTCTTGCTTTCTACTCAGCTTTCAAAACTCAAGTTGATGCTCATTTTTGAACAACAGCAAGTAATGGTTCAATCATTTGAGTAATAGCACCAAGTCCCAGCCAAAGGGAAAAAAAATAATTCAGTGGCCAAATAGGCCAGTAATGGACAGTTCAGAGAACAAGTCTTCGCTCCAATAAAGCTTGGACTGAGGAAGAAAGAAAGTTTGCTGGAGCTCCCTCCTCTGTATGCATATACCTTAACTTGTTTTTTTTTTTCCTTCCCTCCACTTGTCTCTGTTTTGCATTTCTTCACCTGTTCTTCCATTTGTGTAAAAGCTATGCAAGCTCAAAGAGTTTTCTTTTTCAGTGTCTGAGGGATGAGACACTATCATGTTTACCCATTCACAAAGTCACAGTTGTTTATTTTTTATACTGTGCACGTTGCAATGCTTGTGTGCAAGTTTTAAACAAGCAAGGGATATGGCAGTCTCACATTTCTCTGACATAAAATGAAATAGGTTAGTTTATAATTAATGATTTAATCCTGTCTTTGCTTTGCCCTCTTGTCTGAGGAAAAGAAAGGAAAAAAAACCTGGATGGTAAGTCCAAAAGTGGCAACATTTAAGATTAACTGATAATTTTATTAACTTCCCATAATTGCTACTGAAATAAGTTATTTTCTATGATATGTAATTATGGCAATATTCAGACTTGCTGAGGAAAATTAGAGAGATTTCAAAAATAAAAAAAATGATCACTTTCTTCTTCGTGTCATAAAATTTTCCTCAGATGTAATTTTTCCCTGTTTGTTCATTAAAGAACTAAAAATGTGCAGATTCCATTTGTATCCCTGACATTCCCACACATGGAAGAGTTTATGCATAAAAAGTAGCCATCATTTAACAAGGATTATTGGAAAGAGTTGGGGAAAGATACTTGTGCCTACAACCCAAAATACTAAAATGCTTCAGAAAGGTAATATATTGTCAGCAAAGCAACTGCAGAAAAGTAGTGCATGTCATTTAAAAACTTTTTTTTTAATAAAATACCAGGTTCTAATTTTGACTGTTTTTCAGGTACAGCCCCAGCTTGTGGACCAGATTTGCGCACTTAAACATACTCTCTCTCTCTCTCTCTCTCACTCTCTCTCATACACACACACATGGAACACTTATTTATGTGCGTGTTTTGTCTTGGTGAACAAAGGCACTCATCTTGAAGAGCAATACCTAGTTATTTTATAGTACAGCTAGATAGAGTGATGACTAATTGCTATACAGAAAGTGAAGTTAATTAATGCAAGACATTGGGCAATCTGGAGGGCAATCATGCTGGAATAGAAATAATGCATTTAAAAAAAAATAAATTAAACACCTATCACTTATCAAAGTATTTTTAAAAGTGGCAGTTCTAAAGTATTTAATGCCAAGAACCTTTCCTCAAAATGGTGGATGGAAGAATCCTCTTCCCCTTTCCATTCTTGAACCATCTGTGACAGACACACTATTTCTGGTATTTCACTTGTTGCACAAAGTGTCACAATTTTATTCTCAGCACTTCTTATCTACAATATAGGAGGTACCTCACCCCCCTTTTTTTTAATCAGCCTGTGCCTCAGCTAGCTCATGCATTCAGAGGAATCACATCTATTTGGATTGTTAATTGCTGTGTAATTTAAGGGGTTGGTTTAGGTGGGTTGGTGGGTGGGGAGGATTGGGTATGTTTTTAATGTCTTTTAATGTATAATGTATGTTGTTCACCGCCTCGATCCATGTGGAGAGGCGGGATACAAATAAATTATTATTATTATTATTATTATTATTATTATTATTATTATTATTATTATTATTATTATTATTTGATACTTATCACACCATTGTATACAAATATTAGGGGACCACAGATCACAGGAACCCTTTCAGAAACCAGTAAGGAATCCTTTCAGAAATCAGGTGCACATTTCTCAAGGGCATAGTGGAATGGAAACAGATACATAGCACTTCAGATCATCTCCCTTCGTCTGATAGTTGCTGCTCAGAGAATATCAGGATCGTATGGATGTCTGCCAGAAAACTCCATGGTCATGTATTACTTCTCAGTGGGACTGCTAGTGGAGGAATGCTCTGTTGGTAAGATTTTAACATACATGAATCCAGTCTGGGTAATCTCTTCTAGTATTTATCACACCACAGGTAGTGGAAGCAACAAGCTGCCGTTGCCCTCTCACCGTGCAGCCGTAGATTTATGTGGATATTACATGAAGAGAGTAGTGCTAAGCAACTAACTTCACCGCCAGTCCATTTCTAGGGCCCCAAACTGATTATTCAGTTGGGTCTTTTCACATCTCAGGCCATTTCCATACCTTACCTGATCCTGTTGTCCTCCTGTCGTGATCCCAACAGTGCCTTTGCTGGGAAGGGAGCATGACAGGAACACTCCCCTCCACACTCGACTGGTTCCCTGTAGAATGGAGTGCCTTCCACAGTGCAGACATGCTAACTGAGCTCATGTCCAGGCAATCAACATTTGCCAAGCTGGTTCACATGGGTCTTTCAACTTTTATAGAGTTCCTGATGCAACTTAGGCCATTTCTGCATGAGACGGTTATAGTGCTATGATTCCACTTTCAACATCCTGTGGAATCCTGGGGTTTGCAGTCCCTCCCTCAACTGCAAACTCCAGGATTCCATAGGATGTTGAAAGTGGAATCATAGCGCTATAACCGTCTCGTGCAGAAACAGTCTTAGAGTTCACTATTTCTGAATGGCTGGGTGTCAACAATATTTCTGTGGGGGTTTTTTTCAGAGAAACAGGACAGCTATAAAGCATTTGACACCTTTTCTGTCATTTTTGTTACATGTATTAATGCTTGTGTAATTTGTGCTGTATTAAGCCTCCAAAATTAATGTATAAATTCTGGCAAATTGCAAATAAATTCATCCTCAGCAGCCTGGGATTCTGACACCTTTGGGTTTTGATGCATGGATCTTTCTGCTTCCCAGAGACTTGCTGTTGAAGGACTCTACATTTTGAATGGCCTCATAAATATATATTGAATTTTATCTTCTAACTTGTAAAACCCATTTTCCAGTTGTTTGGGTGGTTTGGGGGCTGGTTAGGAGAAAGAGATTCTAGAAGTATTTTTGTTGTACCGAGCTAATTAGTCCATAAATCAACATGTCTAAGTACAATGCAGATTACCCTAAAGCCAGAACAGACTGAATTGCTGTGCATATAACTGCACTTTAAAGACCTTTTTACCTATCTCTAATGTGCCCTTCTTCTCAGACTATTAACTTTTCTGTAGCAATTTAGTTAAGTGCTTAGTGGTAACTCAGCAGGTTTTTATCCTTCCTCCTGAAATTTCACTGCCTGTAGGGCTACTTTCTCCCCTTTCCTTCTTTTCTGTCTAGTTCATTCAATCTGTTGCAAACCTGGGCACCGCACCTCTGAGTGATTTTTCAAGTTCATAATCCAATATGTTGCTTTCAATGTAGAGCTGGAAACGCTCACCACCGCACTGGAATGAATAGTTAAGCTTATTTCTTATTTATAAGCCACATAAGGCAGCAAGCTCCTGAAATATCTTTGGGAAAAAAAAACTGCTGGGCTGTTTCCATGATTAAGAATGGTCTTGCTGTTATATTGCTACAGACAAGGGTGAGCAGATGGGCATAAGCAGAGAGCTCTTGTCCTGTTCTTATCTGTGGAGAAGGGAAAATGTCAGCAGGAACAACTATTCTCACCACTGGCTGGCTAGGCATGCCTGACAATATTGCAAAAGAAGTGGACTGTCACTCACAAGCACTCATGCTAAAATAAATCGGTGAGATGCCACAAGATTCCTTTTCTTTCTCTCTCTCTTAGCACTTATTAAAAGTAAGCAAGACCTGTTATTCTCCTTTGCCTGAGACAATTGCCAATGCAATTCTGGACTCCTTCAACAGAAGTATAGTTCCTAGGTTAGAGGAAGGGATAGTATCGTCTGTTCTGCTTTGGTCAGACCACACCTGGAATATTGTGTCCAGTTTTGAGCACCATAATTCAGGA